>CM060105.1:31483957-31486457 GCA_030522415.1 Channallabes apus | reverse complement strand
TGTAATGTTAGAGCAATCAGGGCCTGCGGAACTGGAACTTTCCTTCACACCAAAAGCAGAATCTGTTCATTTGAAGCATTGCACAGCATTTACCCCTAAAGCTTTTTCTTATTTTCGTGTACTTTTCAGCTCCAACTTTTCTTCTTCCTCCTTTTCATTCATTAAAATTATTATTAATTTGCTCAAAGAAATTCACTGCATCGAGAAAGGATCAATATCTCTCCCTCCGTAAATTAAAAGTGAAGATGTCTAGTTAATATAGAGGGAGGGCAATACATCCGCATGCGCGGTAACTTAAACACACTGTTAGCGTCTCCGCTATATTTGTAATGTTGCTCGCGGCAGCGTAACAGACCGTTAATTCATGTACTGATGAGATGGACAAACTGCTTGATGTCCCTGTTCTTTTATTTGCTGCATTGTAATGATATAGTACAAACGTTTGGGTGGATCCCGCACTTAAATCCAACTAAAAACTACTAAAAACAAAACAAAATTCATATCCCAGCTTACATCTTGCATTCACACACACACACCGGACCTCATTACCCACAATGCATCTCCCGCACTGGACTACACTCCCGTAAGCAACATGTTCTTTGTCGGCAGCGCCCGAGCGATCGATGCACGCATCCATATGAGTAGGAAAGAGATGCAATATTATGGTTTCCGTCATTTTTTATATATTTGTGTACTGACTGGGCCGGACCACCGGGAAAACTCCCGGTACTCCAGAAGGCCAGACCGCCAAATAAATATATATATATACACAAATGTATATCGAAATATCGGAAATGTGTTTAAAAATCATATCACCGTTATTGAAAAAAATTCTATCGCGATATATATTGATATCTAATTATTGTCCAGCCCTACTTTATACAAACTTCGTGTGTTTTTTAAAAGACATGATTAATTTCATTATTTTGGAAGAAGCCTTTACTTCACATACACACTAAGACATTTTAAGACTTTCCAGCATTACTGCGTTACTCAGGTTCACACCCCAGCACCACCAAGTTGCCCAGCTCTTTGCGGGCGGAGCTTCCAATGGGTCAGGCAATAATATTGGAGAGTCTGCGGTGCCGGTCAATCATTACAGGGACACATGACGACACACAGAGTCGGGCTACCTGGGCGCTCGGCTTCTTCACGGTCCGGGCGGCGAGAGAGTGAGACAGCTCATCAGTGTGACCGCTGGGGGACTCCTGGTCTCGGGACAGTTTATTCAGACGGCCCGGGTTTGAGGGTTTGGACGTCTGTAGGGGGACAAGACCACAAACAAAGGACACGACTCAAACTTCACCACAGGAGCACAGCGTAGGGAAAGAGTGAACAAAATACAGAGAAGGAGGGAGAGAGAGAGGGAGACTGAAAAATAAATCTAAATAACGTCTCACTCGCTCCTCTATGATGGGCAGAGAGATGTCGATAAACGCCTCCTTCACTGTCGAAATCTGGAACATCACACACACGCACAGGATAAATCAGTTCAACTGTAAGTATGTGAAATGCGCACACACACACACCAGTAGGAACACTTACATGTTCACACTCCTCACACATTATTGTGTTCGTCAACTCGCCAACAAAGATGCGATCAACAAAGTTCATCTTCACGCCCTCTTTACCATACGCTGTGACACACACACACACACACACACACACACACACACACACACACACACACACACACACACACACACACACACACCATAAAGGAGATTAAACAGCACCAAAAAAATAATATGAACAGAAGTTAAACAAATTTCTTTTGCTTGTTAAAGTGATAATATTAATTAGTGTAATTGGCATTATGCTAATTAGGCTCTATTAAGAGCATTTAGGAGCATTACACCACATTAATCTGGAATTAGATCAGGATTAGATTTCAGGGTTCTTTACGAGTACAGTGTTAGGCCTGATTCCCTCTTCCTCACACGAGGAATGAAACTGAAGCAAAACCTATTAAAATTTTCATTTAGTGACTTCAGTTTTACTATGTGAAATTAAAAGTGTGTGAATGTCCTGTATACACGTCACCGGCTCTCCTGTCTTATGTATGAAGCAGACACACTGATTAATATTTAACAATCTTTTATTTAATCTTAAACACACATATATATATTAAACTGAGACACATGTCTAGACTATAAAAGTAAATTTTAAAAAGTAAATATGAAATGTGAGATATTATCAGGCTGCCACTAGCTGGCGATGTCACTCTGCCTGTGTGTGTGTACCTTTAACCTGGCGCTTGGTCTCCTCGTCAGCTGTTTTCTCAGTGGGATTATTAAAGGCTTTCAGGATGGACGCTTTAATTCTCTGTCAGGTTCCAGAGGAGAATTAGTGAGACAATCTTATACATGTTTACAGCAAACCGTCATTTTACACACACACACACACACACACACACACACACACACACACACACACACACACACACACACACACACACACACACACACACACACACACACACACACACACACACCTTGTT
>CM060105.1:31441457-31473957 GCA_030522415.1 Channallabes apus | reverse complement strand
GGTCAGTGGGCTCTATGCACACACACACACACACACACACACACACACACACACACACACAGACAGAGTTAGCATCTTTAACAGAGTCAGAGATGGTAGGAGCAGGGTGGGTGTGGCTCGTACCAGGCTGGTCTCAGGAGAGGGGCAGATCTTCATCTTGTGTCCTTTCTCCTTCACTTCCTGTATGAGGTCATTAAGCATGTGCGTCTGCGACAGGTTCTTAAAACAAACAAACAAACAACAATGATTGTAAGCAAGCACAGAGAAATCACATTTAATGTAAATTAGTTTTTTTCGCGAACAATAAAAGAGCTCACCTGCATGACGGCGTTGAAGAAGCAGGTGTTCCCGAGATTTACGATTCCTTTAACAGGAATTAGCGTGCTGTTCACCGGACTCCTCCCTCGCGCCGTCTCCGCAAATTCCACAGGCTCCTCGATCAGCTTGATGATCTTTGACATCGATCCTGACAGGAAAAAAACAAACAAATGTTTAATATAAGCATGTTGTAAAATAACAACATTCTATAGGTGTTTGTTTCATCACAATGCATTCTGATTGGCTAAGAGCAGTAAATGTGCTATGATTGGCCGAGAATGGTACAGTGAGTTCTGATTGGCTGAGAGTAGTACAGCCAATGTTCTGATTGGCTTTGGGCGGTATGGCACATTCTGATTGAATGAGAGCGGTGCGGTGCGTTCTGATTGAAGATGTGAATATGTAGTTATGTTACCTTTATTACACTTCTTCTCAAGCTTTGATCTTTTATGCTGTTAAGCGAATAATACACAGTTTACCTGTACAGGTTTGTAAAGGACAGAATTATGCGTGCGTACCTGGTTAGCCTTGTACACTTAAAGATTTATTTTATTTTCAGCTGAATACGAGTAAGAAGACCTCCAGCGTTTGGACAATGCTTCATTCCTTTATAGATTTTCTGGAATCTAAGAAGCTATTCATGCGAGTAAATTTGGTGTGGTGAATAGCGTGAGCCCGAGAGACACCACACACACACATGGCAAACTTTTCTGTGCATCTGCAGTTAATAAATTGCACATATTGTGTGTAAACGCCTTGTAATCTCTTCCTTTATACGTTATCACGTCACGTCTTGAGCTGCTGATCTTCCTGAAGAGGACAAAGTGCACACGCTAACATCAGAGAGTCGGACCGCGTCCCAGCACATGGCTCTGGGCTTACCTCATTACCCTGTGGTGCTGGTTAAGTGTGTGTGTACGTTTAAGGCAGCAGCTGGACAGAATGTAGATGACAGCTGGGTGAAGCGCACTAACTCAAAGAGCTCGAATTGAGCCGCAGCTGTGACCCACAACTCTGTACACACACACACACGCGCGCACACACACACGCGCGCACAGAGGAATTATTAGATAAACTAGAAAAACACAGAAAATCTGGCGAGTTTAATGCTCAGGAGATGCTGACAACCTGCGCACCAACACTAAGGGAGGGAGTGTGTGTGTGTGTGTGTTCTGTTACTAACACCCACACTCCCACTGTTCATCACGCATGGATTTGTGTTTTTATACAACACTTTTAAGGAGTTTTCTCTCCATGAGTCCAGGGTACGTCTCACCTCGGGCCCTGAGGACGGATCCGGACACGATACACACTGAGTGTGTGTAACTGAGTCACAGATTGTTTAATGGATGCTGATCACATGCTCGGTCTGTTCATCAGGAACTATCTCAACATATTATCTAAACACATTTTTTTCTCACTCATACACACTTCCATAAATTTTCTTTCCATTTTGTGAAGCTGCTTTGAGACAATGACCCTTGTTCAATTTAATCTGCTGGAACACAACAGAAGGAGACACAAGTTCCCCAAACCTAGTCAAATTCGGCTTCCCATCTTCTCTAACAGACCCCGCCTTCTTCATTCTGATTGGTTAGGAAGTCAGTCTGGTGTGTGATAGAGATGAACCACTCTGAGATTTTCAGACCCAAGTGATACTGATACCCGGCTCTGTGTATCGATCGATGCCTGATACCAGTTGGATTTGATTGTTGAATTAATAAACTGTAGCTTCTCGGTTATTTTTCTGCATTCACGCTGGCGGGTGAAAGTTTCTCACATCTTTGTAGTGCTTCCTCTAAAGTTAACTGTGTGGTCGTATGGTCTCCTTCTGTGATTGTGTGATCGACCCTCATAACATTTCCATTGGAGTTTTCACATTTAGCCGATGTTGACGTAGCATGCACATGCTGCAAACACAGAACCGGAGTGTTCGATCTGGCCCCGAGATCTGATACTAATATCAGATCCGTACGTAACTGATCTGTGATTGGACAGATGCTTTACTGTGTGTGAAATGTGAGACAATCAGAGTTCCTCCCTTAGCCAGAGACATGATGGATAAAAGTTAAATTTCCATGTCATCCTAATGTTACGCCGACATGGGGCAACTACGCACTCAGGGAAAACATTTATCCCAACGAGAGAAATGGGCTGGGGTGGTCACATGACAGACTTAATTCTGATCATTAGTGGAATATTTTGGTCGGTGGAAACTTTTAACTACATCACGTATAAATACATCAGCTTAGTGCGTTAATTTCAGTTAATTTCTATTTCTGTAATACTGTGAGGGATTCGGTGTAAATTTTTTTGCTAAAGAAATCACGTATTAAATTCCTCGTTTCTCTGGACGCATCTCACCTGTATGTTCATCACTCAATCTCATAAATCCTTCCCAAGAAAAAAAAAAAAAAAACATCCAGAGAAGATTCTTATACTCATCTTTACCATTCAAATTTATAAATTCAACCCTACCATCAGAGCAATCATCCTGCTCTTCCTCACCCTCGTCCTGCTCTTCCTCGTCTTCCTTACCTTCGTACTGCTCTTCCTCGTCCTCCTCACCTCCCCACCCTCCTCTTCCTCACCCTCCTCACCTCCTCGTCCTCCTCACCTCCCCACCCTCCTCTTCCTCACCCTCCTCGTCCTCCTCACCCTCCCCACCCTCGTCCTGCTCTTCCTCAGAGGTGTGTGTGGAGCTGCACAGAGGCTAAAGCGATGCTAAAGAGGCGTCTCTGGTGCTCATTGAGGGCAGAAAGGAAAAAAAGAAAGATTTTAATTTGCTCAAACAAAGGCGTGCCAGCTGTGTGTGAAAGGTAAAGTCTGTCTCGGGGAGGTCAAGTCTCCTCACAGGGGGCCTCAGGTACTCGAGCTGAAGGTCTCCACGCTGACAGAGAGAGCAGTTAATGGATTTTCTTTCTTCTCTGCTGCTGTTGTTATACTCAACTATTATGGATTTGGGAGAGAAAGAAATTCTCGCCGGAGCTCTTTTGTGACCAGAAGCAAAGAATAATAACAACAAGAACCGGAGGAGGGAAAAGAAAATGTTTGTAAAACACTGTGAATGGATTCAGCGCTATAAATTACAACCATGTGAACATTTTAATGAAAAAACTCAATGATTGAGTCATCACGACGGTTCATTTTATTACCTTTCAGTTTACCAACTTCCTGTGTTTAACATTAACGATACATTCCTGTATTTCTGTGCTAGGGTCCGTGACACCTTCATAGAGAGACAGCGCCCTGGAACCTGAGAAGAACGTTCTACAGGTCATGGAGCAGCACCAGGGTCAGGTTAGAGGCAGATGAGTTTTAGAAGTAAATTATTTTTTAAAATGTGATAGTCCAGCTTATATGTATTTACATAAATTTTCAGATAACAGAAAAAAATTATCAAGATTGTATAAATACAGTGGAACGTCAGATTATGACCGTAATTCGTTCCCAAGATCTGTTCGTGACACGATTAGCTCATATACCCATTCAGTTTTTTCCCCCCACAGGAATAGAATGTAAACAGAATTAATCCGTTCCTGATAACTATGAACTCTACAGTGGAACTGCAAGACGAGCAAAGTTTTTTTTAATACATTTTGACCTGGAAAACGAGCAAGTCTTGGTTTTACGAGTACCGAGTATCATGTAGCACGCATGCGCTTCTTGTTTTGACGCCGAACGTCACGTGATCACAAATGAGCCAACGGTTTTTCTCTCTCTTGTGCTGCGGAATTGTGGGTAATCGTCTCCCCTGCTGGGTCTTAGTGCTCGTCTCTCACTGGCATAATCAACATCCGTGCACGCGTGTACTGTTTACTATAACACTCTGACCATGTGTGTGTGTGATGCACATTTTATTTTGTGTCTGTATGCGTGTGTGTACAGCACGCGTGTAAAGCAAAAGCAAGTCTTATTAGAGATGTTAAAGATTCATTTTCTCTTTCTGCTCAAGGCTCAGCCTGCTCTTTGTCTGTGTGTGTGTGTGTGTGTGTGTGTGTGTCATTGGACACCGTGCCCCCCACACACACACCCTGCTCTACACAGAAACACTGGTCTGTTGTGATACTTTTTAAAGTAAAGCGCAGGTTAATTTGTTTGTTTGTTTTACTTTACAGCAGTGATTCCATTAGTGTGTTGCTCACACGAGTGTCAGTAGCGATGTTCCTTGCTAATTCTTCCGATAAAACAGTCTTTCCGTTAATGTGTGTGTGTGTCTTTGTGTGAGATTGAAATAAGAGAGGAGAAAGATTTACTGTGCAAGATGAGAAGGGGAGAAAGGAGGGGCTGATTCGTCCTCTCCTCTTACTTTAGATTCACACCCACATACCCACACACACACACACACAGCCTGCACCTGTTGGGATTTATTTGTATTTTTTTAAGGTAAAGTGCAGGTTAATTCGTTTTATTTTTACTTCATATTTTGTGTTAATTATTTTTATGTATTTGGGAAAGGACCAGAAAAGAGAATTTAAACTGAGAGGACGGAAGATGCGGAAGATCAAGATCAGGAGGTGGCAGTAATACGACATGATAATAATAATAATAATATTATTATTATTAATAAATAGACAGGTAAATGATTAGAAGTGAAAATGTGAGCGGCCCTTTTGTAATTACAGTCTACGGGATCAGCTGCTAAGGTGATCTAAAGTGGTTGCTAGTGCGTGGCTTGATAGCTTTACATTGATCCTGAGAGACTGAATGGTTGCCCGAGTTAAATGACCCCGCCCCCATGTCAACGGGATCTAGAGTTAAGTTCAGTTTTAAAGTTCCTGTGTAAGTTATCATAGCAGAGAACGTAACTGTAAGCACTTCCTCTTTCAGTGGGCAGTACCTTCACCATTATATGTAAATGGGGCAAATTTAGGCACCTCTTGCGTCCCAGGGGTACAACTTATACTCTCTCACAGGGTTTGTTCTGGCACAGCTTGCAAACCTCTTCAAATGTGGTAAACAGTGGCGGTTCTACACTGAATTGCACTGGGACATGGTTGACCTCAGGTATGTCTTGATTAACCTGAGTTTGGAAAAGCTCCTCTCTGCTTGAGCTACAGTCACTGGCAATGTAAGTGCAATCCTGAGAGAAGTCCAAAAGTTGGGGTAGATCTCAGATAGATCCTTATCGTGCATAAAAGTGATAAGCTCAAAGAGGCTCATGGTTTTTGATGGCAGTCATTAGACACTTTATTAATCTAAAATAATCTAATCTAAGGGAGGAACAATTAGCTCCTTGGTTAATTTACGGCCTCAAATTATATGCTTTGTCACGTAACAGAGTTATAGCAAATGGAAAATGTCTTTTAATCTACACATATGTAAATTAAACTGGCTATTTACAGTCTACTGTAAATATATTATAAATATATGGGCAAAAGCCAACATTAACATAATAAACAATGGAAATAAATAACTGTACTTGCAACAGTCTTGCTGCAAAGCATAATTTTGTGGTTACATTTTGTGGTATTTAATAGAAACCATTAGAATTTCTGTGATAGTTTGTAAATTAGGCTTTTATTGTGTGTGTTTTTTTTAGCAAGGTAAGCATAGCAAGCATCATAAGCAAGAAGGCTAACAAACCTAAGAGTTAACGTTATACCACTAATTAACATGATGACATGAATAACTTAATCATACAGAGAGAACATTGTGATATACCTTTATCTTTTGCTCGTTTCTCCTCATCATCTTTTCTTTTTTATTGGGCACCTGACAGTTTTGGCCTTTTTCTCTCCATCGCTGTCTTACTATCGATGATTTGACAATCAACAGATTTCCCTCAACGCTGTCACTCACGACCAGAAGTCAAGACTAAACCAATTCACCTCCACATCGTAATCGTTTTTATTATCTATTTTTATTTGCCATTTCACACAATTAAGTAAATGAAAAAAAAGTAAATGCTAATTATTGGTGTTTATAATAGTTTGAATGAAATGTGCGTTATTTGTAAGAAAGTCAGGTAGACATAATTTAGTCCCCTATCTTGTCCGCTTCATTTGGGAGAGGTGAACTGTACTCTGTGCCCCCCCGCCGCCTGTCATCCCCTCCCCTCTCCGCTCAAACCCCCCCCCCCCCCCCCGGTCTTCTCCGCTCGCTCAGCTTCTGTGTGGCTCATTCAGGGGCGGCGCGGGCGCAGGTATCACAGACAATAGAAAACTGCTTAGCGGCACAGATTATTTTTTACTCCAGGTTCGTGTGCCGCCCCCCACGTGACATAAAAAAAATGCCGCCCTGGGCGACTGCCCACTTCGCCCATGCCTAAAACCGCCACTGGTGGTGAATTTTATATTTCTTCAAAATTCTCGCTCTGCGCTAGAATCCGCCAAAGTTGGTCTCAATGTTAAGTCTATGGGATTTTTTTTGGCTGCACGATTCGACACCTCTTTCACAAGTCTATGGCAAACAGTACGGGACTAATCAAGGGCCGTTTAACCGTTTGAGAAACCACTGGCTTTAAAAAGACTCAACTGATTGGACATCTGATTGCAGTAGATGGTGACGTAAAGCATTTGTACATCCATCCATCCATCCATCCATTTTCTTCCGCTTATCCAAGGTCGGGTCGCGGGGGCAGCAGCTTCAGCAAGGATGCCCAGACTTCCCTCTCCCTGGCCACTTCTTCCAGCTCTTCCGGGGGGATCCCAAGGCGTTCCCAGGCCAGCCGAGAGACTCTTTCCGGTAGGCCATGTCCGGAACACCTCACAAGGGAGGCGTCCAGGGGGCATCCAAAATAGATGTAGAAGCCCCCTCATTTGGCTCCTCTCGATGCGGAGGAGCAGCGGCTCTACTCTGAGCCCCTCCCGGATGACTGAGCTTCTCACCCTATCTCTAAGGGAGAACCCAGACACCCTGCGGAGGAAACTCATTTCGGCCGCTTGTATTCGCGATCTTGTTCTTTCGGTCACTACCCACAGCTCATGACCATAGGTGAGGGTAGGAACGTAGATCGACTGGTAAATTGAGAGCTTTGTCTTTTGGCTCAGCTCCTTCTTCACCACGACGGACCGATACAGAGCCCGGATCACTGCAGACGCTGCCCCGATCCGCATAATAAATTATTTCTCAGTTTAGTTGCATTAATTGAGAATCTAAATTAAGTTTCATTATAATAGAATTTACGAAAATCTATTGATAAAAAAAAAAAAATCATAATTTTCTGAATATCACCCAGCCCTAGTTGACGCATGTCAAATGGGTGAGAAATTGGAATACTGAAGGGAAAAAAAAAAGAAAACAAGTAGCCACGTGATCGTCACACTGTAATAACATGTTAATTACACACCACAATAACAGGCTTTATAATAACGGAGAACTGTGAGGTTTAAAATCTAATACTTAATAAAATCCTTCAGTAAGAACACACCAAGATAATGTAAAGTAATAACTGTGTAATAACAGGCTGTAACAGACTGCAATACTCCTCTTAATAAAGTAACACAATCGTACAGAGTTCCTTTTCATCATACTGTGTGTGTGTGTGTGTGTGTGTGTGTGTGTGTGTGTGTGTGTGTGTGTGTGTGTGTGTGTGTGTGTTCGTGTTCACACGGTCTGCCCCAAAAGTATTTGTTCCTTATAGAGAAATATAAATGTACATGCCACGGGTTAATTTTCATATTTACGAAGAACAATTAACTTGCACATTACAGCACACGGTCTGCATCTCTTCCTGCTCATACTCGTCCCCTTATCTGCTTAAATCTCACACACATTATTAATATATAAACAAACAACACTGTGTCATATCAGTAATACACTCCTGTTTGTTTTCCTTTTTATATTAATCCTACATACAAGAACCTGAAAACATCTGGAACTGCTAAACATCTGGAGGTCTGTCTGCTGCTGTACGGTCATGTGGGATTTGTTTAAAATAAAAACAATTAAATTATTAATCCTGAAGAAAATACTTTGAAGCTAGAGTCTACAGTACACACAAGGAGATTTTAAGAGCTCTTAAATGTCATACGTTTTCACAAATAACTTTTTGAAGAATCTTGTATCTGTTTTTTTTCTCCTCCTGTTAACAACTCCTAGTTGTTATCCATTATCCGCTGGTTGCCGATGGAACGGTGGTTGTTAAGCAGATGCTCTGATCCAGATCTGATCATGATTCTGATCTTGGTGAATTATTCCTTGAGCGCTGCATGACTTCCTGTGCCTTATCTCAGCTTTTGTTGGATCCGCGAACTAACTGTGGTTCTGGTCGAATCTGAAACAGCTCCATCTAGTGGGGAATGCACGTTACAATGAATTCAAAGAGCTACATGAACCTCTGGAGCAGCACTCGCATTGCTCATGGAGAACCTCCTGAGGGAACATGAACTCTACTGAAAGGGTTTTGTGTAAATTATAAACTTCAGATGAATTTGACGGCCCTGTGAGGTGAGAATGAGGTGAGCTGCGTTCCACTTTACATGAGGGCTTGTTATAAATCTTTGCAGAGTTCCTCTGGTACGTGGCATTCCAGCTCAAGGGGAAGCTGATGAGAATGCAGAATACACTCTGCTTTATACTTTGAAACATGATGTAATGTTTATAGATCAGTACTGTGAGGGTTTATTACTCTCGTGATGAGGGTCATGAGCGGATCCGGGCCAAGCGAGAGCGCTGAAGCGACCATCTGTCTGAGACACAACATATGGGGAAGCAGATTGTTCCTCGTTGTTCTTCTCTCCCTGCAGTGCTTCGCCCGGCTCGGCTCCACCACCTGACTCTCATCCCCCCCCCGCCGCCTGGGACACCGAATCCGAGCTCAGGGGCAGGAGGGGAGTGTCCTGGAGCCAAACCGCACCGTCACACCGCTGCAGGAGCGCACTCACCTTCCCGAGCATCGCTACAGCATGTCACACTTGTTGGGATTACATGTCCGAGGCGACGAGATCGGCACGGGGGCGGAGTCACGTCCGATCTGAGATCTGATACAGGACACACAGAGCAGGAGCTCAGGACGAGCAACACCAAGTGTCTTCACTCATTACAGCTCTGTGACCATGAGGCATAAAAACCCCTCAGCACTGCCATCTGAGACCTACATCACCACACACACACACGGGTCCATGCTGTCCTAGAAATAAGTGAAGCAGCAGCATGCACATGTCAGAGCACACGCACACACTCCTCATTCCTCTACACACACACACCTCATTCCTTTCCCTTTAGAGACACACACACAGCATATTTCTCTGTACACGTACAGTACACACCCCTCATTCCACCCACACACACACACCTCTACCTCCTCAATCATTCCTCTCTAACTCATCATCTTCCTCAGCCCACCCTTGTCCTAACCCTCCCCACCCTCGTCCTGCTCTTCCTCAGCCCACCCTCGTCCTCACCCTCCCCACCCTCATCCTGCTCTTCCTCAGAGGTGTGTGTGGAGCTGCACAGAGGCTAAAGCGCCGGTGCTAAAGAGGCGTCTCTGGTGCTCATTGAGGGCAGGAAGGAAGAAAAGAAAGATTTTAATTTGCTCAAACAAAGGCGTGCCAGCTGTGTGTGAAAGGTAAAGTCTGTCTCGGGGAGGTCAAGTCTCCTCACAGGGGGCCTCAGGTACTCGAGCTGAAGGTCTCCACGCTGACAGAGAGAGCAGTTAATGGATTTTCTTTCTTCTCTGCTGCTGTTGTTATACTCAACTATTATGGATTCGGGAGAGAAAAAAAATTCTCGCCGGAGCTCTTTTGTGACCAGAAGCAGAGAATAATAACAACAACAACAGCCCGAGGAGGGAAAAGAAATAAACCCGAACACGCCCTGGCCTTCAAGAAGATATGCAATTTCACCAGCTCTCTCGCTCTCACACACACACTAGCCTCGGCTCATTTCAGGGCCACAATGGAGGCGGGTTTTTATTCGTCTCCTCTTTACTCAGGCAGGAGGGAATAATGTGTGAGGGAGAGTGGCAGCAGGTAATTCACAGAAGTGGAGGACGAGATGGAGGACGGGGGTGGAAGGCCGGTTTCGGCCCTATTTGACCCAAAACCGGCGACCCGACCACCAGCTATGGCGTGATCCTCTGTGAAGGATGTGAGATGGATAAAGAGAGCCGGGTTTCCCCTGACGGGAGCGCTGTCTCAGAGCCGTGTGAGGTGCTGAGGGGAAACGAACGCTGCACTGCCTGAAGGTCCTTCAGGGGGTCTGACAGACCAACAGCGTCCACTACAACACCTTAAACTATTAACATTTTAAACATCTTTAATATCTTTCACTTTAATATGATGATGATGATGATGATGATCCATCCTCAAGCAGGTGCAGCTGTAACTGGACACAATATAAAAGTGAGCCTCGTCCTAAACGGAGCGCGCGCGCGCGTGTGTGTGTGTGTGAGCACTCAGCAGTAATAGGGTGTAATAACCCCTCAGTGTCACGTGAAGTACAACGTTGCTAATAATAACCAGATCCTCATTAGCCCCGCCTACCCGCTTTCCATTGGCTCACGAAGCCAACGTTCACAAATTAACAGCCGACTCCACGCGGTACAGGGTGCGATATTAAGCGTCTCCCGTTACAGTGACTAAACCATAAGTTTTGGCACCACTGTAATAAATCTAAATCAAACTGGAGTCTACTTTTTTTTTTGTTGTTGTTAATTTAACTTCATTAAATTACATGCAGCGAACGTCTAATAAGATCTAATTAGTGAAAAACACATCAACCCAAGTGCCAAACATTTTTAATCAATTAAAAACAATATTTATCCAGAGTGGCTGCGTGCATCAGATGAGTTGGGCGCATTGTTTACACTTTATTAGTGTGATGATATGCAGGATTTTAAGAGACATGAAATTAACTCTGAGACAAGATGTTTTAATTTAATAAACGGTTAAATCTATGAATTCCTAAATTCCTACACACACAGAGTTGATGAATTCCTCTTGGTACCTGCGCACCCCTGTATAAATTCCACACACACCCGGACATCGGTTCACACTTTGAAATTACTCACACTGGGGTTTTTTATCTTCATTGAGCATGTTTAAAAGCGTTCTACTCGCGACCTTGGAAATCGGTCATGAAGGTGAATACAAAGCAAAAGAAAAAAACAACAACAACGGTTTACATTTTATCCTTTACACTTCATGATTTACACAATATTTTTATAAGCTTTTCTAAACCTATTCTAAAAAAATATTTAAATAAAAACAGGTCCTGTGTGCAGAATAAAGGCTGTCGGGTTGTTTCAGGTAATTTCATGTTGTAATTTTTAAAAACATGCTGAGCCATTTCAGATCAAACTCTTCAGCCTCAAGAGACACCAAACATTCCTCCTGCACTCTTCGTCATCATCATCATCATCATCAAAGAAATTTAAATAATCGGCCAGTCTAATTCTTCATACTGTGCGCTCTACTTTAGCATGAGTGAGAGCCTGCAGTCTTTAGTGACAGCTGTGAAGAAATTCATCATCCTGTCGGAAAAACTGCCCCTGTTCCCTTGTGCCCCTGTTGCCCTGTGCAGCTAACACTCACAGGACGTCAGAGATATTCACTCATTCAAATATTTAAAAAATTCTGCCACCGTGTGTTAACTTATGAGCAGAACAGAACTGTATGTATAAGTTTCTTCCCCTTCTTGCTCGTACCTGTGACTTTAGTCCGAGACTAACACAATTTAATAAACTGGATTATAACATCAGGTACTGTACGAGATGTTCATCATGTGGAGGTCTGAGCCAGCAGAGGGCGCCAGTGAGCCACAGACTGAGTGCTGATGTGCTCTCAGGTGCGGTGGTGCTGATGAAGGTGGTTTACCTGACGCTGACTTGGCCGAGTGCTTCTGCAGAAAGTCGAGTGTTTGAGCCAGAGCTTTCTTATTGCAGTGTGTGGAGAGTTCCTCATTACACTCGAAACACCTGAGGAGAAGAAGAACATACACCGTGTTCCAAATTATTACGTAAATGATATCTTTCTCTGATTTTCATAATTAGTAAATGCAAATGACAGTCAGTATAATTTTCTAGTCATCAACCATTAGGGTATAATTCAAATTTTATTGAACAAACCTCCTAATGATAATATTTATTTAAAAAATAAAAAACTGAAAACGCACTGTTCCAAATTATTATGCACAACAGAGTTAAAACATTTTATAGGTTGTAAAGAACTGAAAATAGGCTTTTGTTGAATTTGCAGCATTATTAGATCATATTTACTGAAATCAAAAACTATTTCAATCAAAAACATCCTAACAGGGCTACATGTTACATCCTAACATAGGACCCCTTCTTTGATATCACCTTCACAATTCTTGCATCCATTGAACTTGTGAGTTTTTGGACAGTTGCTGCTTGAATTTCTTTGCAGGATGTCAGAATAGCCTCCCAGAGCTGCTGTTTTGATGCGAGCTGCCTCCCACCCTCATAGATCTTTTGCTTGAGGTCTTTGCTCTAAAGGTTTTCAATGGGGTTGAGATCAGAGGAGGATGGTGGCCACACCATGAGTTTCTCATCTTTTATTCCCATAGCAGCCAATGACACGGAGGTATTCTTTGCAGCATGAGATGGTGCATTGTCGTGAAGATCAATGAAGATGATTTTGTTACAGAAGGCACGGTTCTTCTTTTTGTACCATGGAAGAAAGTGGTCAGTCAATATACTTTGCCGAGGTCATTGTCACACCTTCAGGGACCCTACAGGGCGCCTACCAGCTCTCTCCCCATGATTCCGGCCCAAAACATGACTCCGGCACCTCCTTGTTGACGTCGCAGCCTTGTTGGGACATGGTGGCCATCCACCAACCATCCACTACTCCATCCATCTGGACCATCCAGGGTTGCACGACACTCATCAGTAAACAAGACTGTTTAAAAACTTGTCTTCATGTATGCCTGGGCCCACTGCAAGCGTTTCTGCTTGTGAGCATTGATTAGGGGCCGAATAGTAGGTTTATGCACAACTGCAAGCCTTTAAAGGATCCTACACCTTGAGGTTTGCGGGACTCCAGAGGCACCAGCAGCTTCAAATACCTGTTTGCTGCTTTGTAATGGCATTTCAGCAGCTGCTCTCTTAATCCGATGAATTTGTCTGACAGAAATCTTCCTCATTCTGCTTTTATCTGCACGAACCTGTCTGTGCTCTGAATCAGCCACAAATGTCTTCACAGTACGATGATCACGCTTAAGTTTTCATGAAATATCTAATATTCCCATATTGCTTGAAACCTGTGGCCTGCTTAATAATGTGGAACAACCTCTTCAGTACTTTTCCTTTAATTTGGCTCATCTTTCAAACTAATTATCACATGTGTCTGAGATTCATTTCAGTGATCCAAAGAGACACAATACCATCCATGAGTTTAATTTAAAAACTAAACATTTAATGTTTATGACACTTACATCCAATTTGCATAATAATTTGGAACGCTTTGTAAACAAATACACACACAAATAGATACACACTGATCACTATTACTACTACTACTATTATTATTATGTACATATGTTTTTTTTAATAATGTTCACTTTATCTTTGACTTAATGTCTGTACTCTTCTTTTTTTATATACATTTTATCTATTTATTTATTTATTTAAATAAATTAGTTATTTTCTTGTGACTTATTTCTAAGCTTGGCCAATACAAATGTAAATATTTGTCATGCCAACCTCCAAATCTTGAATAAATCCCCTGATAGCTTCATGATCCGTGTGTGTGTGTGTGTGTGTGTGTGTGTGTACCAGGCCTTCCAGGTGCTGAGGCTGATGCTGATGTAGTGTGAGTCTGAGTGATGAGCCTGCTGGTGTTTCACCGAGTGCTGCCTCTCTGACTGACTGCATCCCTACACACACACACACACACACTTAGACATGCTGTGTAATGAATACATATTTATACCAAAATTATACAACCTTGTAGCGTCATACAAACCATGTAACCATGTGTAGTTAAGTGCAAAAGAAAAAAAAACAAGATGTCCTGCATCAACACAACAAAATGTCCAAAAGTTAAAATGTAAAACAAAGAGAAGTGTGAAATGGTGTTAAAAGTCCTTACGCCTCTCAGCAGCACTTTGATTTAAGGGTGCACAAACATTTGCACCTGCCTAAAGGCTGTGTGCTGTGTACAGAGCACACACATGAGCTCTGCGCCAAAGGCATGACCAGACCTTATAATACACTGTGCATACACTGTGCAAACAGATACCTCAAACAGTGCAAAGGTTTGTGCCCCCCAACCAAACCAATGCATAAGCAAATACACAAACAGATTAATAAATAAATAAATAAACACACATTTTATATAAAATAAGAACATTTAGTGGTGTTAAATATTTTATAACAAGCAAGTTAAAAGTGTTTTAATTTAATCTGTGATACTTCACCAAGCACCTGTGTGCTCTTACAGAATAAATGTGTTGTTGATGAGATGAAAAGCAAAACATCTTAATGTAATATGCTCCAAAAAATGTCAATTATAAAGTGTTCAATCTGATTGCTGTCTGTGTGCAAGGGCCGTTCGAGTCAACGCGGGACTTTTGATTGTACAGAATAACAGAACACAGTACTGAGAGTAAACACTCCCTTTATTTCTCTATACAGTATAATCCCCTGATACACTAATGCACTTATCCCAGTGTTTCTCTACTGCGTGGACACCATCAAGGTAGAAAGTTTTCTCAGTACGCCGGAGACATGATCGGAGTCATTTCTGAAACGCCGGACTCCCAGGAACTCCTTTAATGACCCAAGCATGTGAAAATGTCTTGGAGCGAGGTCAGGACAGTATTGGGGGGGGGGGGGGGGGGGGGTGTGCGACAATAACTCCCAGCTGAGTTTCTGTAACGTGTGAGTGGTGTTGATGAATGAGTGTGTGTACAGTTCACACACACAGAAGTGTCTCTTCTGCAGGATGCTAGCTGAATGTTCACGTGAGCGACTGCAGTGAGCTCAGAGCCACCGCACCCGGGATCGGACATACAGATGTACAGTGGAACCTCGGATTGTGAGTAAGGCAGTTTGCGAGTGTTGCGCAAGTTGAGCAAAGATTTATTTATTTTTTGACTTGGAAAACGTGCAAGTCTTGGTTTACGAGTACCGAGTATCATGTATCACGCATGCGCTTCTTGTTTTGACGCCGAACATCACAAGATCACAACTGAGCCAATGTTTGTTCTCTCTCTTGTGCTGCGGAATTGTGGGTAATCGTCTCCCCTGCTGGGTCTTAGTGCTCGTTTCTCACTGGTATAATCAACATCCGTGCACACGTGTACTGTTTATTATAACACTCTGACCACGTGTATGTGTGTAAAACATTTTTTTTGTGTCTGCATGCGCGTGTGTACAGCACGCGTGTAAAGCAAAAGCAAGTCTCATTATAGAGGTTAAAGATCCATTTTCTCTCTCTGTATCAGCCTGTTGCGAAGTGTGCGTGCGCACGTAATTTGACACCATGCCCCTTCATACACACGCTCACCTTTACACCCCACCCCACACACAGCGCCTGCGCGCATAAACACTTATCTGTCTGGATTTAAAGGTTAAAGTGCAGGTTAATTTGTTTTATTTTTACTTAATATTTTGTGGTAATTATTTTTATGTATTTATTTTTTGGGCTGTGGAACGAATCATTTGAGTTTTTATTATTTCTTATGGGAAAATCTTTAAAATGTTTGCACCGTTCAGATGTTTTACTACCACTAAGAGTCTCATCACTGTTCTGTCCCTGAAGTCTCCTGTAAATGTCAATCACTTTTACACCTTCATTCAGCAGAAATCTCAGTCCCAGTTCGACTTGAACGCCCCTCGTGATGGTAAAAAATAAATAAATAAATTATAAGCTGATGATGATGACGACGATGATGACATTACCTGAAAGCCACACTTGAGACACACCAGGATGTCGTGGGCTCCGCCCTGCTCCACCTCGAACACGTCTCTCTCCCTCATGCAGTCAGAGCAAACGGACCACAAACTTCCCGTCACCGCTTTCTTCACCGAGTTCAAATCCACCGCTTTACTCACATGCTGACACGTCAATCCTGACACACACACACACACACACACACACACACACACACACACACACACACACACACACACTGAATAAGGTGTAGCTGTGTTTACAGCACGTCGTTTCTTCACACTGATTGCAATCCTTCTGATTACAGAGTCCAGTCTCTCTGTTTAGACGGACGCAGATCTGATGAGACGTGTGTTTACAAGCACAAAGAGTTTAATCAGAATAAAACTGTTCTGGTACACACCCTGCAGTCCTGCTCACTCCGGCTGGAGTGTTTAATCGAATGCAAAGATTTTTCCTACTTGGAGAACTAGGTTGCCAGATCTGGTGGTTCTACACCAAGCGAACTGTGTGTGTGTGTCCTGGTCAGGTAACAGAACACCAGAGTAACGTCGGTGAGAGAAGTCATGTGTGTGTGTGTGTGTGTGTGTGTGTGTGTGTGTGTGTGTGTGTGTGTGTGTGTGTGTGTGTATGTGTGTGTGTAACTGAGCTACACACTGAGTCCTACTTGAGAACAGGAGGTGAGAGTGTGAGCGAGACACTACAGATCAACAACACTGAACTTCTTCCACGCATAGTATAAACCTCTGCTACTGTCAGTGTGAGCTGCTGTTACAGAGAATTGATCAACACATTCTCAGCAATCAAAGCGCAGGGTGAGAAGAATGAGAGAAAAAAAAAATAAAACGTAGGGTCACAGAAGCTGCCCCACCCCGTTCCTGGACACTGAGGTGTAATTATTCTGAACCCGCTCTCCTTACCGCTGACCTCGTCGGACGACTCCTCCTCACGAGGTTTCTTCGGCTTGTTGGACCGCTTCGTCATCTCGGCCGATTTTAAGGAGAAGGGATCCTTTAGCCGCATTTGTATCTGGAAAAAAGGAATGTCCAAACACACAAACACACCTTATATTAAATATTTTTAAATACTCATGCAGCTTTACAGAAGTGTACAGAAACCGACACAAGCACGAGACCCCAGTGTTTCAAACAGATTTGACGAGCTCAGTAAAGCCCTGCCCAGACGGGATTAATTTTTGTGTGATGTAACGTATCTCTGGGGTTTTTACTCTGAATCCATCACGTCAGTAGTTTTATCCAGAGGTTTGGTGCTTTTCCTTCAGCAGAAGCGTTCGCTCCTTCCTCTTCTCTCTCTCGTCTCTCCAAACGCAGAGAAGTAACATGTAAAGGGGTGTGTCAGAAAAGCCACGCCGTCAGTAGTATGAGAGGTATCAAAAAGTTATGAGACTAGGTCTGTTTTTTTGCACTGCGTCCTCCCTCAGATGTCTACTGTCGGGTTCTGAGACTGCGCTATGGACAGTCCGGCCCCTGGGAACAAATCTCGATGCACAATGAGCGTGCTCTCGGAGGAGCTGTGGACCTGTCTCGCCTTTTTCAGTCGTGGAGATGACAGGCTCTTCCCCTGTGATGACTGTTGTTTCGTGTCAGGATTGTGCCAGTACACCCAAGTTTGGTCCCTGGTAATGATCCTCGATATGAAGGACGGGTCATCCACGGCACGCTGACGGAGTTCTTGGGAGGCTTGGACACAATGTTCCTTCTGCTCCTGGGTCAGCAGTCTGGGGACGAACATGGCAGCAACACAGAGCACATGCAAATCAATTCTCCAAGGATCATCACGCACAAGCGCTGCCGAATGGTTTCGACATTTTCGGGGGTTGAAGTGATGGTTGAAGTTCTGATAGAGTGATCTCTCGTCATCTTCCAGTGATGGTCTTCTGATCAAACTAATCGTGCTAAACGTCTCTGTAGCAGATTTGTCCAGTTTCACACAGAATTTCACGTTTACACTTTGGTCTAACTTTCCGTCCATCAGGAAATAGCTGACGTGGTAACGCACCTGGTCAGAAAGGCAGCAGTCACACGTCTCCCGATGTACACATGACCATGTCTTTTGGCACACTGACTTATAAAGCTCAGTGCTCCCTGTGACTGTGTGTACAGCATTCTGCTGCCATCCATTGGCGTGTTACAAATCTAGTCTCGAAACTACGGGTGTGTCATGGTCATGTGCCCTGCTGATGAGCAGGTTAGAACACGCCCACTATATCAAGCACTTATAACAAAGACAGAAATCAGGATAAGCAGTGTGTGTATTAAACTGAGGTGTGTGGAGTACACCAGAAGGTTATAGTACACGGTTAATGACACGCCCACTGCTGTGTGATCAATAGACACGTGACTATATAAGCTGTCAATCTACGCAAAGCTAGTGAGAAAAAAAATTTAGAGAGAGAGACACACACACACCCCATATCCCTCTCTCTCCGTCTGTCTGTGAGAATTAGCACACGAAGCTAACGCCACTTGCACGAGCTCCAGTTACCTGACACCTGTCCCACAATCTCCGGAGTTATATCTGTATAAACTCTCCTTTCCCGCCGCGGTGTTATAAACTCAGATATTATAATCTCTTGACTCCAAACAGATATTCCGCGTCCCCATTCCTCTCACTGTCACAAGTTTGTGGCATTTCCAAACAACACGGAAGACGCAAGGTCACGTGTTCGAACATGACGTCACCGCGACCATGGCGGACTCTCAGTTGTTAGGGTTTTTTTTATATATATATATATACGGAAGCCCGTGTGGTCCTGCGTTGAATATGTTCACGCTTCAATATGTAACTTTCCATAATGCTGAGGCAGAAACTTTTATCCACTCACTTTGTAAAAATATATTTTTTACAAATTAAGTTTACAATAAATATTTTTTTAGAATAAACCTATTTTGTCGTAATTACGACTTCACATAAACTGACTCCAGTTAAAAATGTTTATTCCAACTAAAAACTGCTGTTTATTAAATTTTTAAGTATATCTAAACTTTTATCTGTTCGTATTTATAAAATAAATTGTGTTTTCACAGGAATACCTGCAAAATTCTAAACATTTAAAATTATAATTATCACCCATGGAGTACTAATAAACTGAAATTCATAAAGGGACATATGATATTAACAGGGCGGGTCACGGCTTTTTTATTCCCACGCACTTTCTATAAAGCCCGCCTAATTTAACATGATTGACTGATTAGCGGGGATCTCGTGGACCATCCAATCATAGCCTGGGAATCTGGGCCGTTCTAGCCTATCATAAACAAACTAGGAAGTAATTTGTCGAAATGAGGGTGGGAAAACAAATACAAGGTCAGTTCTGTGAATGCAATCTTAGAAGTGCGAAGTCACTGTGACTTAAACCGAAAACATATAAGGAACTCGTTAAACATGTCGTTAAACGCGTGCTGCAGACTGACCAGGTGCTTTTTAAGAGCTGTAGGAAACAGAAACGGAGCCGTGGCCGTTCTGGCGTCGCGCGCGTGTTGTGCAGGTGAGCAACCTAAACTGCATACCTGAGTTAGTTATGAGGTGTGTGTGTGTGTGTATGTATGTCTCTGTATGCATGTTCTCCACGTTTTGGATTTCCTTCGGTTTCCTCCCACAGGCCAAAGACATTCAGATTCGGCTAATTGGCTTCCCAAATTTGTGAGTGTGTGTGTGCCCTGCGATAGATTGGCACCCTGTCCAGGATGTACCTTGCCTTGTGCCCTAAGCCTCCTGTGATAGGCTTAGGCATATAGACAGTGTGTGTGTGTGTGTGTGTGTGTGTGTGTCTCAGGTCACCATGCTGCAGTGAGGACAGCACCATGGACACGCAGGTTCTCCTCGGTGGACCAGGCCATGGGCGTGGTGAGCTATGAGCAGGTGAAGAAGCTGGTGCTGGACAGGACAGGTGTGCTGATAGACGTGAGGGAGCCGTGGGAGCTCAGAGAGTACGGAGGCATACCTGGATCCATCAACGTACCATGTGAGACACATTCACACACACACCCTCTGTCTCCATGTACGAGCTTAAAACAATAATAATTAATATTAATAATAATCATCATTTATAGCTGACTGAAATTGCAGAAGTTTGTACACCATTAACGACCTAGTTCCTTGGATATCAATCAATCTGAAAACTGCTAAAACAAATCAATAAATGAATGAACAAATTAAAATAACAAAAATGGTCAACTCTTTATAATAAGATATTAATAATTAAATAAATTGTGAGATTTCTTGTTTATTTTTCCGATAAAACAGTGTTTCCGTTGTGTGTGTGTGTGTGTGAGAAGAGTGGAGGAAGGGTAACTGTGGAAGACGAGAAGGGGGGGTCCTTACTTTACTGAACTGGTCTTCATGTCAATTTAAATAATTTCTGTCATATTGAATTTTCACCTGCACAACACACAAGATGTTATATCATTTCTATCTGTTATCGCCCAAATGAGGATGGGTTCCCTGTTGAGTCTGGTTCCTCTCAAGGTTTCTTCCTAATGCCATCTCAGGGAGTTTTTCCTTGCCACCGTCGCCGTCACCCTTGGCTTGCTCATCAGAGACATTTCATTCATTCGTCTCATTTATTATTATCTGCACATTTTTCTCACACATACACACTTCCAATTATTTTCTTTTCTATAATTTATTTATTTATTTTTTGTTAAATTTCTTTCATTTTTGTGAAGCTGCTTTGAGACAATGACCATTGTTAAAAGCGCTATATAAATAAAATTGAATTGAATACTTTAGCTTCACACACACGCGCACACACACACGCACGCACGCGCGCGCGCGCGCACACACACACACACACACACACACACACACACACACAGTGCCTGCTCGCACAAACGGAAACCCTTTTTTTTTTTACTTTTTTTTAAAGTAAATAATTACTATTATAAAAAAAAAAAAAAGTTTACTTTTTTTTATAATAGTAATTATTCTTATTGTTATCAGCTGAGTTGTTATTAATACTGTTTTGTGTGTGTGTGTTCAGTGGGGCAGTTGCAGGAGGCTCTGCAGTTGAAGCCGGAGGAGTTTAAGGAGAAGTATGGGGGTGAAATGCCGGCGATCGGTGACCGTGTGGTCTTTACCTGTCTGGCGGGTGTGAGGGCTCAGAAAGCTCTGGAAGCAGCTCAGTCTTTAAGATACTCCAAGTGAGGAAGAGTTTTCACTCATCATCACAGTTAGATTACATGATAACTATTTCATTCTGTCGCTCACAATCTGTTTACATTAACAATAATCATCCACTCTGATTGAAATCATTTTGATTCGAGCTTGTTTTCACATGGATGCTGATCTGATAAGATGCGTCTTTACATTCTTAAAGTCTTCAATCATAATATAACTTTTTTTTAAACGCACACTAGTATATACTCGCACCACACTGAACTTAAAGTGAAACACTCACGATGTAAGCAAAGTCAAGACGTTCCGATGGAATGCATGGACTTAACCATTCTGGAATTACACAAACACACACACACACACACCATTTTGGTGGCTCATAATTAATGGAACAAGCTTGGTGAAAGTCCTTTGCAGTCAGTAACTGCCTTCAGTCTGGTCTTCAGTAAATAAAACGCACACCTTATTGGGTTGAGATCAGGTGACTGACTTGGCCAGTGAAGAATCTCGCTTTTCTTTGCCTTGAGTAGCTTTCACTGTATGTTTTGGGTCGTATCCCACTGCAGTGTGAAGTTGCCTCCTATCAGTGTTGCAGCATTTGGCTAATTCTGAGCAGAGCGTATACAGCCTTAAACACTTCAGAATTCATCCTGCTCCTTTTATCAGCAGTCAGGTCACCAATAAACACCAGGGACCCAGCTCCACTGGCAGCCACACCCACTCATGCCGTAACACCACCTGCACCATATCTGACAGATTATGTGGTGCTTTGGATAATGAGTTGTTCCTTTCCTCCTCAATACTCCTCTCTCCTCATCTCTCTTGTTCGAGTTAATTTTGGTCTTCACAAGTTTCCTGGCGAACTCTAATCGTTCTTGTTGTTCCCAGTGGTTTGCACCTTGTTGCATCTGTATTTACAACATAAAGCCGCCTCGTTACTGGAGACTTTGACAATGACCCACCCACTTCATCACGAGTGTTCTTGACTTGGCTAGATGTTGTGAAAGGGTTCTTCTTCACCATGGACAGAATTCTCTACTCATCCACTTTAGGTGTCTCCCGTGGTCTTCCAGGACTCTTTCTATTGCTGCGCTCACCAGTTAATTCATTATTTTAAGAACGTTCCAGATTGTTGTATTGGTCATTCCAGATGTTTTTGCTTTCTCTCCCTCACCCTAAAAATGGGTTTGTTTGTGTATGAAAACAGCTGTAATTCCTAAATGTTTAACACCACACTTTTGTCTCACCCTTTGACTTAAAACTGTAGGTCTTGACTTCGCTCATATCTTGAGTGTTTGATTTCAAATTCATTGTGTTGGTGTACAGAGGGCAAATGACAAAAAAAAAAATTATGGCCTTGGCTGTGTATACTTTTGGCCAAAACATGGTGTTTGTGCTAAAATGTGTCTCAACTCGGTGAAAAAGTAAATTTTCAGATAGGAATCTATAACACCATTTTTCATCGTACTTAATGCTTTTTATCTTTGATCCCTGCTTCATTTTTTTTGTAAATGTGCATCCACATTTATATTCTTATCGGATAAAAAGAAACACATTTGCTAAATACAATTTTGTGCCCTTTGATGTTTTAGTGTAACGTTTTTAACGTTGTCTCAATTGTCCTTAATTGTCATTCAGATGAAACTTGGCCAATTTAGATTTCACATGAAAAGACATGAACCTGAAAAAGTGTATCATTCTAAAATGCAAAATTGTTAAGATATTGCAACCTGAATTTGACATGGTTATGGACACTACAGAATTTTAGCTTTTTAAGCTTTTGCTAAAAAATTAAATTTACATGAATTTTAGTATCAATACTCATAAAGAAATTTGAATAATTTACATTTTAAATGATTATTGTTTGAAGCCAGACAGTAGAACACTGAGAAATTGCCATTTTTGGGGCTCATATAAAATCATCTCTCCAACACAGCTGAAGGTAGAAATGTTTAAGGAAGCGAGCTCGGTCACTTCCATGTTGCATAAACTTGGCACACACATTTTCTGTATTAGATAAATAAAAAATATGTGTTAAGGCCATTTGTAAGTAATATAATTATTGTAAAGGGTTTTATTTGTTTGTGTGTGTGCAGTGCACAGTGTTATGCAGGAGGATGGCAGGACTGGGCTAAACACGAGATCCTTCAGAGTAAAGCGTGAGGCATGATAATGCTGGAGAAGTGTGAATACTGAAGCAGAAGCACTCTATGTTCACTGTAATGAAGGACAAACCACTCGACGCTGTGTCGGCTGCAGAGACGCTGATGATCGCTTGTTTAAAAGGAATAAAGTCTGAAACTCTACAGTTCTATAATTTTACTCTTCTACATTTTTCGCTCTTACAAATTATGCATTTATAATCAATCATTTAAAGCCATGTCTCAAACACTAGCAGTTTGAACATGTGGGAAAAGTAAGGGAGGAGTTTGTGTGTGTTGAGCCTTAATGAACCACGGCTCTATTTATTTCATTAGAAAGTAATTCACTGGTGTGGGATTTTAAATCTGCTAAGAGAGCGCTCTACTGTAGAAACCTCTGTCTTCATTTGCCTTAATGCTGGTTATAACTTTTTGTCTTTAATAAAAATAAATAAAATAAATGTCTGTGTAACCGGTTGTCCCTTCAGGACAGAAGAGTTTACTCCACCGCACGGATTCTCAGATAACAGAGTGAGAGCGAGTGTTTATAGCTGCTATAACGTCAGTAAGAACAGGAACTCACTCGTTCCACAACGTTAAATATAGATATAAACATATAAGTACATCTGATTTTATTTGGATACTGTGAAGGTGAAATTGTTGGTGAACTGCTGTGCTTTAAGAGGAATAAAACACTCGTGTCTCCTGGTGTTTAGACGTCTGTGTGATTCTTTGCTGGAACACACCTGACTGAGCTGCTCGTTCTTCCACACTGCAGGAGCTGTCTCAGGTGTGTGAGAGTGAGGAAAACCCTCGAGATTAACCCATGTCAGTGTGTCGGTCCCTGAGCTTCAGTCACCTGGCTCAGGTGTGTTATGTAGGAGCTGAACAGAGCAGAGCAGATGTTTTGGAGGATCTCTGCAGAAACAAAGAATCAATCGGGTTTTATTTAGTCTTTAGTTTAGCAGAGCTAAATTTAATCAAATATATTCAGATGTCCTCTTATCATATCAAACCTGTATAGATCAGTCTCACTCTCTCTTGGAACTGAGACATCATGATACTGAAGCTTCTCCTCGTGGAGCTGGCTCGAATCAAGTTCAAATTTTATTTGTCTTACACAGTACGATATGTGGTGAAATGATATGACCGTCCATGACCATTAAAAAAGATTATCAATAAATAAATATGGAATAAAATATAGAAAAACTAGCTATAGAGAATAAGAACAAAATGTAAGAAAAACTTAACTGTTAAAATATAGAAAATATTTAAAATTTTAGTTGAGGAAATGAAATAGGATTTAAATAGAAATGTCTATATGCAATGTCCATTAATGTGCAAAGATTCTTTGTAAATTCTTACAAGTTTCCACTCTAAAATCAGAACCGGGTTTTAAAACCATTTCTGATTTCGTTAGGAAGTTCTTAACCTTCTTCATGTTTTACAATCAATATAATATTCTTTCATATTTTTTTTATCCTGGCTAGTGTGGTGACCTGAGACACCTGGTCCAGAGTCTGTTCTGGGAGCACTGTTGGGGACCGCATGGGACACTAATACAGCTCTCACACACTCATTCAGACATTTAATCTAGAGACATCTGATTTTTTTAAAGTAGGAATAAACCTGAGAACCCGGACCAGAGCTCATGACTCAGGGAACACTGACCCTCCACACTGAAAAAAGTGATACTTTGGATCAACTTAAAAAAATTTATATTATTTTCTCTCAAATCAAATGTTATAACATTATTTAAGGTTTAATTTTTATTAAATATAAATATATTTTTAAGTTTCCCCAAAGCAAAAGAAATTCATCCGTCCAAATCAGAAACAAAAGTTGTTACAATGCCATAGGCCAGTAAAACTAATTTTTAGACTTTGTAACAACTTGATTTTCACTTGAGTAAAAATAAAAAAATTTAAGTACACTGAAAAAAATTGCTTCAATTTGTTACAAGCAATTTTTTTACTTTCTCTCAAATCAAATGTTATAACATTATTTAAGGTTTAATTTTGATTAAATATAAATATATTTTTAAGTTTCCCCAAAGCAAAAGAAATTCATCCATCCAAATCAGAAACAAAAGTTATTACAATGCCTTAGGCCAGTAAAACTTATTTTCTAACAACTTGATTATATCACTTTAGAAAAACCTTAGATTATATTTAAGTTTAGTGTTTACCTTGAAAGAAACAAATTACATTCATGTAGTATAAACTAATAGGAGTAAATTATAGTATTATCTTTAAAGTTAAAAGTTAAACTTAAAATTAAAAACTTGATTTTATGAATTATACATAAAAATCAACAAAGTCTTTTTCTGAAATAAAGAAATGTACTTATCTCTGTGCCAAAAAAGTTCATTTATGTAGAGAAGTTACATTTATGAATGAAGTAAGTAACTTTAAAAAAAAAAAAAGTTACATTTATAAATGAAGACAATGAACAAATAAGTTCTCCTCAAAAACATTTATTATCATCATTGAAACCATACATTACCTATTATTTTTGTTGTACCATTATTTCTCCAATTAAAAGACAGAAAACAAAAATTAAATAAATAAAACAATGCAAGTTTAGCAAATAGATGAGGCCAAACAACATGAAACATTCATGTGCGACAGTAAGTCACAATCCCGATTTCATGTAGTGACAGTCCTCTTCCTACCTGAGGACAAACAGAGCCATCGTGCACCTCACAAGTTCTGCCTGAGCTTCATCTTTCTGAACAACCTAATAAAAGAAAGGACATTTGTTAGACAAGTTGCTCTATTTGGCAAAACAGTGTCTGATGTATGCATGTAAAATCACTTAATGCTCCTTATGAGTGCAAAAAAACCCCACCTAGGATTAAGGTGCATCAAGATAAATGTAATTATGTCAATGAATAGGCAAAAACAACTGACATACATATACACACACATTATATATTACATTATATTGCCAAAAGTATTGGCTTGCCTGCCTTCACATGCATACAGTATAAACTTGAGTAACATCCACTTCTTAATTCATAGGATTATATATGATGTTGGTCTTTTGCAGCTATAACAGCTTCAACTCTTCTGTGAAGTCTTTCCACAAGGTTTAGGAGCATGTATGTAACTAATGTTAAAACATTCTATGATAAAGATTGTGCTGCAGCTGATAATGCCACTGACAATATTTGTGAATATGAAGGGGCAGAGGTAGTTGAAAAAGCAGAAATTAGCTTGGTTTTTGGATGTTGGTGTACTGATTGGAAGCTCACAGGTTCAAACCCCAGCACCACAAAGCTGCCACCTTTGAGCAATGCTAATTTATCAATTCAGTAACATTTTTCAGTTCTAAGGTTGAAATCCCTTATGAACAAATGCTTACCAGTGCTTAATCAGTTGGTCCACATTTTCCACTAAATACACCATAAGACATTTCAGGAGATACTCTCTTCATACATTCACCTCGAGGCTCTGGGAATATAAAAACAAACATAGTATTGTTGGTTATGTTAGGCTTGTGAAGCGTGATAAAATGAACATGGCAGACATTGAAACCTGTATTCAGACAGCATACACTAACCTGTGAACAAGTTAAACTAAAATGTTTTATTCTGCTAGTTATGTTTTAATTTAGTGCGTCACAGCCAACTTGATGTGGATGCCTTGCTCAGGTCCTGTGGCTTCCATTCACAAGATTACATTTGACACCAAGCTAATTTCTGCTTTTTTGAGCAAGTACATACCAGATCAAGAACGTGACGATGATGATTATATCTCTGGTCTTCTCTCTGACAATTCTTCCCTTTCTGATGATCTCAATTAATTTGTAATGTTGCTTGTCCAAGGAAACCAGCAATCTTCCTTGAAGTGGAGCATGTTGTAATTCTCAGAAACTCATTACTGATCTTAAAAAAAAAAAAAAGAATAAACACAAATTAGACTGGCTCAAGTTTTTAGCAAATCTTAATTACAGTGTGTATAGAAAGAATCACCCCCCCCCCACACACACACACACACACCTTTAAAATAACTGCATTTTGTTGCTTTGCAAGTGCTCACTACACTGTAAAAAATCTTGTGTGCTATCTACTTAAAAAAAATACGGTAACAAAATTGCACGTAATATTTTTAAGCAGTTTTTAAGGCTTGATTTTTTTTGTGGAATTTACTTGAAAAAATCATGCAAAAAATCCTAAATTATTTAGCCAGATGCATATTATTTTTAAGTATTTACGGCTTGATTTTATCCCCTAGCAGAATCTACTTAAATAAATCATGTAAAATATCCTAAATTATTTAGCCAGACACATGATGATTTTCAAAAGGTACTCATATGTATTAAGGAAAATTACTTAATAATATAAAAAAATATTTTATAATGAAATGAATACATAATGCATTTTGATGTTAAACATGCTTTTATTTCATGTTTCACTGGTATTAAAATATTAAACACTGTGTAAAATAGTGTATATAACATTTACAGCAGTTTTAAAGTCTGTAAAACAATTTGTAAAACAAATTGACAGTTTCTAACTGACAATTTCTATGCCATTGAAATCAACTGTTTAGCATTATATGCTAACATCTTTTCTTGTGGGAATAGTCACATTCTGTACTAAAACCTGAGAGAACTTGTACAGTAAACCATTTCTACCACTATCTAAACCATTATCTTTGTAACATTGTAAAACACAAACTCCCCAAAACGTGTTTCAGTGAACTGTGGAGACTGACACAACAACAAACTCAAGTATGCTAATGGCTAATGGCTAATGGCGGACAGGATGTTTTAAGAAATGTTCACAATGTTTAATTTATTTCATTTATATTGCTGACACTAGTACAACAAAAGGAGTTTATTTAAGAAATAAAAATAAAATAAAAAAATTAGTAAGGGGCTTAACTTACTTCTTAACATTTTACACTGTTCGCCTGTTCCTTCAAAATGGCGCCTGATCACTGCTGTTGTTGTTGAGATTCAAATGAAGGTGACTTAATAAAACCCGGATAATTGAGCCAATTCTCTTAAAATAAATATGAAGCCTTTTTTCCTCAAAATGTATGACCAAATGGTTCCTCAAATTAAGCCTAAAAATTGCACTAATTTCCTTAAAAAATAGGTAACATTTATTTCTTAATTTTATTTGTGAAATGTTCTCAATATATTATAAAAAACACAGAAAACCATTTTTTAAAATGAAATATGCATATTATTTTTAATGATTACATCAATTTTTTTAATGAAAATTACAAGCCTCATGATTCATTTTTTACAGTGTACTGATAATACGATAATACGGTTTGAGCGGAGAGGAGAGCGGAAGACGGGGGAGGGGCGGCGGGGGGGCACAGAGTACAGTTCACCTCTCCCAAATGAAGCGGACAAGAAGGGGGCTAAATTATGTCTACCTGACTTTCTTACAAATAACGCACATTTCATTCAAAATATTATAAACACCAATAATTTGCACTTTTTTTTCATTTATTTAATTGTGTGAAATGGCTAATAAAAATAGCTAATAAAAACGATTACGATGTGGAGGTGAATTGGTTTAGTCTTGACTTCTGGTTGTGAGTGACAGCGTTGAGGGAAATCTGTTGATTGTCGAATCGTCGATAGTAACACAGCGATGGAGAGAAAAAGGCCAAAGCTGTCAGGTGCCCAATAAAAAAGAAAAGATGATGAGGAGAAATGGGCAAAAGATAAAGGTATATCACAATGTTCTCTCTGTATGATTAAGTTATTCATGTCATCATGTTAATTAGTGGTATAACGTTAACAACGCTGAACAAGGTTTGTTAAACTTCTTGCTTATGATGCTTGCTATGCTTACCTTGCTAAAAAAACACACACACAATAAAAGCCTAATTTACAAACCATCACAGAAATTCTAATGGTTTCTATTAAATACCACAAAATGTAACCACAAATTATGCTTTGCAGCAAGACTGTTGCAAGTACAGTTATTTATTTCCATTGTTTATTATGTTAATGTTGGCTATAGCCAATATATTTACGATATATTTACAGTATACTGTAAATAGCCAGTTTAATTTACGTATGTGTAGATAGTTTAAAAGACATTTTCCATTTGCTATAATTCTGTTACGTGACAAAGCATATAATTTGAGGCAGTAAATTAACCAAGGAGCTAATTGTTCCTCCCTTAGATTATATTATATTAGATTAATAAAGTGTCCAATGACTGCCATCAAAAACCATGAGCCTCTTTGAGCTTATCACTTTTATGCACGATAAGGATCTATCTGAGATCTACCCCAACTTTTGGACTGCTCTCAGGATTGCACTTACATTGCCAGTGACTGTAGCTCAAGCAGAAAGGAACTTTTACAAACTCAGGTTAATCAAGACATACCTGAGGTCAACCATGTCTCAGGAACGGCTCACTGGCCTTGCTGTGATAAGCATAAATCATGCAATAGGGGAACATAGCTCATATGATGCCATTATTGATGACTTTGCATCTAGAAAGGCCAGAAAAGTCAGATTTTAGTTTCAGTTTGTGGTTTCTGTTCTGCAGTGAAGGAAATAAGTTATTTTTCTTTAGTGTGATTTGTTCTATATTAATTCCATATTTATATAATATTTGTTTGTACACAGTATATTTATTTAAAGGGCACTGGTGGCTCAGTGGTAGGTGTTTCGCCTGCCATGCGGACGGCCCGGGTTCGATTCCAGCCAGTGCCCACACCCAGCCAAGCCCGGATAAAATGGGAGGGTTGCGTCAGGAAGGGCATCCGGCGTAAAACCTTGTTGTAGTGTGGACTGGATATTCCGCTGTGGCGACCCCTTGCCGGGAGCAGCCGAAAGACCAACAACAACAACAACACAGTATATTTATTTAAGTTATGAGTAGTTTAAAAAAACGTGTGGTGTGTACAAAATGTGAAGGTTTTTTTGTGTGTGGGGGGGGGCGCCGGGAGGGAGTCTCGCCCAGGGAGTAATTCAGTGTAGAACCGCCACTGCTGATAACGTTAAAAACGTGTCATAAAGTGTCACCAGTATGTCAGGAACATGTGCTAATGACCCGCTTCATACTAGGGAATATAGTTTTAGTGATATTACATTACTTACACGTTAGCAAGTCCAGAAGGTTTTAAGCATAACTATAAATACACTACAAACAGCACTCAGTCCAGATTGGATTGTTCTGTGTTTACGTCACTTTCCTATTAATTTTACGGTACTTAAATATAATTAACTTCATGTTATTCGGCACCGCCAACTTAGTGTAGAAACTCCGTGTTTTTGAAAATAACCATGTTAGCTAGCTAATGCTAATGCTAATGTAGGTAATATAGGTGTTTTTAGCTACAGTAGCAAACACGGACACAAAACTCAGTTGTTCCGGACATAAATCATAAATTTGCTCATGGAAGCGATACATTTAACATAGAAATGACATGAGTTTGCTTTCTTACCTGTTGTTTTCTTTGAGAAACTATGGCCGCCAGCAGAACGTGATTCAGTCCGCGATAATACTACGTCATGAGGTCACGTGACACGGCAAACCTTTGGTTTGAAGCAGAAATGTCATTTGAGTGAACGGATTACATTTAAGTTTAAACAGCGGTTGCCATGTTTGCTTTCAAGCAACGTAAAAATATCAGTTTTGTATAGGAAGTCAAAAATTTCCCTCAGGTCAATGTAGAAACATACTTTGTATCAACGACACAGCAGGTTCACTTTTTTCAGTGCATGACGACCTCATCCAATGTTGTCACTGTCAGTTAACTGACCCACTGAAGTACAATACTAATGATTATGGGATTACATCTGATTAGGATTAAAATCTTTAGCACCAACATTACTGTATGTTAAATTAAACATTATGGTGTAAATGCTGATGATGCTGAGCTTTCTTTGGTGTAAAATTCATCGTTTAATGCCTAAAAATGTTTAATGAAAGTGATGAATGATGGAATTATGTCGCTTTGGATGAAAATGTCTGGTCACCTAGTTTAATGCTGTGTTTAACCCAAACTGTAGAATTTATTTGACATGCTGTGACAGATGAACCTCTGCATGCAGGACACAGACTTGTCTGGATGGAGATCTCAGATTTTCTGCATTATGCAGATAAATGAGAAAGAGGAAGACTGACTCTCTCTCTCTCTCTCTCTCTCTCTGCTCGTCATTTCCACAAGCTGATTCTCTCAGATAAAGGCGGGAGGAGAGAGAGACTTAATGAGGAAAATTTGTTTTGTTCCTTGCTGCCTCCTCCTCATTTCTCTTTCTTCACCCCTTATTTAACGGGACAGTTGTCTCGTTAACAAACCGTGGCAGAACTCATTAATGACACAAAACTCAGCATTAATAACACTTAATAAATCCATCAGGCTGCTCACAGACATGTCGGGGAATCTGATGTGCGGACTGAACCACGTGGAGCTGTCCATGGTGCTGCTTTAAACCGGTAACCCACTGCACGTGCACGCTCATGCACAAGAATTAATCACACACACTGTTTAGTCTCAGCTACATGATTATTATCTATAAAATTAATGTTTTTTAAAAATCTGATACACAGCTCTGTGTGGATGTGGAGGAGATTTTAAATCAAAGAAATACCACAGTGTGGCTATTATTATTATTATTATTATTATTATTATTATATAGATCCACACAGTCTGTTTCTGCCAATTAACCCACCTTCTTTACCTTTTTCCGCGTGCGCTTGTGTGTGTGTGTGTGTGTGTGTGTGTGTGTGTGTGTGTGTGTGTGTGTGTGTGCAGAATAAAAAAAAAATTACAATAATTTCACTATAACAACCTAAGGGGAAAAAATCGTTTCAATAATTTTTACACGATGCATTCATTAGCAAGGACATTATCATTATTATTATGAATCATATATATATATATGAATAATTTCATTCATTCATTCATTTTCTATACCGCTTAATTCTGTGTTCAGGGTCGCGGGGGACCTGGAGCCTATCCCAGGAGACTTCGGGCACTAGGCGGGGTACACCCTGGACAGGGTGCCAATCCATCGCAGGGCACACACACATACACACACACACACCCAATGATGTTTATTATATAAAAAAAAATTATGATTAGTAGTTTAATCTTTTTAAATATTTTTTCT
>CM060105.1:31381457-31436457 GCA_030522415.1 Channallabes apus | reverse complement strand
TTAACTTCTCAATCCTCTTGGCACTTCAAAAAAGAAACACAAGATGTTCACTGTGCATTTTGTTTTTGCTAATCTTCCATCTAAACACCGGTCTTCTGTTCAGGCAATTCAGCTTGCACTGTTATGCAAAGCTAGTGCTATAAAACAATATGGGTATATGCGAAAGTCTTTCATCCTTATGTACAAGATCTCAAAACTCTGATAAAAAAAAACTCTGGTGTATTTGTCGAGCAGGTAGGGGAATGTGTAAAAAGAACTGTTCTCAATGAAGTTGCTGATAATCTTGGTGCTCATTCCTTGTCAGGATTTCAAGAGAGCTTCATTGTGGAACACCCTTGTCACTTCTGTATGGTGAAAAGAAGTGAAATTCAAGAGTAAGACATTCTGTCAGGAGGATTTGAACCAAGGACAAAGAAGGATCATGACAGGCAAGTTGAGGAAGTTCTGAAAGACCAGAAATTGGTGAAACAATATGGTGTAAAAGGCAGTTGTGTTTTAAGGGTATTGAATCATTTTCACTCGATCAGTGGCTTTCCATCTGACATCATGCATGATCTTTTGGAGGGTGTAATACCCATTTAAATGGCACTGTGCCTCAATGATTTAATCAACAAAAAGTACCTCACCCTTGAGTATCTGAATAGAACAATCAAACAGTTCCCATACAGATTCATAGACAAGACTGATCAACCTCAAGTCATTCCAACTACATTTGCCTCTAGGGGCACGATTGGTGGCAATGGCCACGAAAACAGGGCGCTTTTAAGACTTCTTTCTGATTGACTTTGATATCCCAGAAAACGTTGCAACATGGGAGATTTTAATGCTTTTGAAAGACATTCTAGAACTGGTGACATCCTTCAGATTCACTTATGATACTATAGATTTTCTTGCGGTACAGAGGGTTCCTTTTAAAAGTATTTCCTCATTTTGTGTTGCATTTGTGTTCAAGTGGTGTTTGTGTTCCAAACACCACTTTATTGAACATTATCCTCAACTAATAAGGACATATGGGCCACTTAGTGATGTCTGGACCATGCGTTTTGAAGGAAAGTATAAGTTTTTCAAACAAATCATTTGTGAGACAAAAGAAAAAAATGTCTCTCAAATTCTGGCAGTCCAACATTTGGCAGACCAATTCTGGTTTAAACCTTCTGTCCAGATGGACAAAGTGACATCTACTCTGATTTCATCTTTGTCACAGAGTGTACAGAACATGCTCCAGCAGAATTTTGCTATGCAAAGCCCTGTACTTCACATCATCAGTATGCATTGAGGGTATCAAATACAGTTCTGATATGGTTTTGTCTGCTGGTGAATATTTATATCTTCCTGATTTTAGGCAAATTATAAAAATTGTCATCATCAACATTAATATTTTGTTTGTATGCAAACAACAGAGAGCGTGGTACATTGAGCATTGAATAGTGTAGCCATGTACCAGAAATGACAGTCACTAAACCAAACTGTTGGGAACCAAACAGTTTCAATTACAATTGACTTCCATGCTTCAGACTTCCGAACTGTTTGGGTTCTTCAAAATATAGTATCTTCTTTTGTGTTTAGCAGAAGAAAGTCATACAGGGTTATAACAACATGAGGGTAAGTACATTTTCATTTTAACCCTTTAATATTGAGACCTTTTTTCTCATTTCTAGGTTCACATAACACAGTGGAGACGAGAATTATACTTAGAGTGAAAGTGAATGAAAATGACATACGGAAAATCACGCTACTTAGAAAACCACAAACTTTAACCTCATTGTTGGAACAACTGGAAGAGAAGCTTGGAAGGACATTTTGTTTTTGTCCTCTGAAGAAGGTTCACCTCATGTACGCCAGGCTTAATGGCCAGAGACTTTTGAAATCCCAAATTTTCCTGTTGACATTCCTGTTGATTGCGTCAAGGAAACCTTCTCTACATGAATTAAAGTTAAAAATGTAACTTTCTTTAAAAAGTTTCTCAAAATTTAGTTTCTTTTATATAGTCGCACTGGCATTGCAAATTTTTTGGTCCTTTTTGTACATCAAAAGTATTAATCATATGTTTAACAAAGTGTTTAGAATTTAGCTGTGCTTGAATGACATTGTTTTGTACATTGTACTAAATGTAACGAATAAAAAAATGTTTTGCAACAATTGAGTTGTTGCTTTTTGTCCTTACTTAATGTGTTTAGTTCAGCTTACTTGATGATTTTAAGGCAATTGGTTTCCTAATATTGTCCTAGTAACACGAACACTAAAAGTTGACACAACTAATTATTTTGTGTTTATTTTGTAACTTTATTAGCAAGTTTTCAATTCAAGTTTTATTTGTCACACAGTCATACACAGTACGATATGCAGTGAAATGCTTACGACCGCCAGTGACCTTAAAAAGAAAATAAAAACTTATACGTAAGGAATAAATATGAATAAAAAGAAATACTAAGGAAGATAAATTTAACTAGTAAAATAAACTGTACAAATAAGGGCATAATAAAAATATTACAAAATATAGAAGAAAAAAAGTATATATATAAAATTTGAAAGTGACAATGGTTGTGCAAATATGCATAAAAAGTGACTTATTAAAGTGTCTTGTGCAATGGTCCAAACATAGTGCAAGTGTGTATGAATGTGTCCATGATTGTCCATGATTGTCTAGTCAATGTTGGGAGTTTGAAAATATGTTATTAGTCCTGTGTGGTGGTGTGGTTGAGAGACCGTATCGCCTGCGGGAAGAAGCTCCTCCTCAGTCTCTCTGTGTTGCCCTTCAGGGAGCGGAATCGCTTCCCAGACCGCAACAGAGAAAACAGTCCATTGTTGGGGTGGCTGAGGTCCTTCACGATCTTACTGGCTTTGGTCCAGCACTGCTCGCTGTAGATTGAGTGCAGGTCAGGGAGCTCGGTGCGGATGATGCGCTCAGCTGATCGCACCACCCTCTGTAGAGCTCGTCTGTCCTGCATGGTGCTGTTTCTAAACCAGGTCGTAGTGTTTCCTGTCAGGATACTCTCTATGGTACAGGAGTAGAAATTCCTGAGCACCTTGGAGGGCAGTCAGAAGTCTCTCAAGCGTCTGAGGTGGTAGAGACGCCGTCGGGCCTTTTTCACCACGGTGTTGATGTGACAGGACCATGACAGGTCCTGCGTGATGTGAACACCGAGGTATCTGAAGCTCTCCACTCTCTACTGGGCTCCTGTTCATGATGGGAGTCTGGTAGTTCCTCTCCTGCTTTGTACTAAAGTCCACTATCAGCTCCTTTGTCTTGCTGACGTTATGGAAGAGATCGTTCCTCTGGCACAAGTCCAATTTCCTCTAGGTAGGCCGACTTATCATTGTTGGTGATCAGGCCCACCACGACCAGGCCGACCAGTGTCATCAGCAAACTTGATGATGGCGGTGGAGTTGGTAGTGGCCACACAGTCGTGGGTGTACAAAGAGTACAGCAGGGGCTCAGAACACAACCCTTACAACAGCTTTCTGTACAAACTGTTTTAAGTTAAGCTACCTTAAAATTACGACACAACTTTCCGTACATACACGACTCTTACTGCGGTAATGATTTAATACAAAACATTGATTAATAAGCCATAAATAAATTAAAGATAAACCTGAAGCAATGAAACAAGATGACGTAAAAAGTGTTTTATTAACACTAGCTCTGTATAAATGAAATCTCACAAAGACGCAAATATGCGGTTATTGTGTCAGATTAGTTTTTCTTCAGTGTTTCTGTGTAAAGTGTTAGGTGTTTGATGAACCTGAGAGCAGTGTTTAGTCTGAGTGTTCAGGAGCTCAATCTACACAATAACAGATTATTCAGGTTTATGTTTATCTGAGAGCTGAGTGATATCTGTGTTCTGGGGAACTGTTTAGGATTAAATTTTGAATTAAATCACAGAGAGCTCACACTCTGCTCAGATTATTCTCTGGGAAATCTTTAAATAATAATGAAAAAACTGTACATGCTTTCTTATAGTAAAACTAATATATAATTTTTTAAAGTAATATTTTAATGAATAAATATTTATAATAAAGTATAAATAATTTCGCAGGAGGATTATTAAATATTTAAATCATCTGGAGATGTTGGAAATTAACTCAATGTTTAATGTATCAATGTATTCATTAATGTTATATCATAAATTATCAAATCTAATTATAATTAATAATCTCTATTATAAACGTCATGCCTCTGTAACTTAATTTATTAGTGAGACACTTGGCATCTGAACTTTTTTTATTGCGAAAACATCTATGTGATTTAATAATGTGAAATTATTTAATTGTGTGTGTGTGTGTGTGTGTGTGCGTGTGTGCGCGCGCGCGTTAGTCCCTGTTGAGTACCTGTTCGGCACACGCCAGGAGTCAATAGAAAGTTAACAAAGTCTTTCACACACACACACACACACACACTGAGGGAGAGAGAGGAGAAGATAAAGGCGCTTTGAAGTGGATAAAGAAGATGAAGGAAGAGAGAGAGAGAGAGAGAGAGAGAGAGAGAGAGTGTGTGTGTGTGTAAAGCTCTTCTTTACTCCTGAAGAAAAATCGGTGTTTTGTGGAAACAAAGCGCGAGCCTCCGAGAATTTATGGTGAAATTATACAGCGGGTTTGTCAGTTAAAATCTCGGACCTGTCCGGAGCACAAAGCCACACGCTGAGGATTAATGCGGCCGCTCTTTTCTCTGCCCTTGACAAATTGGATTTTTGGGGGTCGCTCGGGGCGCATAATTGTCTCCTGAGCGCTTTTGGAGCGCCTCATTATTATATCAGCCCTGCAGGGGGCAAGTCTCCATCTCATACACACACACACACACACACACATACACACACACAGCTGTTGAAAAAATAGAGGGCAGCTCGGTGTTTCTCAGACCCAGACCCCTCCTTACCCCTCAGCAGTTAGAAAAAGGCGGAGAGCTCGAGCACACTGAGTTACAGCGCGCGAGGACGCGGAACACAGCACATCAGCACTGAGTGTACATGTGTGTGCATGTGTGTGTGTGAGTGTAAGAGAGAAAGTGCGTGTGCGCGTCCTGGGTCCGGTTCTGGTCTCCATCTCCGCTCCCAAACACCCCGTACAGCCCACATCTCAGTCATGCATGCGAACCGAACCTCCTCCTCCTCCTCCTCTTCCTCCTCCCCCATCGGCGTGTTCGCGGACTGCAGCATCCCCGCGGGCGCGCGCCTCGGACCGGTACCGGGAATCTTCCGTCTGGGGAAGTGTGTCTCAGACCGGAAAGAAGTCGGAGTTAAAAAGAAGGTGAGTGCCCGTTCGGTTAAAGAGGACAGGCCTGGATTATATTATTATTAAATAATAACAATAACAACAACAACAACAATACTACTACTAATAATAATCTTAATATAAAAAAATATAACAATAATAACAGCAACAATTATTATTATTATTATTATTATTAGAAAGTAAAAATCGAACTTTTACTACCGTGATTAAGGAAAGGATTTATAATAATAAATGACCTTTAAAACAAACTCGCGTTGACCAAAAGTGCTTCAAATAAAGCAGCAAAATAAACACAAACATAAAGAAGACACATTACACCACAAACGAAACATTTACATATTTAACAGACTGTCAAAACCTTTTACTTATTTGAAAGTGCTAATAATAATAATAATAATAATAATAATAATAATAATTATTATTATTATTATTATTATTATTATTATTATTATTATTTATTATTATTATTTATTATTATTATTATTATTATTCCGTGTGTCTGATCTGCCAGAGTGAATCAAAACACTTTATAAAAAACTGCAGATTGGAAATGTATTTAATAAATACGAATAAATAATAATTTAACAGCATTAAACCGTAATACTAACTAAGATTAATCTTGTAGTAAATATGTCACTTTCAATAATTTTAATCTATGAAGTTTATGTTAGATTAGGAAATACATAAAAACAAACAGATTCAAAGAAATGTGTTAAAAGTTAGAAACGGAGAGGAAATCATGTTTGGATTAGAATTAGAAATCAAATAAAAATCTTTTTTAAATAAATAAAGAGAAATATTTTTCTTCACTTTATAAATTTTAACATTATATGTTTGCTTTTTTACCTATATTTACTTCTCTTACTTCTCTAAAAAAAAAAAACGTTACTGTCGCTTACCGATTTAAACGTCGCTGTAAAAATCATTAGACATATTTTTAATGTTTTAAACCTCATTCTTTGTCGGGGTTTATTGCACTCAGTGTGATGGGAATAATCTCAGCTCCGCGTTAATAATCTGTAATCCCGGTGCTGAGGAACTCGAACTCAGTGATAATGATGAGGAGTTTATTCTGGTTTTAGTTTATTATTTATAAAACCACTATTATCATAGTTAAATTGCATCCGCTGTTAAATCAATAATATGAACATTTATCTTTCAATGAGTTTAATTATGTTTACAGTAACACATGTTAAATGGGAAAAGAAAGAGAGCAAAATATTTTTAGGGTCGTGATTATAGTGAGTGTCGTGGTGTTCACCTGCTTAATATTTAACTCTTACAATCGTGTTTATAGTCATCCCTGTGACCTGTGTGTGTGTGTGTGTATGAGCGCCCGCGTGTCCTGAGCAGTTCCCTGAAAGTTCTGTTCACCAAAAGATATTTCTTAAAGTGTACTTAGATAGATAGATAAAGAACTAAAGCAGGATTGTGACTCTACCTGAGAAATTAGCAATATTTATTTATATAGCTATTATATTATGTATATATTTGAGATATATTTTAATGCATTTATTCACAGGAAAATATGCTGAATATACTTCATAGATTCTTTATCATTTATATACTGGACCATTAGCTGTTGTTTAATCTTGAATCTTTAGCCCTGAAATCAGACATTAATCAGGAGAAGAAGAATACATCGTAAAATAAATAAATATATATATAACTAAATGTTTATATATTATATATCTGCTCGTCAATAGTTGTAACGTGTAGGAGACGCAAGCCCCGCCCCTCTTTACCGCGGTGATGGATTTCGCGCTCGAGGCCATACAGCTGTCACGCGCTTTTAAACTTTAATTTATTAGAGACGGTGAATTCATTTCTCTAATTAAAGCGCGTTTCCTGTGACATCATCATCTGCGCTGTCTAATAGAGCAAATAAAAACACATTACCGCGCCCTGTGTGTGTGTGTCTGTGTGTGTGTAATTAATGGCCCCCGGGGGAAACGGCAACACAAAGAAATTAAATTAAATGGAAACAAATTAAAGATGTAAACGTTTGTAAGCAATTTATAGTGAATTAGTGAATGTAGATGTGTAGAGGTCCGTCACTGCTCAGCCCTAAACACTCCGAGTTACAGATAATAAACAGAGGATTCCACATTCTAATTATACACTTACAATGAAAATATTTTTTTAATATAAAGTGACATTATGATTTTGTAAACGCGCAAAAAATCATAACGGCATTTAGTTATAATTTTTTGTTATTAGTTAGTTTTTTATTATACATTCTTTTTTGTAAACTAGTTAACCTATAAGCGCATTTTAATGTCTTATCTCACCTGTTACTGCAGTTTAGATCAGATTAGGAGTAGGATTAGGATTAAGACTATGAGCTGTAGAGTGAGGTATAAACACTCTACTGAGTTTCAGATGTGGTGTGAGATTCGCACGGTCAATTTTTACAAAGAATTTCGTCGGGGGGGGGGGGGATAGCCACGCCCCTTTTAAATAACTCTACTACTTTCTTTAAATAGTTATGAGTTTATCCTCAAGAAAGCCAATTAGACGTTTGCACATGAAGTTTCGTACGTTTTTTTTTACGAACGTTGGAGAATTTCGTTAAATTTTGTTTATACGTGTCCTATTATTATAATTTTTATTATTATTATTACTATTTCTTTTATGATTATTATAACAGTAGTAATAGTTAACTGATGAATGTATTTGTGTGTGTGTGTGTGTGTGTGTGTGCTGTAGGTGCGGTTGGTCCGAGGGGAGTTTGTAGATGAACGCGGGTCCGCAGTCTCAGAGTGGATTTTATTAATCCGAGCAGCGAGGAACAACCAAGAACAAAACCTGGAGGCGGTGTCGGATTTACCTGGCGGACAGGTGGGTGAGGATTACCCAATCACTGAGCGCGCAGTAACGTCCGCGCGCGGCACAAACATCTCTTCTCTCAAATAATAATAATAATAATAATAGTAATAATAATAATAATAATAATAATAATACAATAATTATGATAATCATATATACAGTTTAATTATATTAATCTTAGTCTCCAATTAATTGCTCTTAATCTTGATGTGAAATAATTATTTCGGATGATTAGGAGTTTATAAATAATTTTATCTTTTTCCCCATGTAAATTCGACTTTAAGATGTTTTGTGTCAGACCATGGATTTATTATGATCACATTTGTGTAAGTTGTGTTAACAATGTGTGTGTGTGCGTGTCCGTGTGTGTGTGTGTGTGTGTGTGTGTGTGTTGTAGATATTTTACCGAGCGCTCAGGGAGATCTCGGCCGGAGAGGAACTGAGTGTTTGGTACTCCGACGTTCTGGCTCAATGGTTCCACATTCCTACTACTGCAACCCCGACCCATGACGAGAGAGGTGTGTGGTGTGTGTGTGTGTGTGTTTTACCGACATTCTTAAACATTTTTCTAATAATAATAATAATAATAATAATAATAATAATGTTTGCATAATAAAATCAGTTTTAATCCGTATATCTAAATAATTCCTAAAGTTAAAAAAGGTTAACGTTTTTCTACAGTTAACCGTTTTATTCAGGGAAAAGTAAAAAGAATTAATTTTTCATTCTTCTTTTTAAATCACTTGTTACACAAATAGCGTGTTTAATAATAAGCTTTAAAAAGACAAATGTCTAAAATAGTGTATTTACTCGCATCCGGATATAAACAGTATAATCCAATTCGTCCTGAGAAAGATTTAAGGATTTAACGGAAAGAAAAGCGACGCTTCAAATCGGATTAAACTTCAGTTTCGGAGCGTCTGAGCTTTAATCCGCGCTCGCACCAAATAATCCGGGATTAGCGCAGTGTGATCCTCGACCAGGATCAAAGAATATTATCAAATAATTTTACTGTCCTGTAATCTGACGAATTATCATATTTATCATAAAAATTATGTTCAAGGTTGCACTGCAATTAACTCCATCTCTTGTGATTCATGCTTTATTTATTCGCTTCTTATATATCTTGTGGTTTTTGTCCTTAACATCGCACTAGTAACTTCTGGTCAGTTCTCACATTATGTGTTTACTGATTATATGTAAAACATACAGTGTGTAATAAAATCTACAACCTGTAGATCTATCTATCTCTAGAGATATTCGGAGTTGATTTAGAAATGTTTAGAAATGTTTAGAGACATTTTAAAGATGTTTAGAGATAATGTAGATGCTTTAGAGCTGTGGAGTGGAGATGTGGAGATGTGAAGTGAGAGTGATAGTGGACCCCAGCAGGTGAGGGAGTGGAGTCTCTAAACGCGGTGAAATGACTCACTTTCATTTTCTTTGAGAATAAAAGCTGCTCGATGCTCATCATGTCTCTGAGGGGACAGAGGTTAACAAATGTCACGTGCTCATTAATATTCATACTCTCCCAGGCCAATAAAGTGACAGAGTGAAGTGAAGTGAAGTGAAGTGCTGTATGGTGGATTAGCGGCATTGTTTACTCTCTATCCTGACTTTTATTACCGGGGGATTATTTCTCTCTCTCTCTCTCTCTCTCTCTCTCTCTCTCTCTCTCTCTGTTAACAGATGGGACAAACTCATTGTCTGTGTTTTGTTGTTTTTCACGACTTGCGATTTCAAGCAACATCTGCTGTCACTTCCACCAGCGAGAGAGAGAGAGAGAGAGAGAGAGTTATCTACTGCTGTGTGTGTAAACGACAGATTGCACTTTTTGTTATGCTAAATAAAACACAAGGCAAAGTACTCATTATAAAATCATTACATCTTAAGGCCTACGGAAATGACGTCAGATCAACTGGTGTCATACCGTCATATCAGATTGAATCGATTCTCAGATCAGAAAACAGTCTTATATCAACTCTTTAAAAGCATCTTTAAAATATTTCAGAGGATTTCCCTTTCAGATTAAGTTCCAGGTATAACTCTCAGAGTGCACTGTGTGTGTGTGTTGATGTGTGTGTGTACAACATATAACATACAAAACAAAACCTTTGGATCTAAAGTGCTAAAGTGACATCATATCAACTGGTGCATAAAATAATATAATATAATATAATATAATATAATATAATATAATATAATATAATATAATATAATATAATATAATATAATATAATATGTTGTTTTTAATTAATCTACCCATTGATATTGATTTATTTGATTCTTGAAAAAAACATCCTTAAAATGTTCACATATCCTTTTTAAATCATTGTTTGTGTTTTCTAGGTGATGAGCGCTACATTTGCTGGTACTGCTGGAGAATATTCCGGTACCCAAACACCCTCAAAGCACACATGCATTTTCACTGTGCACTGAGCTACGCACGAACGCCTATCAGTCATGAGCACGCGCCACGAGGACCACCAGACAACCCCAACTTCAGTCGCTCACCCAAGTCAGGTGATATTCCCAGTGGTGCTAGCACCTCACCCTTCACCAACAAGGCGACTGTAGGGTTACCGAGGCGAGCCAGCCAGGAGGAGCAGGACCGTGCACTTGACATGAGCATGACCTCGTCATCCAGACACCACCACGGCCTGGTCGGTGGGAGCTCCTGCATAGCGTTTCAGCCTGGCACTCACTCAGCTTTTATTCCTGCAGGTCTTGGCAAAATGTTTCCTGTAGCTGATGAGCCCACAAACGGAGAAACAAAAGCAGACATGACACTTAGCTTTGGCAAACTCCCTCAGGTCTCAAAGGCCAGCCGCACTCTTGTCGACTCTGCGCCTCGAGGGTTTTCCTTATTATCTCATTTTGAGGAGACCTCAGCCTTCAAGCACGTCTCCCCTGGTACACGTTATCCGCACATTCCGTCTGGTTTCCCATTTGAGCGGTTCTCATTACCGCCATCTTACAATGGAGACTGTAACAGCGTTCCTCTAGTGCCATTCACCGTTTATAATGGAGAGCTGCTTTATGGCTCACCCTACTACCCACTAAAGTTTCACCTCCTCCGCTACCCAGATGCGGTTTCTTCTTACCTCAGTGCTCCTGCACTTGGGGCAGATGTGAACCCCACATGCAGCCCAGCTGACAGGGAGATGGCCATACATGTGGAGAAATCCAGAGCCAGACTGGAACCCCTGCCCTCTGTGACACATACGCAAACGACTGGAGCAAACACAGTCACAGGCAAACCGAAGAAAGGTCATCTGTGCCTGTACTGCGGGAAGCTCTATTCCAGGAAGTATGGCCTAAAGATACACATGAGAACACACACAGGCTACAAACCACTCAAGTGTAAGGTGTGCTTCCGGCCATTCGGTGACCCGAGCAACCTTAACAAGCACGTACGCCTGCACGCTGAGGGCAATACACCTTACCGTTGCGATTACTGCGGGAAAGTGCTGGTGCGCCGGAGAGACCTCGAGCGCCATGTCAAATCCAGGCACCCGGGACATCAGGGCATGAAAAAGGTGTCGTCAGAGGAGGAAGAGCACACTGACGATCGCACCGAGGAGCCAAAGAGCGATGAGGACAGTGACGTGGACGTGTGCTTCACAGATGAACAGAGTGACCAAGAGTCCAGTCAAAAATAACCACTGACACTTTAAAGAACTGGCTGTTTAAGTTTATAGTGAATTATTAATATACAATACACACTCCTATTATTTAGCCCTAAGACACATTGGTGTAAAATATACATAATGAAAGTTTATAGCATATATACTGTCCAACCAAACAATTATAAAGTCACATGACATTCTAGACCTGCATTCAAAGTGACGTTCAGTACACACTTTAGATGCAGTGTCTACAATTCTTAACACGCCCCTGTTCACTTCTACTATCCACTTGCCCGAGGTTAAGTTCCCCTTTAACCTTCTGATACCTGATTAAACCACACCTCTCTCATCCCATAATTCTCAGCCATGTTAGGGTAAATATGTCTGAAGACTTTCTGCTGCAGAGCATTATGGTTTTTCATGAGTGCACCGCAGTTAGATCACTTTGTCAACATGACAAAGCTGAAATTTCAATCTGTTCCCTGTTCACTGTTTAGAATTTAAGTATACTTTTTGGAAAAGTAGGAAAAATGCATGAGTTTTTGGACGTATCCCGAATTTCCCAGCTGTTTTTAGGATTAGAATAAAATTTTTGAAATAATTACAAAAATCTGAATCTGGAGCTGCACTTTATAGAGACAGTAGTATATAACACTGGTGTAAAAAAAAAGTATGCATATTTAATATTTTATACACTAATTCCTCTTCCTTTTCCAAACTTCCTGTTTTTTGTTTGTTTGTTTTTTTGTGTCATCAGACTCCACTCCCTGTCTGATTATAGTCTAATTGCACTTTTCCCCTTACACCTACCAGAGGCTTCAGGTACAACAACAAATTATCATCATCCTCATCATCATCCTTATCATCATCATCCTTATCATCAACATCATCATCATCTCCATCATCATCATTATTATTATTATTATTATTATTATTATTTGTATGTAAAAACTTAATTATGATATCATTTACAGACGAGTCGTTACTGGTTATTAATAAGTGATATTGTAAAGGGAAATATTTTCCTCAATCAAATTCCTTTCAATGTCAGTTTTTAAAAATAAACTATATAAAAAAAGAATGTCTTGCAGATTGATAATGTTGAATAAACACACACACACACACACACACACACACACACACACACACACACACACACACACACACACACACAGAGACATGAACCATGAACTGGTGAAATCAGGTGTTTATCATTATCACAAAGTTTCAGCGTCCTACATTTACTAAATCTGTTCTTTGTTAAATCTGTTCTGTTCTGCTTTCTTTCTTTCTTATTTTCCTTCTCTCTTTTTTTAGTCTTTTCCATTTTTTTTTACATAAAATTCTGTTCTTCTGGGTCTTATTTTACCCCATTCCTTTATGTCCTCCTTTTCTGTCTTTTCTTCACTCTTCTCTTCTCTTCTCTCCATTCCTCTCTTTTCTTGCTCCATCATCTTCCTGAGCCAAATTTCTCACTGGTTATGTCTTCCTTTCCTTTCTTTTTCTGTCCTTTCCCTTTCCTTCCCTTCCCTCTTCTCCCACACAGATGTTGCTGTACCAGGTCTTTTCCTGTCGTCCCCTGTGAGTCTGTTCAGAGACAGATGTGTGATCCGGTGCTCGAGCGTGTGTGAGAGTGTGTGTGTGTCAGGAGAACCCGGCTTAGGAGGTTAGCGCAGGGTTTCACGCTGCTGCTGAACGCGGACGGCGCTGCTGAAAGACGTGACGTCACATTCGGGTCTCTCGTTCTTCATGATAAATATCAGCTATTGTTGAGACGTGAGTCTGTGCACTTCTGTGTAATTACTGTGTGATATGGACGAGTCTCTCTTTGTGTTCAAGTGGAGCTCACACACCTGAATACCCTGCATGTGTGTGTATAATTGTACGTGTGTTCATATACTGTATGTGTGTATAATTGTGTGTGTGTCCAGCTCTAGTCTCTGTCCTCTCTCTGTCTGGGTTTTTGGGCCTGAAGTGTTTCCTCCCTCTCTCCCCCTCTCCTTTCCTGAAGCGACCCCGCCCCTCTCTTACAGCGCCTCCACCCACCAGCGTTTAATCAATTAGTGCCCATCTTTAACCGCGGCACCAGAGCGAGCGATTGATGGAGTTTCAGCTTTTCACACAGCTTCAGGTTTGAGTTAAGCTTTTACTTGGACCCTGGTGACTGATTAACGCCAGAGGAGCTTCAGATCCCCAAGAGGAACTGGAAAACCTGAGAGACAGAACAGTGCAGTCAGAGAAACACTAAAGAAAACAATTCAAACACATTCAATAACCACATGAGTTTTTTTTTCTTAAACAGCACAACCCTGAGTGTTTTAATACTACTAATACAACTTATACAGCAACTACAATACAGCAATTACAAGTATTTATTTTCTTTAAATAATGACAAACAATACTTTTTATAATTGTACTTAATGTTGTGAAATCAATGTTGTTTTCACTTATGCAAGCTTCTTCTTCATCTATACCGCTTTATCCTGCATTTAGGGTCGCGGGGACCTGGAGCCTATCCCTGGAGACTCAGGGCACACTCGCAGGGTACACCCTGGACAGCGTGCCAATCCATCGCAGAGCACACACACACTCATTCACACACTATGGTCAATTTGGGAACGCCAATTAGCCTAATCTGCATGTCTTTGGACCGTGGGAGGAAACCGGAGTACCCGGAGGAAACCCACCAAGCACGGGGAGAACATGCAAATTCCATGCACACAGAGACGGGAATCGAACCCGGACCCTGGAGGTGCAAGCCGACAGTGCTAACCACTACACCACCGTGCCGCCCTTATGCAAGCTATAATCACTTATTCCCTTTCTCTCTATTCTCTTTATTCTCTCTCTCTTTAATTAATAAAACCAAAAGCATTTCAGATTGTCATGTTACTGAAAAACTAGAAAGAAGTGTAAAAACTCCTTAAACCTAACCTCTGCTACACAGCTCTGACACTGGTGACTCCTTCCCCTAATGTTACATAAATATGTTTGCCTTTACAGAAAATGTCACCACATCCACAATTATTTTTTTCATAAAAAACAGTTGACTATACAGTAAGATATTATTAAATGATGACGCTTGATATTGCAGAGCCACAAACACTTCATACAATAAAGATAAATAAAACTACTTTGATAATCTTGAGCAAGAAGTCAGTATAGGCTTTTTTTTTTCAAAGCCTCCTGAAGTGTGATTTGAAGGTGAATAAGGATGGCTCGTGCTATGTGGAAGTTTCTGTGGCATGAGAAGAATGTCTGATTTTAATCAGAACTTCATTTACTCTTGTTGAATTGGAAAAAGTGAAAAAAAAAAAAAAACCTCTCTCAGGCCCGGAAAAAGCACAAACTATAATAAAAACTGAAAAAATAATTCCAGAGGAGCTGTGAAGATGAAGAAGCCCGGGTGTGAAGCGGGAGACGCCCAGGAGCTTCTGTTTGGGTCTTTACCAAAGGGTCAAGATCTAAAGTGTGCCACTAAAGAGTGGAAACAACAACAAAACACACACACACACACACACACACACAAGGAAAGTCTCAGAGATAGAATCTTTTTTAATTTATTTGTTTGTTTGTTTGCTTCTGTCCCTCCTGTAGTGAATGGAGGCCGGGTAGTTTACACACGCCGTGTGCTATTGAGGTTGCGATCGATAATCACGGCAGTAATGGGCCGCGCTGGTTAACGTCACTCCTGCAGAAACACCAGAATAGATATTGACTTTGTGCTAAAAAACTCCATGTTAGCTTCAACTGTCGTTTCAAGTGACCAGAGTTAAATCCTTGAGAAATTATTTTATTTGCTTGTAATTAAGAATCTCTCCTCAATCTGTTTTGTTCTAAATTAAAAGCGATTGAAATGTGAGATGGGGAAAGTGCGCCCGAAGCTCAAGTTTATTCTGTAAATAATTCTCAGGTCTTTATTCCGGAGGAAAGTTGAAAGACAAAAGGACGTGTGGAGAACGATCTACAGTATTATCTATTATTAGTTGGTCTTTCAGCTGCTCCCGGCAGGGGGTTGCCACAGTGGAATATCCAGTCCGCACTACAACTTGGCACAGGTTTTATGCCTGACGCAACCCTCCCATTTTATCCGGGCTTGGGACCGGCACTGCATCCAGTGGCTGGGGGGTTTGGGCACTGCCTGGGAATCGAACCCGGGCCTTCCACATGGCATGCGAAACACCTACCACTGAGCCACCTGTGCCCATCGGTGTTTATAAGACATTAACACATCGGTGTTTTTAGTGTAGACATTACTGAACAGTTCTGTTCAGCATTAAAACTACCTTCAGTGCCACGTAACCCGACTCCTCGTGAAACCCGACTCCCCATGCAACCCAATTCCACATAACCACTAACCCTAGGTCCTGTCCAAGGAGCAACCTCCTCCAGTTCTGAAAAATGACTCCAGCATGGAAGTGCCAGAATGTGCAGTTCATTAAATGGCCACTAGAGGCTCCAAAAGTGAGTCAGTCCCCATAGAGCAGTGGTTCTCAAACTTTTTCTGTCATTCCCCACTTAAGGGGGTGAGCGAATTTTCAAGCCCCACTTGTCAACAAAATAATAACGAAATCGGCCAAGTTTACTGTTTATTGAAATATCAATTTCTAAACCAATAAGATCAAACACCACCAAGTTAAAAACAGATCAAATACACATGCAATTGTTATAAAAGGCTTACGTTGTCACTTATCATTGCATAATTGACCCCATGTTTATTAGCTGCTCAACAATCGTTTGTAGTTTTTTTGCACTGGCCAACTTTGAATGAAGCCATTTGTGCTTTGCTGTCCACTGATTCAGATGTTACCATGCGATTATCTTGCTGTCTGTATTTTGCCAGCTTTCTTTGAAAGAAGTCGAGTGGCTTATTAACGTGACTGGAGTGTGTTGTCTCTAAGTGTCTTCCTAATTTGTTGGGTCTGCTGCCAGCGGTTTAAGACACAAAACACACACGAGCCTCTCCTCTGCCTCCACCATCCCCACCATGAATCCAAGCTCAAGATAGACTTCATTGGGGGGGTGGGCGATATAACCAAAATCTTCTAACACAGGAGAAGCAATTTTCTACCTCGATAAAGATATATATCACAATATAGCAATTTGTATCTGAAAATACATAAATAAAAATTCTAACACAAAAACTGTTTTACATAATGTAATTTTATTTAAACTGTGAATTGCTGAGGTTTGCCGCATTTTTTTACTTTGGCCATATTCGTTTGGAAGCTTGGATTTCAGATGATAGAAAAGGTTTGATGTGTTTCCACCACTTGTTAAAACAGTGCACTTGAGTACCTTCTAAATCACGTTCATCTCATTCGTATCACTTTTCTTCTACCCAAACCAATTCCACACCACAGACGAGGCACCTTTTTTCTTTACAATCTCCTCGTTGTTGGTTTCGTCACATGTAAGTAAACTCACAGCTGCTGCACCGTCTTCTTCCATTGTCGAAGTGTATGTGAAGCCAAACACATCAAAAGTGGGACGAAACCGCGGCACCCGATTGAACCGAATATCTGCGCAAATACAGTGTAGCGCGACTATTTGGATAGCGCAGTGATGATCTGGTTTATTTGCGCAGCCTGGTGGATCGCGCAGCGTCGCTCGAATCACAAACCTGCGCGACCCACTGTGTTTTTATTTAAAAACAATTTAAAATGTCAGGACTGTTTAATATTGTTTCCGCCTTGCCATGCCTGTTTTGTACGTGCGCATCCCAGCGGGGTAAAATGTATTTTGATGGTCGGCGCGGTTTATTTCTGTCAGAGTCGCACAGCGCTGCCCAGTGGGTTGCGCAGGTTTGTGATTCGAGCAGCGCTGCTCAAGTTGGCCCGACGTTAAACCATTATTGTTGCACTATATGGTTCCACTTTTTCTCTCGGCCCACAACTGATGTTATTTTTTTACTTGTATTAATGATCCATTTATTTGTGTGTGATTGTTTAGTTTTTTCCTATTATTTTCCACTAATTTCCTCTCGTTCATTGCGCCCCACCTGTCATGTCTTTATTCCCCACTAGTGGGGCGCGCCCCACACTTTGAGAACCACTGCCATAGAGCATGTTAAACTTTACAACAGAAATAAACAGGTTTACAGTTAGACAGTTTTGGGTTCCGTAGCTAGATTTCCCATTCATGACATGTACAGGAGGTGAATATTTATGTCACTCATCAGTTAAAATCCTCCATACAGTCGGGAAAAAAAACTTTCAGTGTTTATACTTTTAATGGAGTATTTTTATCCATGAAAATGTTCATATCAATACTTAACTAAGGTTACGATACACCATCTATAACTGACAATATAGAACTGACAATAGGGTCAGGGGAAGCTTGATGGACTACTGATCGGAAGGTTTCAAATTCAAACCCCCACAAAACCAAGTTGCCTCTGTCGAGCCCTCAACAATCAACTGCTCACATGTAAAAAAAAAAGAAAAGAAAAAAAAAAGAGATGTTAGTTGCCTAAGAGCGCCTCCAAAATACTCAAATGTATGTGTTATATCCTAAAATTATATTAAGCCATAAAATGAAGTAAAAATAAGGGCGTGGCAAATTTGATTGACAGCTGCTTGCAGGTGTCAAACCGTTTAGTTTAACGTATCAGGAGACATGTAGTAGCTGACATGGAACGGTGTGTGGGAGACGGATGACTGAATTCAATCTAAAGCATTAGCATACTAATTAACGTTACTCATCTCACAATTTTAGCTAAGCTAAAGATAACCCAGCTAGCTTGTGGTAACTAAGTATGAATGTTCCAACCAACAGCCAGGCTCTGTTGCTCCGCCCATTAGGCCATTTATGGATTTACTGTGGGAAAAGGAAATTATGAACATGTGTATAAATTGGGTGAGAAATTAATTATGTGTATTAATCAAAATGATCAAATTGTTTCCCCATGTTTATACTGAGCAGCTGTTAGTGACATCATCATCATCTGACCAATCACAGTGGTCCATCACGTACAAAGGATTATAACAGGAGCATTAACTTACACGCAGTGTGGACTACAGTACTGTATATATGTATAGACGGAATCAAACACACACACACACACACACACACACACACACACACACACACACACACACACACACACACACACACACACAGTGCTCTCCATCTTTGCAGTTTTTTTCTTCTATTGTCCACACTCTCATTGTTTTGTTTTTGTGTATGTGTGTGTGTATGTTTTCTCTCACTCATGGCGCTAAGTCGAGCTGAAGATGAGCAGAGAAAAGAGAAATATTTACTACTTGCACAGAAGAAGATTTAATTACAGTTTTAAAGAAAACCACTGCTTTCAAATGACGACCTTGAAGGCGGACGAAGGAGCTGTGTGTGTGTGTGTGTGTGTGTGTGTGTGTGTGTGTGTGTGTGTGTGTGTGTGTGTGTGTGTGCGTGTGTATTGTAAGTATTGTATGTTGAGAAACAAAGCAGAGGAGCAGGAGAGATAAGAACACCGCTCCGACAGACAGTAAACAAATACAGTACAGACATACACATCCCTGTCTGTCTGTCTCTCTGTCTGTCCCTCTGTCTGTCTGTCTGTCTGTCTGTCTGTCTCTCTCTCTGTTCACATTAATCTGTAAATGATGTCGTGTTTGATGTCGAGAGCTTGCCTAATCGTCTCATTCTAAACACAAAATGCAAATATTCATCAAGATCTGCATACAGCCAGGTCAGTGTGTGTGTGTGTGTGTGTGTGTGTGTGTGTGTGTGTGAAGCAGAGTGGATGTGATGGCTCTTGAGCTGATGTTGACAGTCTGTGGTCCTGCAGCAGGTAAAGCAGGACTACACTGCAGGTAGAACACACACACACACACACACACACACGCACACACACACACACACACACACTGGTAAACTCGTGTTCTGTAGATGTTACAGTGAGTCTGCTGTAGAGCTGCCCTGTCACTGTATGAGCCATCTCACACGCAGATGCTTGAGTCAACGCGGGACTTATGAATGTACAGAACAACAGAACACAGTCCTGAGAGTAAACACTCCCTTTATTTCTCTATATAATCCCCTGATACACTAATGCACTTATCCCAGTGTTTCACTAGTGCGTGGACACCATCAAGATAGAAAGTTCTCTCAGTACGTGACAATAACTCCCAGCTGAGTTTCTGTGACGTGCAAGTGGTGTTGGTGAATGAGATCAATGATCAGATGATCCACTGGCTGAATGTTCACGGGAACGATTGCAGTGAGCTCAGAGCCACCGCGCCCGGGATCGGACGTACATGCGTACAGCCTTCTTTAAAATGTTTGCACCGTTTACTGCCACTAAGAGTCTCATCACCGTTCTGTCCCTGAAGTCTCCCGTAAATGTCAATCACTTTTACACCTTCATTAAACAGAAATTTCAGCACATTTTATTAAGTTTGACTTGAACAGAGTCCGTGTAAGATTGTGCAGTGCTGGACCAAGGCCAGGAAGATCATGGAGGACCTCAGACATCCCAGCAATGGACTGTTCTCTCTGTTACAGTTAGGAAAGCACTTCCGCTCCTTGAAGGCCAACACAGAGAGACTGAGGTGGAGCTTCTTTCCACAGACTATACGGACTCTCAGCCAGGACTATACATAGAATTAAACTGATTGGACTTGCTACGTTTCTCTATGTTTCCTTCACACACCTGTTGGAACACACCAAATCAACCACTGAACATTTGTACATTTGCACAGGACTGAAGGACACAGAAGCATATACAGTACATATATACATATGTATGTTTACACATTCTGGTTTTTATGTTTACGTACAAGAGGATTTTTTTTTAAATTACTGCATAGTTGGACAATATCACCGCAGCTCATCATTCTATTTCACACTCTATGATTTATGTCTACAATGTTTAAATTACATAGCTTTTTCATTTATACAATAATAAAATTAATAGCAACTAGCTTTTACATCTCCATACTATTCGGCTTCGCCTTTTTTCTGCGATTTTTGGAGAACGTGCAAGTTTCCTCGTCTAAGAACAACAAACGGAATTCAGCTCCAAACAACTAAAACTCCGACACAGAGGTACGTTATAATGTCTACCATTCAGCTTGTTCAGTGTGTGTGGAGTGCAGGATGTTTAGACATTCTTCCACCGCCATTAGTGAAAATTTTACTTGTGATAGGTGTGTGTTAGTGAGCACTCTGACGGAGAAGATATCAGCGTTAGAGGAGCGCATCCAGACTTTAGAGAGGGTTAGAGAGCGCGAGAGCAGCGTTATTCCTGTAGCAGACAGTCTGGGTGCCACAGGCGGAGATAAACAGCCCCCGACTCCGGCATTAGAGCCCTCACAGCGGGGCGAGTGGCTGACGACTCTGCGGCATACTCGTTCAGCCAAAGCTAAGGCTAAGGCTAGCCCACAGCACACCTCCTCTGCGCTTCACGTGTCCAACAGGTTTGCTCTCGTCAGTGCTGCACCCGCTGAGAAACCTGAAAGAGCTCTGGTTATAGGAGAATCTATACTGAGGCACGTGACATTAGCTAGACCTTTAGGGGCGCCAGCAGCAGTGGTTAGGTGTATCCCGGGAGCCATAGCACCGGACAATCTTAGGGCTCTAGGACAGAATAGGTTCTCTAAGATAGTAGTACGTGCTGGAGCTAACGATATACGTCTTCGTCAGTCAGAGGTTAGTAAAAATAACTTTACAGAGGTGTTTAAATTAGCGAAGGCGATGTCCGATGAAGTAATATGCTCTGGTCCCATCTCAATGAGAGGTGGCGACATAGCTTACAGCAGGTTATGGTCGCTGAACCGCTGGAAGTCCATGTGGTGCTCCGAAAATAATGTGGGCGTCATAGACAATAGGAAGACCTTTGAGGGCAAAACTGGCCTGTTAGGGCGGGACGGTGTCCATCCCACTCGGGAAGGTGCTGCTCTCATTTTCTGTAGTATAGCTCATAGTCTCAGTAGAGGTCTAGTTAATCGGTTACAATCCAGAGCCCAGGCCAGGGAGCAGACAGACAGGCTAAACCAACTGTCTGCTAGCTGCATAGAGTTGTCACTCAGGGTTCACCATATTGAGACTGTGTCTGTTCCCCGATCTAAGCAAAAATGTAGAAAGATTCAGAAAGTCTGTTTTAATAATTTAATCAACATAAAGACCACAAACTCGGATCATACTGAATGCACAGCCGGCACCTCTGATCTGAAGCTAGGATTGTTAAATATTAGATCTCTCGCATCAAAAGCAGTTATTGTTAATGAAATTATCACAGATCAGGCGTTTGATATACTCTGTTTAACTGAAACCTGGATTACTACATACAGAGTATGTAGCTCTAAATGAAGCTAGTCCTCCTGGATACAGCTACATACACCAGCCTCGGTTAAGTAGTAGAGGAGGAGGCGTCACAGTTATTTACAATGATAATTTTACTATTGTACAAAAACATGGACACAAATTTAATTCATTTAAATTCTTTATATATAGTATATAGTATAGTATATATATATAGTATATAAAGTCAGCTCAGTCAATTCCACGAATTATAATTTACAGACCTCCAGGGCCGTATTCTGAATTTCTTAGTGAATTTGCAGATTTCATATCAAACCTAGTCGTTTCTGTAGACAAAGTGTTAATTGCTGGAGATTTTAGTATTCATTTTGAGAATCCAGAAGACCCTCTGAGAACAGCATTTATGTCCATACTGGACTCAGTAGACGTAAATCAGTGTGTAGTAGGACCCACTCATAAAGCAGGTCACACTTTAGATTTAATAATATTCTTCGGATTAAGTATAAGAAATTTATTCACAATTCCACTCTCTGACGTTATCTCAGATCACTATCTTGTCTCAATTCAAGTGCGTCACAGTAATAATGTACGCACAGCACCGCGCTACCGTATTAAATGTACATTCACATCAACTACCACACAGAGTTTTATCAATAATCTGCCAGAGTTACCAACTTCGATTAGGTCACCGTCTGACCCCACAGAACTCGATCAGGCGACTGAATATTTAGAGTCGACATTTCGTTTTACCTTAGATAATGTAGCTCCAGCTAAAAGAAAAATTATTAGAGATAAGAAACTCGCTCCATGGTATAACGATCACACGCGCACTTGAAGACAGACCGCTCAGAAATTAGAACGTAAATGGCGTCAAACTAAATTGTTAGTATTTCAAATAGCATGGAAGGAGAGCATCCTGAACTATAGGAAAGCTCTTAGTGTAGCTAGATCAACGTATCTCTCCACTCTTATAGAAAATAACAAAAATAATCCTTGATTTTTATTTAATGCCGTAGCCAAATTAACCAGAAATAAGACCACTGCAGAAATCTCCCCAACATCATCATGCAATAGTGAGGACTTCATGAACTTTTTTAATAATAAAATTGTAAATATCAGGCATAAAATTTACGCTTTGAAACCGAACAATGTAATTGATACAGATGTTAACCTAGCCATGTCAGATCGGAACCTAGAATACTTTACTCCCCTTGAAGAGAATGAACTAATTTCACTCATCTCTTCTGCAAATTCATCAACCTGTACTGTACTGTATATTAGATCCTATACTGACACATTTTCTTAAACAGATAGTACCAGTAATAACAGAACTGCTGTTGAGAATAATTAATTCCTCACTCAGCATTGGTTATGTTCCAAAATCTTTTAAATTAGCAGTTATTAAACCAATAATTAAGAAACCTGACCTCGACTCCTGTCAGCTGTCCAATTACAGGCCAATATCAAACCTCCCCGTTATCTCTAAGATACTGGAAAAGATAGTAGTGGAGCAGCTATGCTCATATCTACATAGAAATAGCATACATGAACTGTAACTGTACTCCTATTGGCCTCTGATCAGGGATGTGTAACTATGCTTGTATTACTCGACCTCAGTGCAGCTTTTGACACCATTGATCATAGTATTCTTCTTCACAGATTAGAAAATGTAGTAGGAATTAAGTGTACAGCCCTCTCTTGGCTCAGATCCCATTATATCAGTATGTAGACTTAAATGGTGATTATTCTGCATGTTCTCTAGTGGAGTTTGGCGTTCCGCAGGGTTCAGTTTTAGGCCCACTGCTTTTTTCCCTTTACATGCTTCCTCTGGGAAACATAATCCGTAAGAATGGTATTAGTTTTCATTGTTATGCTGACGACACACAGTTATATGTCTCAGCAAAACCTGATGAGAAAAACCAGCTTACTAAAGTTGGGCAATGTGTGCAGGACATAAGAAATTGGATGCTAATTAACTTCCTTCTGCTCAATCCGGATAAGACAGAAGTTCTAGTCATAGGACCGCATACAGCTAGGAGTAAAATTTTAGATCACACCGTAATTTTAGATGGCCTTTCTGTTCCATCAAGTGCAACAGTAAAGGACCTCGGCGTGATTATAGATTCCAGCCTTTAATTTGAAGCTCATGTAGATAATATTACCAGCATAGCATTCTTTCACCTCAGAAATATTGCCAAGATAAGAAAGATATTGTCGCTGAACGATGCAGAAAAACTAGTTCATGCTTTTATCACTTCTAGGTTGGACTATTGTAATGCCTTACTGTCTGGTTGTTCAGCTAGGTGCATAAACAAGGTTCAGCTAGTCCAGAATGCAGCAGCGAGAGTCCTCACTAGAACCAGAAGATATGATCACATCACCCCTATCTTATCTTCACTGCATTGGCTCCCTGTGAAAGTTCGCATTGATTTTAAAATACTACTCTTAACATATAAGGCATTAAATGGTCTCGCGCCGCAGTATCTGAGCGAACTGCTAGTGTCTTACGATCCGCCACGCCTACTTCGATCAAAGGATGCAGGCTGCTTGTCACTACCGCATATTATGAAAACTACAGCTGTGGGCAGAGCTTTTTCTTATAAAGCCCCAAAATTATGGAATAGTCTTCCAAACAGTGTTCGGGACTCAGACACTGTCTCAGTGTTTAAGTCTAGGCTAAAAACCTATTTATTTAGCCAAGCATTTTTATAAATAGATTTGCCTAAGGTAAAGGAGCAGATCTGGGGGACTCATGGACGTAGAGTATTACGGTGAACTGGTATGTTTAGATGCTGTCTTCCTCACTCTCATTTGATCACTCAGGTTTGTTGACGGTGAGGTGATTGTTTGATTTACATCTCAGGGACCACTCATGTTTGTGTTTCCTTCTGGCTCTCCCTTTTAGTTATGCTGTCATAGTTAGTCCTGCCGGAGTCCCTGCTTGCACTCTACAGTAAATATACATTCACATTATACATTATGTGATTGTGACCATACCTAACTGCCGTCTCTCCGCTTCTTCTCTTTCACCCCCTCTTTCTCTTCCCTCTCTGAGGACTTGACAAATCGATAGTTCAGGACTGGAACCTCAGAAGTCTACCTGAGTCCCCAAATACTACCTGGACTCCATTTTAACATCAATTAACATCAGCTATTATAGCTGAACTGCCTGCCACCTAACACACTGTATAAATGCAGATCATTTCCTGCTCATATCTGTCTCACCCAAATGAGGATGGGTTCCCTGTTGAGTCGGTTTCCTCTCAAGGTTTCTTCCTATTACCATCTCAGGGAGTTTTGCCACTGTCGCCCTCGGCTTGCTCACCAAGGACTATCTGACCATTTTGATTCATACACATTCACATTCCATAAAAACTTAAATAATTCTTTTGATTGTGTAAAGCTGCTTTGAGTCAATTGTTAAAAGCGCTATACAAATAAAATTGAATTGAATTGAATGACTGTAATGCTGCTGCCTGCACATCACACGTTCCAGTTCGAACCCCGGATGATGCTGTTTTCTTCTCACAGCCGGAGGCGAAGAGAGAGCTGATTGGCCGAGCTCTCTCATAGGGGAGGGATGAGAGGTACTCGTGCTCCCACATTAATCACAGCTCTACATCCAATCAGGGGCGTCTGTGAGCTTGCGCACGCGGAAGGAGCAGCTAGCGTTTTCCTCCGAGTGTGTTATTCCGCCCCTAATGGTGTGTGAGCAAGCAGTTCGAAAAGATGAGGTCGGCTGACGGCTGACGGAGGAAACACGTGATAATCTTCAGCCCTCCCGGCTGAGTGGTAGTGATTGCCTTAATGTGGGAACCCCCTAGCGATGGGGAGGAATTGGCCACGACTAAATTAACGGAGAAAATTGGAAAAAACCCAAAAAATAATAATCATTTAAAAAAAAATACAGTTTATTTATACATTCTTATATTCAGTCTTACATTTTTACAGTCTTACATTTTTAAAAACTTATTTTTACACTCTTTACATATTGCTACCTTACACTTTATTTTATTCTATTTTATTTTATTGTAACAAAGATATTATATTTTATATTCTTTCTTGTTATCATTATCATTTATGTCTCATTACTTCCTTTTTTTTCTTTTCAAGGTCACCAACAGTTGTGTAAGCATTTCACTGCACATCATACTGTGTATGGTTGTGGATGTTACAAATAAATATTTAAATTAGAATTTTTTATAAAAAATTTTTTTTCTTTCTTAAAAAATATCTTAAAACTTTTCAGTATAGATACATTTTCTGACTTGGTGTTTTTTTATCCATGAAAATGCTCATATCAGTACTTAGCTAAGGTTACGATACACTATCTATAACTAGGTAAGACTAAATAAAACCTCTAAAAAAAATCTACAAACTAACTGTGAGATTAGGTCAGATTGGATTTTATTCAGCTTGTCTAGCGCTAGGCTAAACTCGTCGCATTGATTAGCTCATTAACTTTGACCCACTACACAGAGAGCAGGCTAATGTGTTAGCAATTAAGCCACTTAACTTGCAGCATGTTAGCGCAGATTTAGCCGTGACTGAACTCAAAGCTTCAGCATGAAACCTGAAATATAGGATTTCCGAAATAATTAAATATAAGATGTGATAATGGAATCAACTTTGTGTTATTAGATGTTTATTTTGAAGAGCTACATGAGGTGATTTAAACCTCACAGAGAGTAAAAATCTGTAAGAAAGTGTATGAGTCAGAGAGACAGAAAGAGACAGAGAGAGACAGTGATAGATAGAGAGAGAGAGAGAGAGAGAGAGAGAGAGAGAGGGGCACCAGTAAAGGTCCATTAGAGTTCAGTGGCCTGTGAGAAAGAAGTCAGATTGTGCATGAACGATTTCACCCGGGCAGCGACACACTGTCCACAAACACAGCGTTAACCAGTCAGCGTGTGTGTGTGTGTGTGTGTGTGTGTGTGAGACTCAGGGGCGTGTCTGGACCTGTCACTCTAAAGAAAGCAGGCAGGACAGAGGAGAATATTAATAGCCTTTAAATGGAGTGGAAGTCTCTTTATTGGCCGTCTGGTGTTGAGTTTGTTATTGCGGCTTTGAAAAGCCCAATAAAGCTCTTTGGTCTCACCGCCTTTCAGACACACAATGACTTCAGCAAGTAACGCTTTTAACCCTTATGTTAAAATGCTGGGGTCAAAAGGACCTGCTTGAAATTTTTGGATAAAACTTGTGTGGAAATGTGTGGAATCGCTCAGAGCAGTTTCTCTAAAGCGTAAAGTTGTGAAGAATAAATTACACCAACAAATTTCACACACTTCTCTGGACTTCACACAGCTGTTTATATATTCAGCTCGTCTGCAGTAACGTTCTGGTTATTTAGATACTTGGTGATAAAGGTTTATTTCTGTAAAGCTGCTTTGTGACAGTGTGCATTATCAAGAGCGCTACACAAGCAAAACTAAATCAAATTGAACTCTGCTAATTTTTAAGGCTTACATTTTACACCAATGAAACACATGAGCTCCAAGCTGAGGGTCTTCACATGTGACTCAAATGCGTGAAGAAACTAACAAACAAAAACTAATGGTTTAATTCAAGAGTTCAGTCAAATAGCATCATAATAAACACCAACTTCGATCATATCCCATCGCATAATGGGATACGGGATGGGATTTTCACAACTCCAATGACAAGCTACAGTATTAAAAGAGAACATAAATTGCATACATGATCAGAGCAGAGCCTCATGTGGTATTCCTCAGTGTTCAGTTCCGGGTCTGACTGTGATCGCTTCCTGAGCATTTTTTCAGAAGTAAGACACACATTACTGATCAAACTGCACATTCTCAGGTCGAATTAAAAAATAGAGCACCTCCCTTGCTCCATTGCAATAAATTCTACTAAAGTGCTGCACACTTTCCCCGTCTTCACCCGAAACCTTCTTGACGTTCCAAGCAAAAAGCACATTTTACGTTGGAGTGGCATGATCTTTACCTTTTCTACCTGTAATCTGGATCTGCTTGGAGACGGATAAAGTGCACTATTGGTGTAGATAATTGGTCTGTGATTATCTTGAAGATTAAAGCTTTAACGCTACACAGAATGCACTTTTCATGAAGGCGCTGCATGTGACTCGGTGTGAGGAAACCCTCCACTGTAAATGCATGAATTAAAAATATAGTGTAGTCTTATGGTGCGAAATAGAAATTTGAAATGAAGCTTCGTATGTTGAAGCAGCTTTTTCGGAGCGGAAGCCTGAATCTTCTCCTACGCGGTGTCTGTGACGGGGTCGGCCATGGTTGTCTGTGTTTAATGGGTGTATTGTGAAGCGGTGACATGGCTGACCTGCATGAACATATTCCCATGGCTCACACACACATCCACACATCCACACACACACTAAGCTGGTGCTAGGTGTCTCACTGCCACGGCCTGGATAATAGAGGCCATTACAGACCTACACGCTTAATTCACCCAATGGCTGCCTCAAGTGGGGGAACAAACAAAGCCAGAAGGAGCCGGGTTTTAGTGTCCATGAATGAGGTTATATATTAATCTTGCACAAGAGAAAAAAACATTCTACAGGTTGCCTTTTAAGCTTCTTTTGTGTCCGGGGCCTATTTTCCCTCTTTCTACCCCATGAAAAGATCTCTCTCTCTCCCTCGCTCTCTCCTAGTCTCCTCTCATCCTATTGAAAAAAAGATTCTCCTAAATACATGCTATTAGAATATGTGTATAGATGGGTAATAAGTTATTAGTTGCAATTACTGGTCATCTATTAGTGCAGAATAATAACCTGATTATAGCCGAAAAGCCTTTTTAACTCGGAGCAAGTAATTTTCAAGACAGTGAATCTTTTATAAAAAAAGAAGAAAAGGCTTCTTTCATGAATGATGCACCTGCCTATTGTGGTCAAAAAAACACATTACGATCACATTACCAGAATATCGTACTGTCAAAATGAAAAGTATATAAATCATTATCGAGCGTGGGATTCAGGAAACGGAGCGAGGGAACTTTAAAAAAAAAAAAAGGAAGTATACGTCATAGCAAGCCCAGGTTATGGTTTCTCAGAAACAGAACAGCGTGAGGAGAGATCTAAAGGAGAGTAGAAGGTTTTCAGCTCTGCAGCGCTCCACACTCAAAGATTCATTTCAGGGAGTTCCAGATGATTCCAAACATTCATCAAAATATTCTTATATGCACACCAGTTATGCATGCTTCCTGTTTCTTTAACAGCTGTTAAAGTAAAGGATAAAACACTCGGGTTGTGCTGTTATGGGAAAATAATCACATTTCTTCCACAGAGTTGATGGTTCGGCTCTGTTCTAGCGTATATCTTACCATAGGGTTCATAACTCAGTTCCAGCCATTTCAAACCTCTTTAGTTGTTTTCTTTGCTTGACGCAGTACTATAATTTGACACTTCTGAAATTGCAATATTTTTTTCAGACAGGCGAGGTCCTTAATGCCTGAGTGAGTTTGTGTTCTTGCTTCAGTTACAGCAGCTAAAAAACACCTCACCAGCCCTTTAACATAAACCTGCACACTACTGTCAGAGCTGCAGCTCTAGAAAATTAATCAATCAACATCTTTTGACCAATCAGAGCGCAGTGTAGAAGTACAAACCCTTTGTAATTCTGTTTAAATGATTTCACTTCAGGACATTTTTAAAAACATTCCTCAGATTTCTGCAAACCTGTAAGACGCTGATTAATGGTTCATGGTGGAGCTGGTTGATTCTTTAAAAGCATTTAAAGTGAAACTTTTCTGAGAAACTTTAATAACAGTGTCACTGAGCACACACGCGGTACGCATGCATACCGAGAGCAACACAGTCATGACGATGTCAGACAGAAAGACGACGTACATGAGTCGGCATTGTGCTTGGCATTCCTCAGGGCTCAGGTGCAGCTCCCGCTCGGTTCTATTCAGCCTCAGGCTTTACTGTATAAGTGTACCGAGGTACTGCAAATATTTTAATCAATCCTCTTTTTTTCCTTGTCTTCCAGTGAATGTCAAGTTTGTTGACAAACAAAAAAAACAACTTCACATGAAACCTTGACGAGTGTGATTCTAAAGGGTTTGTTAACTTTATCTGACCTTTAATAACAGAGAATTTTTATTTAAACATTGTGTAGACTGTACAGAGTAGGGCGTTGTGTTAATGCTGTATGCTTGTGTTTAGAATGTAGGACGTTGATTTTCTGGATTTTGTCATGGTCCAGAGGAACTAGTTACAATGTAAATCCACATTTAAATTTTATTTGTCACCTAAACGATCATAATAAAAAAAATATATATAATATGTACAGAGATTAATAATGTGTGTAATATCAATTTAGAACAAACTAAATTAAACAGAACAAAAAACATGAACTAGAAATATGTAGAGATGTGTAGTGATGTTATAATGTACAGTAATAATATGCATAATGATATGCAGCAGCGGGTCGATGTTCAGACATTAAGTACAGTAGATATAGATATAGATTATATACGTCCAGCAGGAGGAGAGGAACACAAAGAGAGGCTTTTACAACTCATTTACAGGTGAGGTACAGTAGTTGTGTTAAAATTACAAACCGGATTCCAAAAAAGTTGGGACACTAAACAAATTGTGAATAAAAACTGAATGCAATGATGTGGAGATGGCAAATGTCAATATTTTATTCAGAATAGAACATAAATCACGGAACAAATGTTTAAACTGAGAAAATGTATAATTTTAAGGGAAAAATATGGTGAATCAAAATGTCATGGTGTCAACAAATCCCAAAAAATTTATGACAAGGCCATTTTCACCACTGTGTGGCATCTCCCCTTCTTCTTACAACACTCAACAGCCGTCTGGGGACCGAGGAGACCAGTTTCTCAAGTTTAGAAATAGGAATGCTCTCCCATTCTTGTCTAATACAGGCCTCTAACTGTTCAATCGTCTTGGGCCTTCTTTGTCGCACCTTCCTCTTTATGATGCGCCGAATGTTCTCTATAGGGGAAAGATCTGGACTGCAGACTGGCCATTTCAGTACCCGGATCCTTCTCCTACGCAGCCATGATGTTGTGATTGATGCAGAATGTGGCCTGGCATTATCTTGTTGAAAAATGCAGGGTCTTCCCTGAAAGAGATGACTAGATGTTGTTCTAGATTCTGAATATATTTTTCTGCATTGATGGTGCCTTTCCAGACATGCAAGCTGCCCATGCCACATGCACTCATGCAACCCCATACCATCAGAGATGCAGGCTTCTGAACTGAGCGTTGATAACGTCTTGGGTTGTCCTTGTCCTCTTTGGTTCGGATGACATGGCGTCCCACATTTCCAACAAGAACTTCGAATCGTGACTTGTCTGACCACAGAACAGTCTTCCATTTTGCCACACTCCATTTTAAATGATCCCTGGCCCAATGAAAACGCCTGTGCTTGTGGATCTTGCTTAGAAATGGCTTCTTCTTTGCACTGTAGAGTTTCAGCTGGCAACGGCGGATGGCACGGTGGATTGTGTTCACTGACAATGGTTTCTGGAAGTATTCCTGAGCCCATTCTGTGATTTCCTTTACAGTAGCATTCCTGTTTGTGGTGCAGTGTCATTTAAGGGCCCGGAGATCACGGGCATCCAGTATGGTTTTATGCCCTTGACCCTTACGCACAGAGATTCTCTGAATCTTCGGATGATATTATGCACAGTTGATGATGATAACTGCAAAGTCTTTGCAATTTTTCGCTGGGTAACACCTTTCTGATATTGCTCCACTATCTTTCTGCACAACATTGGGGGAATTGGTGATCCTCTACCCATCTTGGCTTCTGAGAGACACTGCCACTCTGAGAAGCTCTTTTTATACCCAATCATGTTGCTAATTACCCTCATTACTGTTAATTGGTCTTCCAGCTCTTCGTTATGCTCAAATTTACTTTTTCCAGCCTCTTATTGCTACTTGTCCCAACTTTTTTGGGATTTGTTGACACCGTGAAATTTGTAATCAACATATTTTTCCTTTAAAATTATACATTTTCTCTGATTAAACTTTTGATCTGTCATCTATGTTCTATTCTGAATAAAATATTGACATTTGCCCTCTCCACATGATTGCATTCAGTTTTTATTCACAATTTGTTTAGTGTCCCAACTTTTTTGGAATCCGGTTTATACAACATAAGAGTTAAACAATAAATATATCTATCAATAACAGTGATATGCAATTAAAAAATAATATAAATGTTATTGTAATCCTTTACAGTTACTGGAAAGGAAATATGTAGATAAAATACAATTGAGTAAGTTTATATTAACTTAAACACATCTCCTGTTATATTGAACTTCCAGCCTCCTAACACATATGACCAGAGGTGTCAAGTAACGAAGTACAAATACTGCGTTACCTTACTTACGTAGAAATTTTGGGTATCTATACTTTACTGGAGTCATTATTTTTCAGCCGACTTTTTACTTTTACTCCTTACATTTTCACGCAATTATCTGTACTTTCTACTCCTTACATTTTAAAAATCGCCTAGTTACTCCTATTTTATTTAAGCATGTCATTAAAAAAAATTAAATAAAATCGCACAATTCCGATGGAGAGAATTTGATTGTGGTTGGATGAGAAGTATAAACATACCATTCCGACACCCTATTGGTTGGTACGCGATCCATCGCGCCTGCACATGACGTCACGTCACACACTCCAGCAAGGACGGTTGTATAAAATAGCAAAGTAGATGAAGATGTCCATGATAGAGACTCAAGGTTCAAGCGAAATGTCACATTCAAGCACCAGCGAGGAAGGTAACAGCACCAGGAAGGTAACAGGAATGATATACTGTATATATATATATACAGTGGTGTGAAAAACTATTTGCCCCCCTCCTGATTTCTTATTCTTTTGCATGTTTGTCACACAAAATGTTTCTGATCATCAAACACATTTAACTATTAGTCAAAGATAACACAAGTAAACACAAAATTAAGTTTTTAAATGAGGGGTTTTATCATTTAAGGAGAAAAAAAATCCAAACCTACATGGCCCTGTGTGAAAAAGTAATTGCCCCCTGAACCTAATAACTGGTTGGGCCACCCTTAGCTGCAATAACTGCAATCAAGCGTTTGCGATAACTTGCAACGAGTCTTTTACAGCGCTCTGGAGGAATTTTGGCCCACTCATCTTCGCAAAATTGTTGTAATTCAGCTTTATTTGAGGGTTTTCTAGCATGAACCGCCTTTTTAAGGTCATGCCACAACATCTCAATAGGATTCAGGTCAGGACTTTGACTAGGCCACTCCAAAGTCTTCATGTTGATTTTCTTCAGCCATTCAGAAGTGGATTTGCTGGTGTGTTTTGGGTCATTGTCCTGCTGCAGCACCCAAGATCGCTTCAGCTTGAGTTGACGAACAGATGGCCGGACATTCTCCTTCAGGATTTTTTGGTACACAGTAGAATTCATGGTTCCATCTATCACAGCAAGCCTTCCAGGTCCTGAAGCAGCAAAACAACCCCAGACCATCACACTACCACCACCATATTTTACTGTTGGTATGATGTTCTTTTTCTGAAATGCTGTGTTACTTTTACGCCAGATGTAACGGGACACGCACCTTCCAAAAAGTTCAACTTTTGCCTCGTCGGTCCAGAAGGTATTTTCCCAAAAGTCTTGGCAATCATTGAGATGTTTTTTTGCAAAACTGAGACGAGCCTTAATGTTCTTTTTGCTTAAAAGTGGTTTGCGCCTTGGAAATCTGCCATGCAGGCCGTTTTTGCCCAGTCTCTTTCTTATGGTGGAGTCGTGAACACTGACCTTAATTGAGGCAAGTGAGGCCTGCAGTTCTGTAGATGTTGTCCTGGGGTGTTTTGTGGCCTCTCGGATGAGTTGTCTCTGCGCTCTTGGGTTAATTTTGGTCGGCCAGCCACTCCTGGGAAGGTTCACCACTGTTCCATGTTTTTGCCATTTGTGGATAATGGCTCTCACTGTGGTTCGCTGGAGTCCCAAAGCTTTAGAAATGGCTTTATAACCTTTACCAGACTCAATTACTTTTGTTCTCATTTGTTCCTGAATTTCTTTGGATCTTGGCATGATGTCTAGCTTTTGAGGTGCTTTTGGTCTACTTCTCTGTGTCAGGTAGCTCCTATTTAAGTGATTTCTTGATTGAAACAGGTGTGGCAGTAATCAGGCCTGGGGGTGACTACAGAAATTGAACTCAGGTGTGATAAACCACAGTTACGTTATTTTTTAACAAGGGGGGCAATCACTTTTTCACACAGGGCCATGTAGATTTGGAGTTTTTTTTCTCCCTTAATAACGTAAACCTTCATTTAAAAACTGCATTTTGTGTTCAATTATGTTATCTTTGACTAATAGTTAACTGTTTTTGATGAGCAGAAACATTTAAGTGTGACAAACATGCAAAAGAATAAGAAATCAGGAAGGGGGCAAATAGTTTTTCACACCACTGTATATATATATATATATATATATATATATATATATATATATATAATTAATTCATTAATTTTTTTAAATCACTTGGATTAATCATTCATTCTGACAGCACTAATGTTTATTGTAGGCAACCATACAAGGGTAATTATTACTAAACCTGCCCTGGGTACACAGTAGTGCTCAGTAGTACACATATATGGTTCTTTAATGTATTTGCATTGTACTAAAATGCATTCTTTTTCAATTGCCATATACATTTACATTTAGGCATTTGGCAGACGCTGTTATCCAGAGCGACTTACATTTTTATCTCATTATACATCTGAGCAGTTGAGGGCCTTGCTCAAGGGCCCAACAGTGGCAACTTGGTGGTTGTGGGGTTTGAACCTGGGATCTTCCGAACCATAGTCCAATGCCTTAACCACTGAGCTACCCCTGGCCCATATACAGCATAGTATCCCAAATCACTATGGCCGTTAAAAAATACAACAACAAAAAACCACATTTTTCTTTTCTTTTTATGAGGTGTTAGTGCAGTATACTGTATAGGCCTGTGGCACAGCCAAAGCTTTTATCCTTAATGCTTTTTTTTACCCCCTTACTTTTACTTTTATACTTTAAGTAGTTTTGAAACCAGTACTTTTACACTTTTACTTGAGTATAAAGCTCGAGTTGATACTTCAACTTCTAAAGAAGTCTTTTTAAACCCTAGTATCTATACTTCTACTCAAGTAATGAATGTGAATACTTTTGACACCACCAGTGGGGGGGGGGGGGTTGTGCGCGTTCTGATCATGTGACCGGGGGGGGGGGGGGCGTTGTGCACGTTCTGATCATGTGACAGGGGGGGGGCGTTGTGCACGTTCTGATCATGTGACGGACGGGGGGGGGGGGGTTGTGCGCGTTCTTATCATGTGACCGGAGGGGTTGCGCGTTCTGATCATAAAAATAGAGTAACGAGGCTGTTTTTAAAAAGTAAGGAGTAGAAAGTACAGATAATTGCTTAAAAATGTAAGGAGTAGAAGTAAAAAGTCGGCTGAAAAATAATTACTCCAGTAAAGTATAGATACCCAATATTTCTACTTAAGTAAGGTAACGAAGTATTTGTACTTCGTTACTTGACACCTCTGGACACCACTGCATATGACTGCAGATCAGTCCCTGCTATCCGTTATCACCCAGATGAGGATGGGTTCCCTGTTGAGTCTGGTTCCTTTCAAGGTCTCTTCCTATAACCATCTCATTTTCCCTCAGCATCGTCACCCTCAGCTTGTTCATCAGGGACATTTCATTTCATTTCAAAGAACTTCTGTAATGTTCTTTGGATTGTGTAAAGCTGCTTAGCAACAATAACCCTTGTTAAAAGCACTATACAAAAAAAAATAAAATAATTACATTTATTTGAATGTGGCTGATTACTAAAATGTCACACCTGAATATATACTCAGCAAAAAAAAGAAACGTCCCTTTTTCAGGACTGTGTATTTCAGCAATAATGTTGTACAAATCAAAATAACTTTACAGATCTTCATTGTAAAGGGTTTAAACAATGTTTTCCATGCATGTTCAATTAACCATAATCAATTAATTAACATGCACCTGTGGAATGGTCGCTAAGAACTTAACAGCTTACAGAAAGTAGGCATTTAAGGTCACAGTTCTAAAAATGCAGGACACTAAAGAGACTTGTCTACCGACTGTGAAAAAGTACTCAACTCTGAATACATTTACTTTGTTAAACCTGGTGACTACCTTTACTTGGAGAATAAAGGAGTGGGAAGGTGGTGAGAGGTCTTATTATGTTATGCCCATTACACTCCTACATTCTAAAAAATGCTGGGTTGTTTTTTCTACCCAAACGCTGGGTTGCCGCTGTTGGGTCATTTTTCTGGGCTATTTACAGAGAGTTGGGTAGTTTTTTGTAACCCAGCTGCTGGGTTGAAGTTTGCTTGGCCCCTCCCCCAAAGTTCACCGGTGGATTCAGCGGCTGTCACTCAGCTTCGTGTCTCTTGAGCTCCCACACCGCTGATGATGGTTCATCCTCCTCGGACATTTAAGGGGAAATGGCGTTAAATACAAGGTCTGTATACACATGTTCACTCACCTAATTCACACATGACTGAAAAATTATTACTATATGTAACATTTATTACTGTTACCGTGTTAAGGTTACACACAAACTTTCCGGCTGGTCTGAGGTACTGGATGATAAATTAGCTGAGAATAGCTGCTAATTAGCCAAAATACCCCACCTGTGTGTGAAAGAAACGGCTAAGATGTCTGAGCTTTTTAGCTTTCTCTGTAGAATGTTTGCAGGGTTACGAAGATGGTGAAGTGATGAATGAACGCTAAACTGTTAACTGTATTGTTAGCATGACGGCGGCATTTAGTTAGTTTGCTAGCATTAGCAACCACTTTAGAACTTTATTAAACTCACTGCTTGAGACAATAAAATGCTGGGGTGTTACAAAACACTGACCCTCTCACAAATAACTAACCCTGCTAACCCTCCCGTTTTTCACTAGCTAGTAATTTACTCTGCGGTCAAATTTCTCCTGCGTTTCTCCCGAGTTATAACAATATTTTATATTTTATACCTTTCCCCCTTTGGCAAGTATGCAAATGTATCACCAGTAATTGCATGTAAGCTAACCAGGTAGCTCTCTTTAACCAAAGTTAAATTAACTATCAGTCAGCGCGCCAACTACAGGAAAAAGTACCACAGCTGAACAGGTAACTAGATGGAAGTATTAATATTTTGGTGATTGTAATGTACCAGTATGACACCAGCTATGACATTTTTTTTCGGTAATTAGCTTAAAATCAATGCAGACCACAATATCAACTAGTCTGACATTAAGAGCTGTATCCTAAAAGCCATGCTTATTTTTTGCTGTTTTATGTTTGGTAGTAGCTGCCTCCATGTTTTTGTTTTAGGTTACCTATACCCTATCTTAATGGGCAGCTTTGTAATTTTTTAGTATCAATCCTATTTCACACTAAATTAATAGTCTTATTCAGTTTAATCTTTGCTATTCAACAAAATTTTAACTTTTTCATTTCTTTCTTTCTAAGGTTTCTTTCATGGTGAAATACCTCCAGCAGGCTGAAGTGTCAAGGCCGTACCCCTACATCCTGACGTTGGGAGATAATGAAGAGCGCTGCTCTCAGTAATGTTGCTATGAAATAGCGAGGCCTACCTGAAAAGTCATAGTGTTTGTATGTTAAAATGAGACCAGGGCTGGATAGTTTTGTTCTGCAGAAAAGATATCTTAAGTCACAGAGAGATCCTGCTCTGTAGAAGCTGCCTCAGTCTATTTGTGCAATTACTCTATTCTGCCCTTATCAGTAATAGTATAGTAATGATGTCACAGTTGATTTTCTGTTCTTGTGCTTTTGAAAAATAAATGTTTTTTTCTAAGAACATTCAATAGGATGTTTATTGCATGCATGTATGGTTTTTTTGTAATAGACCAGTATATCAAAGTAATTAAAAATGTTTTTAATTAAAAGCATTTGGATTGATTATTTAACCCATCTTGTTGGGTTAAACAAATAACCCATCTTGCTGGGTTAAATTAACCCAGCATTTAGTTAGTCCTATATTTACCCAGCAGCTGGGTTAAAAACAACCCAGACTGGGTTGTTTTTAACCCAGCATTTTTTAGGGTGTAGGTAGAGGTCGTAACACACCCAAAGAAAGATGCCCAGGGTCGCTGCTCATCTGCATGAACGTGCATTAGGCATGCTGCAGGGAGGCATGAGGACTGCTGATGTGGCTAGGGCAATAAATTGCCATGTCCGCACTGTGAGACGCCTAAGACAGTGCTACAGGGAGACAGGAAGGACAGCTGATCATCCTCGCAGTGGAAGACCACGTGTAACAACACCTGCACAGGATGGGTACATCCGAATATTACACTTGCGTGACAGGTACAGGATGGCCACAACAACTGCCCGAGTCACACCAGGAACACACAATCCCTCCATCTCACAGCAAGAACTGACAAATCTGGTCCAGTCCATGAGGAGGAGATGCACTGCAGTACTTCAAGCAGCTGGTGGCCACAACAGATACTGACTGGTACTTTTGGTTTTGAGCCTCCCTTCATTCAGGGACATGAAACATTTTTAGTTTGTCTTATGGTGTCTCTTTGAGTGTTCATACAAATATTTACATTAAGTTTACTGAAAGTAAAAACAGTTGAAATTCAGAGGACATTTCTTTTTTTGCTGAGTATATGAGCTTTAGTAAGTTAATTTAATTGCATCTTTGAACACTGTTCAGTTATTGGTCAGTATGAGTTCAAATTTCAGTGCTGTTTATTGATTGGTTCTCTTGTATGATTTTGGCCCGCCCCTCATCTTCTAATCAATAATCTCATAATGTCTTCTGAATTAAACAAGAAATCTACCAGGAAGGTCCGTCTATCTATTTGCAGATGGAGGCCAATGGTATTTGTTCCCATTTTGACAATCATGGTAGGACCTCCAGTCAACATTCACACATGCATTCACACACTATGGGTATTTTGGGCATCCCAATAAGCCTAATCTGCATATCTTTTTACTGCATGAGGAAACTGGAGTACCCGGAGGAAAACCACCAATCACAAAGAGCACATGCAAACTCAGACCCCAAGACAGGAATCAAACACGGAACAAGTAGGGTGATGTGATCCATATTTACTCACACTCAGGAAATAAAGAACCTTCTGCCCCACTGTGGTATTCAGGGCCGCTGCTGGCCAAATGGCTGCCGTAAGCAGAAATTTACTTTTGTGCCCCCTCCCCCAAATATTACGGAAGTAAAAATTAAATAATAATAATTAACACCTAGTATAGGGGCCAAAATAGAACTTTATTCAAATGAAAGTAAATACATAAATTGTATCATTTATAAATTACAATTGTAGCTCTACAGCAAAAAAATACAAACTAAAGTTACACTTTAAATAAAACATTTATAATAAATGAAATAAACAATAATAAACTGAAATGAAATCAACACTGTTATCTGCTGGAGCTTTCCAAAGTTCAAAATTTACAAAGGCACACTTCTACTTTTTCTTACATGTGGTTCAGTTTTGACAATAACGGCAGAATTTGACAATAAAGCAGACAAGGTTTATGATGTCCACATATTTCTGTTAAGGAAATGATAGGAAAGATTATGCGGATATTTTAATTAAATGTTTGGTCGATATTAAACAAGGAATTCGATCATCATGTAAGTGTAACAACTGCACTTACCAGGCCTTTGGTGCCCGTTTCAGGCATTTCTAATAAAATTGTTATATAAACAGTTAATTTTGTATTAGATTATGTATTTTAACACTGTTATTTAATGACACCATATGGTCATTATTAATCGATACTCATAATTACCTGTTTTAATATAATGCATTTTAAGTCATTTTTATTTAGATCTACTTGTATTCATATTAAGAAAGATGCATTACTCGTGAAATTATTCCAGACATTAAAACACATTATTAACGTCGACAGAATAAAATAAAGCTTCACAGGATTATGAACGTACCTGAAAGTGATGCACGGGCTTCATCTTGGGCCTTTTTTTCATCCATTTCTCAGCGCCAGATTGTTGATGCCTCTCTCCAGGACCAGGCATATTGTTCAATTATTATAATTTTTGGCCAAATAGGCAGCCGTAACAGGTGAGGGCGCACGCGTTACCACGTGTGCTTAGCCTACTCTGTTTTCACCGAAAAATGCAATATAAACGTTTATATTTTTGTTTATTTGTATATGTATATTAATAATATTAATTTATTATTATAATATATAAAAACTTTTTTTTTGAGCAACTAGGATGGTGCCACCCTGGGAATTGGTGCCCTACGCAGACTGCGTACTCTGCCAATAGGGAGCGGCGGTACTGGTGGTGCTTATGTGTGTGTTCAAGATACAGTGTAGTGCTTCTGCCTGTCCACTAGGCTGAATAAAGTACTTCTGTTTATTCTCATAGGCTTTTCCACAGTCTGAGAGTCGGGGTGAGGTTTACTCGGCCTGGTGTAATTTGATGTTCTTAGAATTTTTCATCTTTATAATCCATGTAAAAAAAATGCCATTAGAATATTAGAAAATGTAACAAGCCACATTACTTTGAAGACATCATTAAACAGTTACATTACTTCTGACCTTAACTAGTAATCTGTAACCATTTACACATCCCACTGCTGAATTTATGTTCAAAAGGACTCTAATCTCAAAATTCTGAAACACTTGTGTGATGAAATCAGATAAAGAGTTGAAGATCTCGACAGCAGCGACATCTCCTCAGAATCTAGGAATTTTTCAGCAAAAGATTTCAAACTTCACTGTGTAGAAAAGATCTTACAGGAAACCAGAAATAACGAATGCAACTGGTTTCACTTCAGCAGAAAAATTATGATTTACTAAAACTTATTTACTATTTTTCTACAATAGAAATAATAGATTGATAGATTTTTTAGTAATGGTAGATTTTTTGAGACAAATGTTAGGTATTGATAATAATGAAGGAGAATGGTGATGATTATTATGGTGATGATGATGATGATGATGATGATGATGATGGCGGTGATGATGGTGATGATGGCGGTGATGATGGTGTTGATGATGATGAAGACAATGATGATGGTGATGATGTCGATGATGATGATGGTGGTGATGATGATGATGGTGATGGAGATGGTGGTGATGATGATGGTGATGATGATAATTGCAAACAAGACATTTACAGTGGCTTGCAACAGTATTCGGCCCCCTTTTCCACATTTTGTCACATTACAGCCACAAACATGAATCAATTTTATTGGAATTCCATGTGAAAGACCAATACAAAGTGGTGTACACTTGAGAAGTGGAACGAAATTTCATACATGATTCCAAACATTTTTTACAAGTAAATAACTGAAAAGTGGGGTGTGCGTAATTATTCATCCCCCTGAGTCAATACTTTGCTGCAATACCTTTTGCTGCAATTACAGCTGCCAGTCTTTTAGGGTATGTCTCTACCAGCTTTGCACATCTAGAGACTGAAATCCTTGCCCATTCTTCTTTGCAAAACAGCTCCAGCTCAGTCAGATTAGATGGACAGCTGTTTTCAGATCTTGCCACAGATTCTCGATTGGATTTAGATCTGGACTTTGACTGGGCCATTCTAACACATGGATATGTTTTGTTTTAAACCATTCCATTGTTGCCCTGGCTTTATGTTTAGGGTCATTGTCCTGCTGCAAGGTGAACGTCCGCCCCAGTCTCAAGTCTTTTGCAGACTCCAAGAGGTTTTATTCCAAGAATGCCCTGTATTTGGCTCCATCCATCTTCCCATCAACTCTGACCAGCTTCCCGGTCGCTGCTGAAGAATACCATATTTGACAGTGGGGATAGTGTGTTCAGAGTGATGTGCAGTGATGTGCAGTGTTAGTTCCCTTTCAAAGGCTTCTCTCGATGCTGCGTGAAAACGCTATGGGAACCATTTTGTCATGTTGCCGGTTGTGCAGCATGTGTGCAAACACGCCAAATTTTTGGCTATATATAACCTTGGTCAGGTGACATCATCTGATTAGACGCAGCTGCAGGTTATAAATACTAGTGAGCCGGCGACAAACCTCAGATCCTTTGTCTTCACCTTGTTGTTATCGTGTTTGTGTTTAAACCAGCAGAATAAAAAGTGTTTAACTCACCGATATCAGAGTTTTAAACAAGATGTCCCTTCATGTATGATAATCCATATCGGAGGGTGATCTTTACTGCTTCGATTAAAAAGTGCTCGCGCGCCTCGCATTCCTTGAGAAGCTTCGAGCCGCGGCGCATTTTGGTGCTTAAAACTCACTTCCTCGTTGAATCGGGAAATCCCTCTGTCCGCTCTCAAGTGCGCCCTTCGCTTCCTGTGAATGGGCAAGGATAAACATCCTATCTTGCTTAAACCGCGGAGATGGAAATAATCTCCGAGCACTAGGAAAACAAACAAAAAAAACCGTCAGTTTCTGTCGGGTGGCCGGGGGGTCGGAGCCTCAACAACGCGCTCTCCACCCCCCCTTAGCTTTCTCCATATGAGTTAACCCTTTCATGGAGTAAGCTGTATTAATCCCGTGTTTTCCTGCCATTGACTTATTTTATTTGTTTAAATATAGTCAGTGTGGAAGCGTGGAGTTATATGATGTCGCCCAGATAGAAGAGATGCTTCAAAAGATATCTCTCTCCTGGGACATCATCCTTCCTGAAAAGATAATACTTCCTTTCAAGCTGTGTAGACTTTCATCTTCCCTGGAGGGAAAAGCTTTTCAGGCAGCAGGCAGGTTGGTGCTCCTTTGCACACCATGGCGGTTTTGCAGGCCTACCACGCTGACCTGCTGAGAGACTTGAGCACTGGCGGGGCTCTTTCAGATAGGGCGTATTGGAATTATGCCGGGCCACAGACTTGTCTCTGCGTGCAACAAAAGCAGACGGCTCGTGCTATCGGCCATTTTACGGCTGCGATGGGTTTTGCTCGGAGGCACTTGTGGTTGAATCTTAGGCGCATTTACATTTACATTTAGGCATTTGGCAGACGCTCTTATCCAGAGCGACTTACAAAAAGTGCTTTAAAGTTAACATCACTGGATACATACCTACACTGGGTTAACTAGGTTAATAACTAAGTGCCATTAGTCCAACACAACTGGGAAGAGGGATTTTTTATTTTATTTTTTTTTGGGGGGGGGGGGTATTGTATTCCTTTGGCGCATCAAGGATAAGAATCGTGCATTCCTCCTGGATGCCCCTATCTCGCCTTCCAGCCTGTTTGGTGATATCGTTAACTCGGTCGCCACTAGGTTCATGAGGCGAAGTTATATGAACAAGCCTCCGGGAAATTCCTTCCCCGCTGTGCTCAAGAGTCGGGACTGTCGGCCACCCATTCTCGACCGGGTCTGAATCTTGCGAGGCGAGGAGTTTGTTTTTGAGCCTACCTCCCCTTTGGGGTGCGACGCGCCTCACTATCAGCCTCAAAAAGGGTCAGACTGGTATATTGTCTTCTTCACAAAGAAGTGTGCCCAGGACCATGGGGATGGCCCCCCAATGGGGAGAGGCATGCAGAATTCCTTTCTAGAATGAAGTGGTCTCCCTGACACCCCCAGGAGGTCGGTGTTCTTGTTCCGCCACCACTGGTGTTTCGGGCAACACCAGTCGCCAATAAAGTGTTAGTTCTTCGGTTTTTCCTGCCATGTTTCAGGATGCCAAACATCTAACAAAACCCCCCGTTTAACCAAGCCGCCGAAACTTGGGGGTGCGGTCTTAGGTGACCATTCCAGCCCAAGGGAGCTGGAGAGGCCTTCTTCTCGCACAGCACATCAATTGCCTCGAAATGATAGCTCTATTTCTGGCCCTAAAGCACTTCCTCCAGCAGTTGAGAATGCCATGTCCCATTACGGTGGACAACACAATGGCAAGACTCATATATTAATCGCCAGGGCGGACTGTGCTCGCGCCGCTGAATAGCTAGCGCACCAGGTTCCTGTCCCTCAGCGCGATTTACATTCCAGGGCATATGAATGTGAGAGCAGTTGTAACTGTCCAGTCAATCTCTGACACACGGGGAATGGAAACCCCTACCCCGAAGTAATCAGTCAATCTGGGAGAGATTTCATGTACAGTAGCAGAGGTGGACCACTTTACCTCACAAGATCAGCAAATGTCCCCTCTGCTACTCCCTGACTCTGGACCTAGTATCCCTCTTCAAGAGCTTATGCCCTCAAACGGAATGTTTTTAAAGGGTGACACTGGGTGAGAGATGCTATTGCCCTCTCCTATGAGGCGCGTGGGCTCACTTCACCTCTAGGAATCAGGGTTCATTCAACCTGGGGGATCGCCTCATCTATTGCACTAGCAAGAGGTATTCCCCTGCAGCAAGAGTGTGCGAAGCATGTAGACCCAGTCCACTGCTCAATTGTTTCAGTGCTGGAGTCCCTGCAGGAAAGTTGTCCTTGGGCCTGTGCCCTAGTACTCTCAGGACGCACATAACTGCATCCTCACTGAGCTATCTTCCGAAAGTTCAGCATGCACCCTATGAGAGATGCTATTGCCCTCTCCTATGAGGCGCGTGGGCTCACTTCGCCTCTAGGAATCAGGGCTCACTCAACCAGGGGGATCGCCTCATCTATTGCATTAGCAAGAGGTATTCCCCTGCAGCAAGTGCGTGCGAAGCAGGTAGACCCAGTCCACTGCCGAATTGTTTCAGTGCCAGAGTCTCTGCAGGAATGTTGTCCTCAGGCTAGTACCCTAGTACTTTCAGGACGCACGTAACTGCATCCTCACTGAGCTACAGTATTATCCTAAGTCCATAAACAACATCATCCTATTGTTTTGAATCCTTCTGTCCTCCGCCTTTACAGCTTCAGAGCAGGGGAGACTTCATTTACTTTGTCCAGTACGTGCTCTTCAGATTTACGTCCACGGCATAAGGCAATGGTGTAGGTCAGAGCAGCCTTTACACGTCTTGGGGCCGCGGGAGCGACCGCCGCTACACTGGGTGAGAGATGCATATTACCCTCTCCTATGAGGAGCGTGGGTTCACTTCGCCTCTAGGAAGCAGGGCTCATTCAACCAGGGAGATCGTCTCCTTTTGCACCAGCAAGAGGTATTCCCCTGCAGCAATTATGTGATGCGAAGGGTTGGTCCTCCCCGCACACATTTGTTACATTATAATCTGGATGTTCATGCTACTCCGGGGTCATGGAAAGCCCCGAGTTAGTTGCCCAGGCACAGTTCTGAGACCTTCCCGGCTTTGTGCGCACACGCTACACAACCTTGGGGTCCAGACACTTGCAGTGCGGCGGCGTTGGTATTCTCATTCCCATAGCGGTTTCCCGCCTTTTCAGGGAACAAGGTTACAGCAAAGTAACCCGAGACGTTTTCCGCCACACATAGCGTTTTGCATTTTGGCCAAAAAGTTACATTTTGGTCTCATCTGACCAGAGCACCTTCTTCCACATGTTTGCTGTGTCCCCCACATGGCTTGTGGCAAACTGCAAAAGGGACTTCTTATGGTTTTCTGTTAGCAATGGGTTTCTTCTTGCCACTCTTCAATAAAGGCCAACATTGTGCAGTGCACGACTAATAGTTGTCCTATGGACAGATTCCCCCACCTGAGCTGTAGATCTCTGCAGCTCGTCCAGAGTCACCATGGGCCTCTTGGCTGCATATCGCTTGAACAGTGCACCGTGGGATGTTCAAGGCTTTGGAAATCTTTTTGTAGCCTAAACCTGCTTTAAATTTCTCAATAACTTTATCCCTGACCTGTCTGGTGTGTTCTTTGGACTTCATGGTGTTGTTGCTCCCAATATTAGACAATCTCTGAGGTCGTCACAGAGCAACTGTATTTGTACTGACATTAGATTACACACAGGTGCACTCTATTTAGTCATTAGCACTCATCAGGCAATGTCAATGGGCAACTGACTGCACTCAGACCAAAGGGGACTGAATAATTATGCACACCCCACTTTGCAGTTATTTATTTGTAAAAAATGTTTGGAATCATGTGTGATTTTCGTTCAACTTCACACGTGTACACCACTTTGTATTGGTCTTTCACGTGGAGTTCAAGGGGGCCGAATACTTTTGCAAGCCACTGTAAATTAATCAGAAGATTCATATTTTAATATTTTACAACAATAAATAAATAAAATTAGAAGCATCTGATCTTCAACTGGGTAAACTAAAACAATTTTTCATAATTTTTTTTTATACATTTATTTTTTTATATATTTATTTTTTGTTTTTGTTTTTACAGTTTTTTGGATTGCTTAAGCATGATTTTTAAAACACGGCCCGTGTTTTCAAAACAGTACACACAATTAGCACAACAACACACCCAATTAGCAAAACACTACAGATCCTTTGCATAATTAAACACTCTTACACTTATATACTCATAACTATACACTTATGTTTAAAAACCACATACCATGTTTTTTTATCATAAGAAACACACGTTTCACATTTACCATACTCTGTTTGTACGAGTTACACTCTGCTGTTATAAACCTAAAACACTTTTAGCACTTCTACTTCCCTATGATTAGAGTAGGCTACCATCAACAAAGTACAAATATAAAGTAAATCCACCAAACACTACACAAGACCAATGTTGCACACTGAAGAAACTCATTTATTTCTCAACATGCCCAAAATGTTGACATGGAGATTCATAGTACTATAACAACATGTCACTTTACGTTTTGTACTGTAAGGTTACTGTTACAAAAAAAAAAAAAAAAACACTAGACATTGTCTCTTCGCCTAGCTGGATCTGGCCAGAGAAATTCATCAACATCGCAGGCAATGTTGTTCAATGTTGACACCTTGGAAAGAAACGTCTTGAATGACGAATCCATCCTTGTATTGCTGCTACCTCCATCTGGTCACAGGCCTCCTCCATGGCTTAGATGAGGGGTACCTCAGCCTGGAGGCGGAGATCATATACCTTCCACCGCCATGACAAGAAAAACTCTTCTATAGGATTGAGGAATGGAGAGTATGGTGGAAGATATAGGACGGTGAAATGTGGATGTTGCTGAAACCAGTTCTGAACCAGAGAAGAGCAGTAGAAAGACACAATGTCCCAGACAACAATGTATTGCATATGATCCATTTGATTTGCTGCTGTTATGTTGTGCAGTAATGGCTGCACAGAGTGTTATATTTCCCCCACGTTGCCCTGGGACATTGACTATAGCCCTGTGGCCAATGACGTTTCTTCCCCTCCTTCGTGTTCTCGTCAGGTTGAAGCCAGCCTCATCTGCGTAAATGAACTCATGCTTGATCTCCTCTCCATCCATTCATAAAACTATCTGAAGAACAGTGTCAGGCAAAATTGTGTAGTTCAGTGTAGATGTAGTATACATATTACAGTACAGTAAAAGATTATGAGACAGTTTGTGAGATCACACTGCTAAAGTGAATACATACCTCTGCATAATCATGCCACAGTCGTTTCACCCTTTCGGAATTGCGCTCGAAAGGCACTCGATAAATTTGCTTCATTTGAATATGTTTTTTTTTTTAGGATGCGTGCCAGTGTTGATATTGAGACCTGATGGATATCGTTGAAACTGACATGGTTATTGTTAGCTTGGAGCTGTTTGAGTGTTATAGCATTGATGGCCAAAACCATGTTTACTATCTCCCTCTCTTGCTGTTCTGTGAACATACAGTAGGAGGCCTTCCCCCTTGTCGTTCCTGACCCTCAATCCTATGTAGAAAAAAACAGTAAACAATAGTACAGTAATTTCACAGGACAAGGTAACAGAAGTGCTGATACTGCATAAAATACAGTACTGTAAGCAATTACTGAAACCATGCAGATGTTTTTGATATGGTGATATTTTTACAATACCTATTTTCCAGTCGAAATGTTCTTATCATTTTGCTTGAAGACCGATGAACTCACCTGCTGCTTTTTATAGTGCTTAAACACCTGATTGGTGTGTCTACAATTACAGTTTTTACTGATTGCTTAAGCACGTTTTTTGTAACTATTGGCTATTTTTGCAAAACTCTACACACAAATAAGAATACCTTTCACCCAATTATCAAAACACTATAGTTCGCAAAAGCGAACACAGCTAGATTAACTCTTCACACCTTCATAAAAAGGGTGTTTTCGTATCAAACGGTACACACAAGCCATCATTTACTAAGCACACAATGCGTCAACTGCACACTGATGGTATGAATACAAAACACATCTGGCTTTTGCTTTCTCTGTGTACAGATGTCAATTTGAGGTCATACTTTTGTCATAGTGTCATGTAAACATACAAGGATCCAAACTTCAAGTATTGGTTTATTCACACTCATCAAAACCAAGACAAAGTCAGAACACAAAATAGTAATTTCACAAAAAAAAAAAGGAAGAAAAAAAAGACAATCAGCCTACATCATGTCGTCTTTCTGGGTCCGGCCACAAAATTTCGTCCACATCACATGCGATATCCTCCAGTCCAAGGCACCGGGGAAAATATCTCCTTGAATGCCGTATCCAGGCCTGACATGATGCCTGGTCAGTATCTCCACATGCCTCCTCCATTGCCTGTAAAAGGGCTACCTGTTGATGAGGATGACGGTCGTACACTTTCCAGTGCCAGGCAGAGAAGAACTCCTCGATGGAATTTAAGAATGGAGAGTATTAAGGGAGGTTGAGTGCCATGAAGGATGAGTGGTCTGTAAACCAGTTGCGGACCAATGCAGCCCTATGGAAACTAACATTGTCCCATATGATGACATATCGGGTATGCTCTGGTCTCTGAACAGTGAGCATGTCATGTAAGGTGTCCAGGAATGCAATAATGTGTGCAATGTTGTATGGGCCTATGGTTGCATGATGGTGAACACCACCATTTTGGCTTATAGCTGCACACATGGTTATGTTACCACCACGTTGTCCTGGGACATTGATGATGGCACGGTGTCCAATAATGTTCCTGCCACGTCTCCTGGTTTTACTGAGGATGAAACCGGCCTCATCTACAAAAAGTAGCTCATGTCCCATGGCATCTGCTTCTAGTTCCATCACTCTCTGGACAAGACAAAACAAATGCAACACATCAGGCCCATGCACAGCACTACAGTATGCACTTCCAAATTCAGAACCAATGACACTATAGCTTACCTGCACATAGTCATATCGCAGTTGCTTTACACATTCTGTGTTTCTCTCGAAAGGAACTCTGTAAATTTCCTTCATTCTGTGGCGTGCAAGTACACGACTTAGTGCAGAAATGCTTGCCATGTCTGGATTGTTGTTGTCTTACTCTGTGTTTCACCTCCTCCGTGATCCGTTGTTGTTTTTCCAGTAGTGAATAGGCTGTGTGGTTGGGGGTTGGAGGATATTTGATGAGCCCTTCGAGTGGACCCTTGAGTTGCCGACCTAGTGTGAGCTTTGCAGGTGTTTTCCCAGTAGTTTCCTGTTGGGCCGTATTGATGGAGAATCTCAGTTCAGGTAACCATTGGTCCCAGTTTTGGTGATGGTCCCCGACATATGAAGCGATCATCATTTTTAAAGTTCTGTTCACTCGCTCAGTCAGGTTGGTTTGTGGGTGGTAGCTCGTAGTTAGCTTGTGGATGCTCCCCCAGGTTTGGCAAAGGAGTGCCAGCAACTGAGACGTAAACTGGGGTCCTCGATCGGATACTAGATATTTGGGGACACCCCTTCTAGTAAAGATTTCCTCTCTAAGCACTTTTACCAGTTTTGGCGTCTTTACATCCCTGAGGGGAAACATCTCCACCGCCCTGGTTTTCTCTGGGTCTAACTGCACACCTTCTTCAGAGATGATATGGCCAAGGAACTTCAGCTACCTTTTGAAGAAATGACATTTCTTCATGTTGAGGGAGAGGTTGGCCTGGGTAAGTCTGGAAAATACTGCATTAAGATGTTTTACGTGCTGCTCCAGTGTTTGGGAGTAGATAATGATGTTGTCTATATAAACAAAGCAATACAGATGCCGCCTTTAAGACTGCGCGTGTTTTCCCGCAAGAGGCCGCAATTTAGCGCACAGCGTGCCGCGACTTGCCGGAGGCAACATTCAGGAATTAAAAATACATGTGTTGTGCTTCACTGAATATCCGCCAGATGGCGCATGGAAGGACTTTATCTAAAAGCAGGACCAAGTACAAAAATTCATTGTATGAAATGAATTTTACAGATATTTCATAATGAACGTGTGTATATGTGCTTCATGTTATTTTAATAATGATGAAATGAGATGCCCAAATTCGTGCTTTAAAAGTTTCTTATATAGTTTTTTTAATGTCTTAATAGGTACAAAATAATGAAAGACATGGCCATGCCGCGGGTTAAATGGTCTTGAAATTAATTTAATTTCCTGATAGTAGGCTATCTGATCGTGTTAACTATGCAAATGTCCTGATTCGTGAATATGCCAACATGTCTAATTTAAAACGTAAAAATGTTTCGCCATCATCAGAACATCAGAAGACATGAATGAACAAATATATATGTGCAGGGCCGTGCAGAGACGTTTAAAGGGGCGGGTGCTCAAAGTTAAAAAAGATGCTGAATAACAACAACTCACATTCATAACGAATCTAATATGGAATTGCATCATACTGTATGACTGTCATCAGGTCGGGACAATGCAAAGCAAATGTAGCCTATGTTTTACCTGATGGCGTACAATGTTGCTGTTGATTATTATATTATTAGTAATAATTTTTAAGAATCTATACACATAAAACACACAAACAGGCACATGCAGTGCTTATTAAATGTTTAAACTGTAGAGATACAATAATTTTACTGCTGTAAAATCAGCATTTTATCTAATTTGAAACATAAACCTAATATTATCTGTTACTTAATATATTTTTTCTTTTAAAAAAGTGTTTTTATATATCATAAATATAATAATCCATGATTATGTGGATATCCATATTAGATGGCTTTTAGTGAAATAAAACTGTAACTTACTTTAAAACTAAACATGTTCCCTAAAACAGTGGACACAGAGCTACAGACCCCACTGTAACCCCCTTACCCAGTTAGCTAGCAGTTAATGACCACCACTACTTGTGCAGTTCATAAAAGGACAGGTAATGTTTGTCGCACTGTTGCACAAACAGCACGCTCATTTATTTCAATTCATTTGTTGTTATAGATTATAGTGTGTAGACCCTATTTACTGTTTTGTTACAGTCTGCACCTTCCAGTTAATTTGCCTGATTCTCCTCCAGCTCCGCACCGCCCAGCCTGCAGAAAATGCACGTGCACTTTGTATGCTCGTACCCGGCTCGTAACGAGCGCACTCTGCCCTCAAGGGCGAGCATTGGTTAATGGCAGGCATGTGACTGATGCAAGCCAGATCCTTTTATTTAGCAAAATTGAGATTAATAGTTACATTTTATTGTTGCGGGGCAAAGACAGGGCTCCATACGCACATACACATTTTGCTGGCGAAAAACATTTTAGCCAGAGACGTCTACTCGGCCTTGTTAATTGTTTTTAAAACCCCCAATTCTACGAATTCCCCCATCAGCGAAACCTATCATGAATGAAAGGTGAGAAGAGGCATTACAGTGGGGGTTCTGTGGGTCTCCAAACTCAGACTACGTGTCAGCCGATAACTGCTCCTTTGATCTTCTGGTTACAGCGGGGCGCCGACTGCTGATGAGCGTATAGTAGCCTGTACAAGCCAAGCTCTTCCCCAAAAAATAATGTGAATGTCTGCAACAATCACTAACCATTAAAATGTTGGGTTTTTTTTGTAATTAAACACGAATATATAAATTATATTTTCTTTATACATAATATTTTCATTATATATATACACGGGCATCGCTAGGCCATTTTAAAGGGGGCTTTAGCCCATTGTCCCCTTTATATTTATTTAAAGTATTTTTCATATTTTTTATGTCTGCCAGTTTCCAACAAAAAGCAGCAGTATTGTCAAAGAATTAACAGATAAATATTTAATATTATTGGCACCCACACAGTTTATTCCATTGTCCAGCCTCATAGGTGTTGTTTATATTGCTAATCAATGTAAGTTTAAAGTTATATGCTGTTTTCTGGTTACATTTTTCTGATTGTACCTGTACAGTATATAGAAAAAAGTTTATACGATAAACACACATATATTCATATATATACGTGCTTAATTAAATTCTTAAATCATCGTGTTCACCCATGCACTGAAAAAAAGAACTTGTTACATTTACTTGATAAAATCCTCTTAACAATTTGCACACATAGATTTTAAGTACATTTTATTGCTCCAATATTACGTAAAACTCACCCGTAATTGTCAGGTAAAATCTACTTAATAATTAAATTAACAGTCAAAGAAATCAAGTAAAAGTTACATAATTATATTTAATGCACAAATTAGATTTATTTAAAATAATCAAGTAAAGTTAATTCATTCCCAGATAGCACACACACGTCGCAGAGATAATGCTCCCTAATGCATGTTACAATGACCAAATATGATAATAAATAAATAAACCACACTCTCAGCTAATAATAAAACACAGATTCGTTTATTTTTTATAAAAAATACATTTAATAACAAGCAAACATTTGATTAATTTATACAAAAATGAGAAAACGAGATAACAGTAGCTTACAAATGAGGTCTCAATTTGAAAAGATGTACAAAACATAAAACACCACAAATAAGTATTAATCATAGAAACAAAATTAAACACCAACAGAAACATTTTGTACTTTATAACTGTACGTTATGATTTTTAAATATGACTGTTAGATAAGTTGGTCAGGAAACTCCTGAAGTCAGATGCAGACTCACTTTCAGTCACAAACTGCTGTGAAAAAATACAGAGATAGATATTCAATTAAAATTCATGATACTTAATTTAGCAAATGAACAATATTTATACTTTGTTCCTCTCGCTTCACAACTCATGAGAACAGACCGAAACCAGAACCGAACCGGAGATTAAGGAAAAAGTGAGAAGCAAGAATCATGTGTGGAAAGATTAAGCATGCAAGGTCACAGGATGACTCTATTTCTTTTTCTTGTCTGCAATGCGATTTAGACAAATTAGAGCTGCTGTCAATACTGTATGAACATATGTATAGGTTCTTTACAGTTGAAATTTAACTTGTAACTTATTAATAAAATTCGGATTCAGAAAAAAACCTTTATTGCTAGTGCTCTTTTACCATTTAATGCTTTAACACACACGACTCAGTTTGTTCAGAAATGGCATCTCACAGGCGAGCCTTTCTCTGAACACGCCGTTTTCACGAGGGGTGGGGGTAAGAAACACACATCTCCGTTTATTAATCCGCGCGCTCGGTTCATTATTATTTTATTTATTTATTTATTTATTTACCACAGGACCCCTGGGGGGCTCCGTAGGTTCAGGTTTTTACACGAAAAAAATTTAATATTGCTAATTGTACGTCCTGAGATTAAGATGAACATTAATTGGGAGTCATGAAAGCGAGAATCACATCCAAAACAGAAAGGTAAACTTACCTCGAACACGACAAACTCCAGCTCCAGCCACGCCGTGTAGTACCTCCGTGATGATCCACAACCGACGGATCCACAACGCGGGCACAGCGTCTCCAAACACGCATGCGCGGTTTAATTTGGACACATTTTCGGCTTCAGTAGACACACAATACTTCAGACTGAAACACGACTGCCCCCTACAGGTAATGAAGGGCAATTTCACAGCTTCCCGCACGCTGCCGCGGCAAGTCACGGGACCCCTTTTCTCGAAACATGCGTTTTTAATGGCGACATCTGTATCGTCCTCTTAGATCCGCCAAGACTTTCTCCATCAATCGCTATAACGTTGCAGCTGCATTTCTGAGTCCGTAGGGCATGGAACGGAATTGAACCAGCCCTTTGGTGGTGATGAAGGCGGTTTTCTCATAGCTGTCTCTCTCCATCTCCACCTGCCAGTAATCAGATTGCAGATCCAATGTTGAGAACCAGGAGGCACCATCCAGTGATTCAATGATGTCGTGTATTAGGGGCATTGGATAAGCATCAGGTTTGGTCTTGCTGTTTAATTTTCTGAAATCGACACAGAAACAGGAAGTCCCATTGGGTTTAGGTACTAAAACAACGGGGGAAGACGAGGGTGAACATGAAGGTTGGATGATGTTATCAGCATCTGGTCTACTTGATCTTCTATAATTTTCTTCTTCAGGGGTGATACTCGGTATGCTCTGGATCTGAATGGAGTGTCGTCAGATAAAGTGATTTTGTGTCTCTCTACTGCTGTTTTGCCTAGGATGTTGGAGGTGGTGCGGGGCCAAGCGGCCATTAGTTTCAGCAGCTCCTCCTCATTGTCGGTGTCCCATGATGTCGTGTTCTCTGTGTTTCCCTCAGTGCAAGATAGATCATCACATGTCAGGGGTAAGGCGAGGTACAAATTGGCTGTCGCTGGGAGATGAGTGTATCTCCTTTGCGCTGACGTAGATGGTGCAGAGTGAGGTTGGGACGTTATAAACGCATGATGAGAAATTCCCTCCTCTGTTTTCAGCCCGTACTCTCCCCGAGCGATGTCCAAGATGGCTCTCATGGTTCTCAAGAAGTCCAGTCCCACGATCAGGGAGAAGGCCAGGTGCGCGTCGCTCATGATGTACGTTTTCAGCTCACATTCGGTGCTGTGCCGGTGGAGTGTACGCTTGATGTATTTTGCCATCAGCCATGACAAACTTCTGAGGAGATGGGACGTCAACTTGGTCCTCCTGATCGCCGAGCTGCCTCCATAGGTGTTCCCTCATGAGCGTGTAGGAGCTTCCAGTGTCCACCACAGCATTCACCTTCCTTCCTTGCACTGTTACTGGAATTAGGAGGAGCGATGGAGCTGGTAGAGGTTGAGCAATGGAGGGTCCCGCTGCATGCTTTGAAGGAACTCGCTCACTCGCCTTCTTATGACTCTTTTCCTTGCTCTGCTGAGAGTCCACCTTCTGCCAGTAGTCTTTGTAGCTCTTGCAGTCTTTTTCCACACTGGAACCAATCTTCACGAGATGTTCCACGGTGTTCACTGTTCCTCTCAGACATCCTGCCACACTTGGGTTGATGTTATTCAGGATTCGCCCCACTAGTTCTTCCTCTGAGATATCAGGCTTCCACTTCAGACAGAGGG
>CM060105.1:31343957-31376457 GCA_030522415.1 Channallabes apus | reverse complement strand
AGACAAACTCAGCAGCATTTCACCTGAAGTCACCAAAAGTCCACGAGTAAGAAACTAACACATGGAACAACAAACAACATCAGTGTGAGAGAACAGCGCTGATTCATTTCCTCTAACAGCACAGCGCTTTATTTCCAACATTACTGATTTATTAAACTACAATGAATCAACATTTTATCCACTAAACGTTATATATTTACTGATTCAGAACATCCAAGTGACTGACTGATGGTTGAGCAAATGTTTTCCTCAGAAGCTCATCATTATTCCCTCTCCTTAAGTTAATAAGAGAAATTAAACATCCAGCTTGTCGTGTTACTGAGAAACCATGATGAAGTTAAACACCTTGACCGTAACATAAACATACAAGACCTGTAGATATCAAAAAACTCCACATCACAGCGTTACCTCCAACATTAACTTCATCTTATCTGTGCATTACTTTTATATAAATAAACAAAATATAATGTTAATTTTAACAAAAGTTCTCCCTCACTATCTAATATGTGTCTTTTTATTTATTGCATATTCATACTGTATTACATGTAGGGTCCATATCACTCTAAAATAAAAACCCAAATATCTTTAAAGCTGAAGTCTAGAGCCGTAATTGTCCTGTTTTATTCTGTCTCATCAGAATAAACAATGATCATCAGCTTTCATCTCTGAAGCAAAAGAAAGTCTTAAAAGTTGGTGCTCTGTGTTTTTTCTCTTCAGGATGTCGAGGTTATTGTGATGAGAAGTGACATGAAATTCAACCTTCTGTACAGTAGCTTGCAAAAGTATTTGGCCCCCATTTTGTCACATTACAGCCAAAAACATGAATCAATTTTATTGGAATTCCAAGTGAAAGACCAATACAAAGTTGTGTACACGTGAGAAGTGGAAAGAAAATCATACATGATTCCAAACATTTTTTACAAATAAATAACTGCAAAGTGGGGTGTGCGTAATTATTCAGCCCCCTGAGTCAATACTTTGTATTACCTTTTGCTGCAATTACAGCTGCCAGTCTTTTAGGGTATGTCTCTACCAGCTTTGCACATCTAGAGACTGAAATCCTTGCCCATTCTTTTTTGCAAAACAGCTCCAGCTCAGTCAGATTAGATGGACAACGTTTGTGAACAGCAGTTTTCAGATCTTGCCACAGATTCTCGATTGGATTTAGATCTGGACTTTGACTGGGCCATTCTAACACATGGATATGTTTTGTTTTAAACCATTCCATTGTTGCCGTGGCTTTATGTTTAGGGTCGTTGTCCTGCTGGAAGGTGAACCTCCGCCCCAGTCTCAAGTCTTTTGCCGACTCCAAGAGGTTTTCTTCCAAGATTGCCCTGTATTTGGCTCCATCCATCATCCCATCAACTCTGACCAGCTTCCCTGTCCCTGCTGAAGAGAAGCATCCCCAGAGCAATGATGCTGCCACCACCATATTTGACAGTGAGGATGGTGTGTTCAGAGTTAGAGTTAGTGTTAGTTATCCGCCACACATAGCGTTTTGCAATTTGGCCAAAAAGTTCCATTTTGGTCTCATCTGACCAGAGCACCTTCTTCCACATGTTTGCTGTGTCACATGGCTTGTGGCAAACTGCAAACGGGACTTCTTATGGTTTTCTGTTAACAATGGCTTTCTTCTTGCCACACTTCCATAAAGGCCAACTTTGTGCAGTGCACGACTAATAGTTGTCCTATAGACGGATTCCCCTGTCACACACACCCGTTCTGCAACCGGCACTAGGACCCGGAAGTAGTACGGTCGCAAAACAGGAAACATAAAAGGAGACAAGATGGCGTTTCACATCGCTCAGTCATTGAGTTCCTGGCCCATGTCGGTTCGGATCTTCCGTGAGTACTCACTTTCTTGGGTCTACTTTCTGATTAGAGTGTGTGTTTATAGGACGCGGGTTAAATTTGTGTTTTTCCCTTGCTCCGCTTTTGTGAGAGTCCTTAGACCAAATCGCGTGGTCATCCTGCCTACTCGCTCACTTCCGCGTTTGGGTTTACCATCCACGCTACAAAGGGTTAATCGCTAAGTGTGCTAACTCTTCTGATCATTCCGGTTAGTTCGTGACAGAATGACTGAGCCACAAGCGGTAAACCCAGCGGATTATGCGCATCTATGCGACATGGTAGATCGGCATGCCGAGCAGGGAGGGTCGTCCGTGAGTCACTACACCGCTAACTTCCGTACCCTCGCAGTTCAGACCTCCTGGGGAGACGCCGCGCTCCGGACATCTTACTACGAGGGGCTGGCTTCTCGGATGAAAGACGAACTAGCCGGGTGAGAGCTTCCCGCCACACTGGAAGGACTAACCCAGCTCGCACTCCGTATTGACCAGCGCCTCCTCTCTCGCCCGAAGCCAGCTCCAAGCACCCTGCCACCAGCATCCATTTTCAAATCCACCAATCCACACCCATCAACCACCTTCATTTCCACCACTCATGGGCATGTCGGATCATGTCGTGGTTAACACCGGAGCCGGGGAACCCATGCAAATAGGACGCGCCTCCCTAACCGTGACCGAGCATGAACGCCGATTCCGTGAGGGGCTGTGCGCATACTGTGGGTCCGCGCCGCACCACCGAGCGATCTGTCCCATCCATCCGGGAAACGCCCAGACCCAATGAGAAAGAGGAGAGACTCACCGGGCCATCTTCAACTCTCCGCCACAATCACCAATGCCATCCCTCGTCTCATGGTTAAGGTGACCCTCCAGTTTGGCCACAAACGATTCCGGTGCCGCGGGTAACTTCATTGACTCTACATATGCCAAAGAATTGGGGGTAAAAATTGAGGCGTTATCCCAGCCTGTTCTGATTACATCTTTCGACGGTCGCCCTCTCTCCGCCAGTCCCATCACCTCGCACACCCAACCCATCACTATCATCATCAACCAACACCAAGAGCAAATCCAGTTTCACCTCACCTCCATTTCATCTCCTCCCATCATCCTCGGGCACCCTTGGCTACTTCAACATGACCCCCTCATCTCCTGGACACAAAACCGGATCTTACAGTGGGGGCCGACCTGTACCGAACTTTGCTTACAGGCATCGGCTGGGACGTGTTCTAGGGAGTCCGAGGCCCCCGACGTCGGTGGCCACCCCCACCGCCTATCGGGACCTGGCTGAAGTTTTCTGTAAGAAGCGCGCCTCACACCTGCCTCCTCACCGCTCCTATGATCTGGCAATAGACCTTCAGCCGGGTGCTGTTCCTCCCCGCGGCCACCTATACTACCTATCCACAACAGAGACGCAGGCGATGGAGGATTATGTAGCCAACGTGCTTCGCCAAGGCACCATCCGGCCTTCTTCCTCGCCCGCCTGCTGCGGGGTTCTTTTTCGTCAAGAAAAAAGGCGGCGAACTTCGCCCCTGTGTCGACTATCGAGGGCTCAACAACATCACCGTAAAGAACCGACACCCCCTGCCTCTTACTAACTCAGCCCTGGACGCCCTCTCTGGTGCCACCCTTTTCACTAAGTTGGACCTTCGGAGCGCCTACAACTTGGTGCGCATCAGAGACCCTGGAGTGGAAGACGGCTTTCATCACCCCTACAGGACACTATGAGAGCTTAGTCATTGGGCCAGGGGTAGCTCAGTGGTTAAGGCATTGGACTACGGTTCGGAAAATCCCAGGTTCAAACCCCACAACCACCAAGCCACTGTTGGGTCCTTGAGCAAGGCTCTTAACCCTCAACTGCTCAGTTGTGTAATGAGATACAAATGTAAGTCGCTCTGCCAAATGCTTAAATGTAAATGTAGTCATCCCATTCGGCCTCTGCAACGCACCCGCCGAATTCCAACAATTCATCAATGATGTCATCCGAGACATGTTAGGGCGGTGGGTGTTCGTCTACCTGTATGATATACTCATTTAGATGAACATACTCAACATGTCATGGCGGTCCTCAAGAGATTGCTCGCCCATCAGTTGGAGAAGTGCGCTTTTCACGATCGCTCCACCACGTTCCTGGGTTTTGTCATCTCATCCCAGGGTGTGGCCATGGACCCGCAGAAACTTGAAGCTGTGCATCTTTGGCCCCTACCCAGGACACTCAAGCAGCTTCAACGAGTTCGCAACGGGTTTGCGAACTTCTATTGTCGCTTTATCCGGGGCTACAGTACAGTTGCAGCAACTTTAACCGCTCTGACCCGACCTTCATCTCACTTCACCCTTAATGCTATCGCCGCTTTCCACAAACTTTGTCACCACTTCACCACCGCACTCATCCTCCTCCATCCAGATGCAAACCAACCGTTCGTTGTGGAGGTGGATGCCTCAGATGTGGGTGCCGGGGCTATCCTCTCCCAATGTGGTCCATGTAGTTTCTTCTCCAAAAAGTTTGACTCCACTCAGCAGAGCTGCTGGCCATAAAGTGGGCTTTGAAGGAATGGCGTCACTGGCTCTAGGGCGCCAGCGAGCCGTTCGTCGTCTGGACCGACCACCAAAACCTCATCACCATGAAACAGTTCAACCCCAGACAGGCGCGTTGGGCACTCTTCTTTGAACATTATAATTTCCACCTTTCTTACCGCCCGGGGTCCAAGAACACCAAAGCAGACGCCCTCTCACGACAGCACAAGGAAGACGTCCCCCGGGCGGACATCAGGGCACCCGCCGCACAATTCAATTCATTCAGCGCGCTTTCTGGTGGCCCTCACTGAGGAAGGACGTCGATGAGTTCGTCCAGGCGTGCCCTGTGTGTGCCAGGGCGAAGAATAACAACCAGCCGATGCCAGGAGAACTTCAACCACTACCTGTGCCACGTCGGCCCTGGACACACATAGCCGTCGACTTCATCACGGGCCTGCTGGCCTCCGAGGGAAAGGAGACCATCCTGACAATCATCGATCGGTTTTCCAAAGCTGTGCACCTGGTGGCTCTCGCCGGACTCCCGTCAGCTAAACAAACAGCCGAGCTGATATTAGAACACGTAGTCCGCCTGCATGGGTTCCCAAAGGGCCCCAGTTCACTGCCCGGTTCTGGAAGGCCTTCTGCCGTCTGATCGATTCTACCTGCAGTCTATCTTCTGGATATCATCAACGGTCAGACAGAGCGGACCAACCAACAACTGGACTGCTATCTGAGATGTTTCGTCGCTGATCGCCAGCACTCCTGGGCCCGCTACCTCATCTGGGCAGAACTATCACTCAACCTTCACACCTCGTCTGCCACTAACTTAAGCCCATTTGAGGTATGCCACGGTTTCCAACCCTCCATGTGTTCCAACACCAGGAACCGGAGGTTGATGTACCGTCGGGCCAGTAGTTGGTCCGCCGGTGTCGACGGTTGTGGCGCCAAGCCAACCACGCCATCCAACAGGCCAACGTCCGCTACACCACTCAACATTGGGTGGTTTACCATCCACGCTACAAAGGGCTAACCGCTAAGTGTGCTAACTCTTCTGATCATTCCGGTTAGTTCGTGACATCCCCCACCTGAGCTGTAGATCTCTGCAGCTCGTCCAGAGTCAACATGGGCCTCTTGGCTCCATTTCTGAATGATTGCTTGAACAGTGCTCTGTGGGATGTTCAAGGCTTTGGAAATCTTTTTGTAGCCTAAGCCTGCTTTAAATTTCTCAATAACTTTATCCCTGACCTGTCTGGTGTGTTCTTTGGACTTCATGATGTTGTTGCTCCCAATATTCTCTTAAACAACCTCTGAGGCCGTCACAGAGCAGCTGTATTTGTACTGACATTAGATTACACACTAGCAATCTAGATTACACATTAGCACTCATCAGGCAATGTCTATGGGCAACTGACTGCAGTTATTTATTTGTAAAAAATGTTTGGAATCATGTATGATTTTCATTCCACTTCTCACATGTACACCACTTTGTATTGGTCTTTCACGTGGAATTCCAATAAAATTGATTCATGTTTGTGGCTGTAATGTGACAAAATGTGGAAAAGTTCAAGGGGGCCGAATACTTTTGCAAGCCACTGTAATTAACCCTTACCTTTATCTCTCTGTCTCCCTCCTATTTTTTCATTTTGTTTTATTTTGTTTTGTTATTACTGGTCTTATACACTATCAGTTACTGGTGCTGTTTTTAACTTCTTACAGTAAAATCTAATAACTGAGAGATTTAAATTATTATGTGATTCTACACGTCTCACGGCTGTTCGGCTTTTATATTGGTTTACTCAAATCTACTAAAACTGCTATTTGTTTAATTTCATTTATCTAAATATTTATTTAAATTGTTTGTGTTAATATTTTTAATTAACAAAGTTAAATAAAAGGCAGTTAAAAGTTCTGATCAGAGTTTCTTCATCACACACGCACTTAGTGAAAACAGAGTGAGACGATCGCTCAGACCTCAGGTGGCCTCTGCACTGCACTGCACACACACACACACACACACACACACACAAAATAAGTGCTTTAAGTATGTGCACTGAAGAAGTGTGTTTAGACTCTAACCTACTATTAGAATAGATGATACACAGATACATACTGTACACACACACACACACACACACACACACACACACAGGGCACACTTAAGGACAGTGGGTGGGCCGTGTCCCTGTTGTTTGTTGTTGTTGATTGAACAAAGTTGCAGCAGACATGGCCCTTGAGTACAAGTGTGTGTGTGTGTGTGTGTGTGTGTGTGTACCATGTGGCTGGTTCTCAGTCTCCACTCCACTTCATTAGCATGCCTTTGTGTGTGTGTATAAAGGCCACAGAGAGACGGAGTTTTACCAGCTGCTGTCCGCATCCGAGTGCTCATTACAGACCTGCGGTTCCTCTGAGAACAGCGCCACATGTTCCTCTCTCTCTCTCTCTCTCTCTCTCACACACACACACACCAACCGATACAAATCAACAATTTTACACTCCAAATGTTCGGCCATGCTCATACATATGCTCACACACTCCACCCCATTGTTTGTGTGTGTGTGTGCGTGTGCGTGTGTGTGTGTGCGTGTGCGTCCACCATCTCTACACAATCAATGGAAGGTGAATTTCAATCCAAGCCGCATGAGAAAGTGTGCAGGGCGTGCGTCCGCTCGCACAAAAGCGAGAGCTGTTGATGAAATGAGACGTTTAAGGAGCGATTGTGGAGACATACACACACACACACACACACACACACACACACACCCACACACACAAACACTAGGACCTGGCACACTGTCACACCTTTCACCACCAGTCTCAAGCTTCAGTATGCAGACACACACAGACGCACAGACACACACACACACACACACACACACACACACACACACACGTGCCATTCCCTGTGTTTCATAAAATAACAGTTTGTCTGTGTCTGGATGCTGATTGACAGCTCATGTATTCTGTAGTGTCAGTAACGTAACAGACGTCTGTGTGTGAGCACCTGTGTGTTCATCAGCAAAACAACTATCACCTTACCAAAGAAAAAACGTGTGTGTGTGTGTGGGTGTGTGTGTGTGTGTGTAGGTGTGTGTGTACATGTTCTCACTTTCACTATTAAATATAGCTTTAATTTCTACTGGACATTTTTAACACGATGCATCACCAGGTGTTTACTTGACCTCCATCACACTCGTTTAGGATGTTCTTCTGATCAAGTTTCCTCATTGATGATGGTCAGTTCTGTCCTTCCAGCTTTTAATAATGTGTTTTTTTCAGTTCATAACTAAATTTTTGAAACTTCCACAATCAACTCATTTGTCATCTTTGCTTGATGCAGGACAATAATTTGAACCTAATTTGACCCTTCTAAAACAGAGTAATAGTTTACCCACTCCTCGTCTGACATGGTTGGGTAAGAAATGAGAAGCTCCTCACTGCATCAGTTAAATAACTTGGTGTACGATATCAAGGGAGTAAGTATCAAGTGAACGATCTTAACTATTTGCTTAGTTACAGCCGGGTGGTGAGAGTTTTATTGGAACCAACAAAACTAAATTATTAAAATAAAATTTAAATTATTTGTCAGTACAGTATATTCCATTGCCCTTTAGACACACACACACACACACATCATATAACCAAAATGGTAATATTTAGTCAATTTCACCCTTGATGTTGTGTGGTGCTTGTGCTGTTGTACTGAATATCAGCACGGCTGTGATGCAGTCATAGACACGAGGATGCAAAGATATCACAGTCGTACTGATATTCAGTACAACAGCACAACCTTCAGTGTGATATTGCTTTTATACACCATTAATTATCAACAGATTATGCTGGATGTGGTGTTTGTGTTACTAAAATAACCTGAAACTCAGGTATTGCTCAAAGTAATCTGTATAAATAGAAGAAAGAACATACTGTACTGTATGTGGGCTTCAACCTGAAAAAATTAAAACACTAATTTAATAAACTAATAAAAATCAGATGTCACTTTCATATTGGTTCAACGCAATTAAAAAAAACCAATAATTATTACGTCATCGGCAGTGAGTTTAAACTAAAAGCTTCATCTTAGTGTTTTTTTAATGATTCAGATTTCAGATTCTGTTATTCAAAATAATTATTACTAATGAATGATGAAATGAGAAAAACTTCTATAAGAAACATCATTCTCACTCAAGTTTCTGTGTGTGTGTGTGTGTGTGTGTGTGTGTGTGTGTGTGTGTGTGTGTGTGTGTGTGTGTGTGTGTGTGTGTGTGTGTGTGTAAAATATATGACAGCAGATCAAAGCCTCGGGCAAAAATCTGCACCTGTTTCTGGGCACATCTGAGGCCCACACACACACACACACACACACTTTTGGTGACCCCTTTTGAGTTACAACAAGGGGTTTGCTAATTGAGTGAGATAGCAGTGTGTGTGTGTGTGTGTGTGTAAATGATTTGACTGTGACTTCCTAATATTGGGTGTGGCTTACAGTCAGAAGGCGGAGATTGAACAGTATGAGTTCCCATGTGTACTAATGATGCTAGGTTTGAACACTAAACTGTTAGCTAGCGGAGTGTGTGTCTGTACATTTCTAAAATGTTATCATGACGTCAAACTGAAATAGTTAAGTTTTTATTATTTGTTATTAGCATTTTAGCTCAAGTGCATGAATAAACACATACTTCACGCACGCACACACAAAACAAACAACAACAACATAATAATAATAATAATAATAATAATAATAATAATAATAATAAAGTCACTTTTTATGATAAATGTGTTTTATTTCTCTTTTCCCTCAGTCTTCACTTCTGTAACCTTAACGAGCACAAAAAATGAGATTTTTGGGCTGAAATCTTTTGTGACGTGTTTTTACAGGAGAATAAACTTGCTGTGGGTTTATTATGAAAATCAGAGCGAGTGAGCGAGCGGACGAGTGTGTCGCTCAGAGCGCTCATTACTGCACAGAGGGGGAACTAAAGGGAACGAAACACAGATGAAGATGTGCAGGAACAACAACACACACACACACACACCTCAATTTCATTGATGTTAGTTTTGCTGGACTCGATACCAAAATAAATCATAAACCAAAAATACTTATTAGATGTACATATTAATATTGATATTAACAATCTTTACATTACACTCTATGTATACACGGATTATTATATTTGTATATGGTTTTGCATATTATAATATGCATTTTATTCCAATGCATTCCAATGCATTTTATTCCAATTAATTCCAATTAATTATATATATGCATATTACCTTATTATTATATTTACATTGTAATATATTTAACTTATGCTGTAATATGTCATGAGATGTGTTTTATAATAATATAATAAAGTATTTATAACACTTACAGTGTAACAGTGTGTTTTGTGTATTCTGTGTATTTTGACTTCTTTCTATTTTTATGCTGTAAATATAAATGAATAAGATATAAAACGTGAGCAGATGTAAATGGTGGGAAAGGCGTGCTTGTCAGCGCTCGCCTCATTAATTAAAGATCTGATGGCGACTTATTTTAATGGCGCAGTGCTCCGTCCGCCACGACTCGCTCAAATCAAATAAAAATCCCAATTACTGTGATGAAGCGCAGGTTGCAGCGCTGGTTAAAGAGGCCTCGTCTGCACGCCTGCTTTATTTACTGCTCCAGGGAAAAACGAGCCTCTTTTATCATAACGAGGAAATTCTGCCTCATTTGGGAAATTTCTGGAGTGCAGGATGTGGAGCGATGCTGAGCCGGTGCCTGGAGTCGTGTCCCGACATGCAGCAGGATGATAACGTGGCGTCCGGTCGTCCCTCCAGGTAAGACGAGTTTCGCTTCATGGCCCTCTGACTCACCGCGCTTGTGCACAAGAGTGTGTATATTAGTACGCTTGGTGCCAGAACACATTTAGGAAATAAGCTGTGATCGAATCAGCCAAGATCCAGAGAACATTCACAATATGCTGAACACAGAGTGGAGATGGATCATGAAGCATGCTGGGAAATAAACAACGCTCATTCCCTTCATACAGCTGCAGGCTGAGTGCAGTGATTATTAGGGACGAGGTCTCCGGTCTGGACGAGTCACAGAGGACGACACACAGCCCTGCTTAAACGGGATTAGGTTTCCATGTGGAGGTGTGTGACATCATGAATCTCTGGGAGTTCAGTCCAAATCCAACAGCTCGCTCATTTCATACAGAAACCTCACTCTATATATGTCTCTCCTATAAACTAAGCAGGAGGAGAGGGTGAGATAAACACCATCAGGACCTGCAGGGAGAGAGTGTCTTCAGTCTGAGAACACTCCAGTAGACACACACACGTTTCTCATCAGCTCTAACTTTACTAAACACCTGCAGTCTTATCTAAGAGACACGGCTCAAAGCAACAAAATGAAAAAGTATTTATTTTTAAAATTTATTTTAAAATTACGAATCAGTATGAGAGGGAGGAGCTATATATATATATATATATATATATATATATATATATATATATATGTATATAGATAGATAGGAGGGATGTTTTAGTGGGGAGGGGGCAAAATGTGGGGGAGGGTCTAGGTCTGAAAGTGAAGTACTAAGTATGAGAGTGAGAGAGTGAGTTTGTTCCAGCGCAGCATTATTACACTGCATGGTGTTTTCACACTTCAGGAACAGTCTCACAGGGATGCGCTCATGGTTCTGCTGTTTGTTTGTGTCTTGTGTTTTTCCTGAAAGGCTTTTTGTACCTGTCTCTATTTAATCTGACTCTTCAGTCATTCTGAAAAATAACTGCTGAAGACAAATAATAAGTGTGAATGAAGACATCGTCCCTGTTAGAATTGACAAGGTTAAAGACACAAAGCTTAATAACAACAATAAAACAAAAGAACGCTGTGGAGAGGAGCTCAGGGTCTCACCGTCTCACTCCGTCTCTCAGTAACGTCTCAGCACGAGTATTTACATTAAAACCATGAACTCATTACAGTTTCACTATATGGTTGATACATATGAGTTTCTGAAGAAACACGAGAACAATAATTATTATTGGCTCAGGGATTAATTGAAACTGATTTCACACAAATTACCTTTAATTTATCTACGTCTTTAGAGTATTTAGCTCCACCGGGACACTTTACAGAATCTGTTGCTGTTTGATTCAGGCTCTGTTTCTGTCAGCTCTGCCTAAGCTCTGTTTCCTCCTCTAATATTATAATGAGCCTCAGTCACATGATTAAGTAATTCAATATTATAATGTAACCAAGTCACATGACTAAGTATTTAAATTTTATTTACATTTTTATTATTTATTTATTTTATTATTATTATTATTATTATTATTATATGTATTTTTTTTTCGTAATTTCGTTTATATTTCTTAAAATGTTTTGTTTTTATCAGTTCCCCTACTTCCCCCAAAAGGCTCAGCCTTTGCCAGGCCACAGTTGTAAATAAGAAACCTGTTCTTAATCTGTCTTGCCTGGTTAAATAAAGCTAAATAAAATAAAAAATATTGTACTGAGCCCTAGTCATCTGGGCAGGTTTTTAAAAAATATATTATTATGAGCTCTAGTCATGTGACACATCACTTAATATTATTAACAATGAGACGTGCACTACTTAAGCATAGTGAGTAGTGCACTAGGGGAAGTGTGCTTTGTGTTTCAGGGTTCCAGGCCGACCCTTGTGTAAAGGTACCTGCCTGCTCCAGATTCCTCCTGGACGTTTAGCCGGGCTAATGGGCGCTGAGCGTCTCTGTGTCCAGCGTCCTGTCACACTGATGTGTTCTAATGTAAATATTTGGACCTGTAGTGTCGATGTCCTCCAGGGGAAAACCACGAGCACTTTAATTGATAAGCTGCACCCCAGGGTACTTACGTACGCTCCGGTTCTGGGTCACAGAAAAGCAGTTTGTTGTTGCACTATACATCACCAAGTTCACTGAGGGCAAGAGGGCAGAGAGACGGGGTAACAATGCACCAAGAGATTTTGTCTTTAAATCAATATTTGAAATTCTCTCTCTATTTATTCTTGTTTTTCATTATTTTGTTTTTTTGGGGGTGGATTTTGATGCAGTCTATGAAACACAGCGAGCGCAACATGACGTCTAAAAGAGACAGCATCTTTATCACAAAATATAATCTGTAAAATGTCTGGGTTTCTAGAGCTTGTGGTGAAAACAAGTTGAAATATTTAATTTTATATAGTCAATATATAGTATACTTTATTCTTAAAATATAATCTTAGAAAAAAAATTATTTTAATGTGAAGCAGTAACAAAAAGCTCCTTCCGTACTTTTTTATTTTAAAATTAAAAAAACAAGATGAAATACATTCATTCATTCATTTTCTATACCGCTTAATCCTGTGTTCAGGGTCGCGGGGGGCCTGGAGCCTATCCCAGGAGACTTCGGGCACTAGGCGGGGTACACCCTGGACAGGGTGCCAATCTATCGCAGGGCACACACACATACACACACCCAATCACACACTACGGGCAATTTAGGAACGCCAATTAGCCTAACCTGCATATCTTTGGACTGTGGGAGGAAACCGGAGTACCCGGAGGAAACCCACAGATGAAATACATGAACTGTTTAAATATTAAACTAAGTACATAATATTTTTTGTGAATATTTAGACCAAAGGGAGAAGTTTATTTTCACATGAGGAGTGTGAGAGGAATGTGTGAAGGTGCTTGAGCACAGGTGTGTGTCAACTTAAGCAAGATGACCTTAATGAGTGTGTGTTAGGAGTTGTAGTCCATAGTGGTCATGTTTGTAGGCTATTCCATATGTTTGTAGGCTGCAGTGCAGTATGGAAGTTGTATGAAATATTTATGAAAGTTGTCACTTTTAGCAGCCGTCTTTGTAGGCCGGAGTGAATAATAAACTCCCACCTGCATCCGACGTAGGCGGGGAGGATCGTAAGACACTAGCAATTCACTGAGATACTGTGGCGCAAGACCAGTATCTTCTTTCCCTTCTTTAACTAAGATTATAATCTAAGATAGCATGATAAAACTTTGCTATAGTTACATAACGTATTATATTAATAATGATGCTTAGAGCGTAAAATATAAATCACTCGGAAACTGTAATTACTGATCACTCCTGGTGAATCAAGTGTTTATTAATATTGTAAATATTATATTTATATTTAAGATCATAGTATACTATAACAGTGCCAATGTATTCAGATGATTCTAAATCAAATGGGTGCATTAAAAAATTTTGGTTTGTAACACAGACACACACATACACATACACACGTACACATACACACGTACACATACACACGTACACACACACACACACACACACACTTCCTCAGGCAAATTCAGGTCAAAGCATCATTACACTCGTTTAAAGGCGAGCGAGTGATTGGGGATCGTCTTCACACCTTCACACACTGCGGATAATTAACTACAATTTGTAGACCTCCTGCTCGGTCGTCTTGGTCTGGGCGTGTTCCCCATTTCTCTTTATTAAAACAGTTAAACTCCACCCACAATGTCACATCCAATCACGTGGCCCTGAGTGAAGAGCCAATTATATTTTAAAAAGACCTAGAGGCAAGCAAACACACACACACACACATGGCGACATGATCGAACCTGACACTGGCTTTAAAAAGGCCAACAAACTCGGTGCATTACTGCATCTCAGATATAGTTATTAATTTGCGCCAGACAGAGATTCAGCTCTACCGAGAAACACTGAACATGTCAGCTATACAATAACACACAGGACTTTACATTACACTACACAACTCACCACTACACTACACTACCTACACTACACAACCCACCACTACAATACACTACACTACACAACATTCCTCTCCACTAAACAACCAACCACTACAATACACTACACTACACTACACAACATTCCACTCCACTCCACTCCACTACCCACCACTACACTACACAACATTCCACTCCACTAAACTACACTACACAATCCACCACGACACTACACAACACTACACTAGTCTACACTATATTACACAACCCACCACTATACTACACTCCACTACACAACCTACCACTACACTACACTATAAACCGCTACACTACACTACACAACACTAAACTACTCTACAATACATTACACACTACACCACTACACTACATTACAAAACACGCCACTACACTACACTACACTACACTACACACCACACCACTATGCTACACAACACTTCAATACATTACACTACACTACACAACACTACACTACATTACACTACACACCACTACAGGACACTACACTACACTACACTACACAACACACTACTACACTACACTACACTAAACTAGACTACACAACACTACACTACATTACTCAACACAAAACATTACACCACACAACATCACTAAGCTACACAACACTACAATACATTACACTACACTACACTGCACAACACTACATTACACAGCACACCACTACACAACACAACACTACATAATTCACCACTAAACTACACCACAGAAACACAACACTATACTGCACTACACTACACTACACTACACAACCCACAGCTACACTACACTGCACAACACTACATTACACACCACACCACTACACTACACTACACAACAGAACACTACACTACATTACGCACCACACCATTACACTACTCTACATTACACAACACATCACTACACTACACAACACAGCTTAAGATATCACAGCCGTGCTGATATTCAGTACAACAGCACGACCTCGAGTATATCAGTTCCACAAACACCATTTATTATAATCAGATTATGGTTAGTCTCTTTATTTAATTAGTTATTTAGCTCCGCCCACACATATCCTTATGTGCCTCATTGAGTTAACTATCCACCACTTGTGGAGCTGGATACTGACAGTTGGCGAGCGACAGTTAGTGTAATTAACAGGAGGTGAGAGTCGAGTTAAACTCTTAGCGGAACTCTGTAGTCAGAAGGTGATGAGAGTAAACCATGGAGGTGGTGGGCAGTCCTGAGAAACTCACCAGATTTACTTTATATCTACACGTATTACACTTTAGAATATCAGCTCTGTTGGGTTCTGGCGTCGAATCCTAAATAGTGTTAAATAGAAAGCTAGTGCACTATGTAGGGTGTACAATCCATTGTCCCACACACCATGTAGTGCCCTTGATCAAGGATCAAGACTTGGGATTCAGCCTTGTCTTAGAAGCTAGTTAGCTTTGTAGCTAAGTGTTAGCCGTGAACAGAACAACACGGACGGTTCAGATGTGATTCAGAACGACTTACAGTAGAAGTGATTAGTGCAGAGACGGCGTGTTGTTTAAGACAACGTTATCAGATGTGTGTTCTTACTGAAAGTACACACGCACACCTCTACCTCTTTGCTTCCACTCTCTTACTTCACCCTTATTGTGATGACATTCAGGTGTGTGTTTTTTTTTTTATTCAGTCATTCAGGTCCTGTGTGTGTGTGCGTGTGTGTGTGTTGGGTGTTAGTGTGTATCATGCTGCACTCTGCTCTATTATGTGTGTGTACAATGGATAATGAGCTTTATTCTTATAGATCAGTCAGACAGTGTGCCCTTCTTTTGTCCAAACCTCTCCGTATCACACACACACACACACACACACACATACAGTACACACACACACACACACAAAGGTTCACTAACAACACGACAGAGCTGAGACACCTCAATGCTGTAAGCGTGGTCCACCTTGAACACACAGACAGAGCTGATGGGGATGCAGAAGGAGATGAATCTGGAGAAGACAGGGATGGAGATGCAGGAGACAGAGATGAACACAGGGACAAAGCTGGAGATGCTGCTTTGATGTGTATTTGCATTTAAACATCAAATAACATGCTGTAACCTTTATTGTGGCTCATTTAGATGTTAATGTGGAGCAGGAACCGGTTCTGGAGCCCATTCATCTGGAGGTCAAGAGGCCGATCACATGTGCTCTACCTCTATCAGTGTGTACTGAGAGAACACAGTGTGTGTGTGTGTGTGTGTGTGTGTGTGTGTGTGTGTGTGTGTGTGTGTGTGTGTGTGTGTGTGTGTGTGTGTGTGTTAATGACAGTGTCAGAGACATACAGCAGGTTCTGCTCCATGATGATGTTCAGGAGCAGGTGCTGACGATCAGTCAGGCGACACAACATGACATTTATCACTAATATCTTCATTAAAGACACTTTATCAGAATTCATTTCCATTTGTAATCAGTTTCTAGGGTGATTAACTCACACTCACGAACTACCCCAGAGTGATCTGGTTTATGCTCGTAAACTACTTTAAGATTTATTCACTTCTGTCAATAATCATAAATGACTCTTGGACTGTTTCCATTTCAGTTGGTAAAAGATTCTGAGTGATTCAAATGATATTGATACGTGACTCCTAAAGTGATTCATCTACATCATAAATCCGTCTCAGAGACATTCCCATACTCCAAAAGTGAATCATTACTATATGTAAATGACTCCTGATTCATACATCTGTAGTGATCATAATATTATTGTAAAGAATCATTGTGATGTTTTATACACGTGCTCTACTTGTAAATGACTCTTTGAGTGATTCTTGTACTTTCTGCAGGTTGTAAATGACTCAGTCAAGATCTGAATCACTTAATACACTTAAGATCTGAATTTTGAAAATGACTCATAATTTCATAATTGACTTACTGATTCCCTTATGTTTTTATGTTTGTAAACAAGCTCCAGATTGACTCACTCATGGTCTGTAGGTTGTAAACGACTACCCTTTTTGTAAATGACTCTCAGAGTGATTGATTAACATTTGTAAACAGTGTGATTTAATTATTCTTGTACAGTGATTCTAATATGATTGTAAACAATTCCTAGAGGTTTTGTACAAGTGCCATGGCTGTAAATGACTCCTTACAATCTGCAGCAGGTAAATGATTCCTTTTAGAAAATGATTCCTAAAGTGATTCACTTGTATTTGTAAACTGATTCTTTTGGAAATGCTGATTTGTTTTCCTGTTTGTAGAAGCTGTTGTCTATATGGAGGAAACCTTACCCCAAGAGGGCGCTCACACTACCTATCCAGGGGAGTTACATCTGATATGTTTCACACGCGTGTCTATCACGTGGCATTTTCTCAGACAACACAATACTGTCATTCTGTTTACCAGCTTGGGTTCAGTATAAAGAGGGTGAGCGAGGGGGAGTGAGAATGGAGGGTGAGAGAGAGTGAGAGAGGAGGTGAGAGTGAGGGGGTTGAGGGGTGAGATAGAGTGAGAGAGAGGGGGATGTAGGGTGAGAGAGAGGGTGAAAGAGGGGAAGATGAAGGGTGACAGTAGTGTAGTAGTCTGACCGGAATAAGGTAAGAGAAAGAACTCCAGGTGACCTGATTGACCTCTCGTCTTAACCACATGAGACACACTCTGTGTCCTGCAGTGTAGATCAGGGTTTTTCGACCACTGTGCCGCGGTACACTAGTGTGTCGTGAGAGATCGTCATGTGTGCCGTGGGAAATTATTCAATTTCACTTAATTGGTCTAAAACATTTTTTGAAAACTAACAAGTCTGTGAATAATATGCCATTGTCGAATGTCCCGCGATGTCTACACCGGCAGAGTAATCATTTCATACTCTTCCATATTAATAGGTGGCAGCAGATAGCTAATTGCCTTGTATTTCGAGACGAGAATTAGTGATTAGTGTTTGAGTTTCTCAACTCTGACTGCTCTAAAAACTAAAAACAGAGAGAGGAGCTGAGAAAGATCTTCGGCTACGTTTACACTGCAAGTCTCGATGCCCAATTCTGATTTGTTGCCTATATCTGATTTTTTTTCCTTCTGTTTACACGTTATTTCAACTATGACTCATATCCGATACACGTGCTTACACTTGCCCTACCATCTGAAACATCGTGCATATAAAGGGAGGTTCTTGCGCTACAAACTAGCCAGGATAGACGAAGGTGAGATATGCTTAACGCTAGCTCTGCGATATATGCAAAGTTCGCGAAACGTCACCATGATTTTAAAACGGAGAAGGAGAAAAAAAAACTAATTGCAGCCTGCGCATATGCTTTATTCACCAAATACTGATTTCTTAATGTTATTTAGCCCAAATAAGCATTAACACAAGGCGAGTGTAACATTATGTTACGGAGAATAACATTACGTCATTAAACCGTGAAGAGGTTGCAGTTTTAATGACGTACAGAACACAACGACTCAGGAAATCCGATCTGTCTGTTTACACGACAATCACATTATCACATATCTGATTTATATCTGATTTATTTCCACATATGAAGGAGGCCTGAAACCGATCTCGAAATATCGGAATGCATGCGTTTTTTTTTTCCTGTTTATACGGACATAGAACAGATCCGATATGTGTCACATATGAGCAAATAATCTGAATTGGGTCACATTTAACTGACAGTGTAAACGTAGCCGTGTCTTTCTTCAATTCCTGCCAGGATATCAGCTCTGTGTTCCTCCCAACAGGCCCAGGTTTCACACTGACTAGGTAGAAATATGAAAGATCAAAAAAGACTGTTTTCATTGTGTTTATTTGATTCCTATTCAAGACACTTTGATAAGAATGACTGTATATTGTTAATTGCACTTTTTATTTGAAAGAAGTAGAAATATGAAAGATCATAAAATACTTTTTCTTTGTGTTTATTTGATTACTGTTCAAGACACTTCGATAAGAATTGCTGTATATTGTTAATATAGGCTACAGAGTTTCATTTTTTTTACAGTTTCGGTTGTTGGTGTGCCTTGAGATTTTTTTCAATTAAAAATGTACCTTGGCTCAAAAAAGGTTGAAAAACACTGGTGTAGAGGTTATAATATTCATGTGTGTGTGTGTGTGTGTGTGTGTGGAAGAGGAGTGCTGTGTTAAAGAGAGGAAGGATTTTATTTTAAAAGAAAATGAAACAGCTCTTTGATGTTCCACAAACTTGGCAGAATTACAGCATTAATGAAGAATGGAGGGACAATGGCGCAGGTTATTGTTTCAGACACATACATGTTAATGTCGTCCATCTGCATGTGTGTGTGCTAATGTGTACTGGACATTAAATCCTTATTAAATCGCCACGACCCGAGAGGCTGCAGTGGGAGCTGAGCTCTAATGATCTCTCTCTGACTCTGGAGGTTTTACAGACACAGAGTGAGAGTCAGAGTCAGTGTAGTCCCTAGTAAAAAAAAAAAGAAAGTGTATGCTAAGTATATTAAATCCTAGCGTGCCAAAACATACTTAAATGTACTTGCAGCCAGACTAATGACTAGTATACTTGAAGTTTGCTATTTTGGAACAACTAATTTTGTACTAAGTGTATTTAAGTTGTAATTAAATTGTACAAAAGCACAATTTTAAGTGTATTAAGTATACTTTTGTGAGCTAAAGTGGAACAACTTTAAGTATACTTTAGTACACTTAAAGTATATGGCTGTGTGTGTACTAACGTACATACCTGACAGTAATTAATACATTTTAAGTATATATTTAATGTATTATAAGTACATTACAGCTATTTTTACTGTATTACAAATACATGATTAATATACTATGAGTAGATTCTTATTGCAGCAGTAGCATGCTGTTATACTTCTGGTCAATTACAAATACTAAAAAAGTACACTTTGTGGTTAATACAAATATACTTTATTATATCATATGCACACAACCTTCTATAATACTGTATTGCAAATGTATTACCAGTACATTAAGTGTTTAGGATAATTTACAAATGCTAAATGTATTTTCTACACTATAACATGTTTTACATTACATCAGTAATTATGAGGCAGATTTTATTAATGAGTTCAACAGATTTAATTTGCACAAGGTTACGAAAAAGCACTACTATAGTTTATTTGTGTTCAACAAATGTCAGGTTGTCTCACAAACACACAATCTAAAATATAAACTGTTGTGTGAACATCAGAATCTACAGGTACAGTATTAGTTTAAACCTGGTGTGTTGATTCTGTTACACAGAGACTGAAAACAGGCCGAGAGCTACGGAGCCATTATACCACACGCAAAGTACATGAGATTTAGTAATAACACAGTAGACAATACATTCTATAGCTTAAAGTATGAACTTAATGACAAATTACCTAACAAAAACCGTTAAATTTACCTTATGCCGATGAAAATAAAAATAATAATGATACGAACAAACGCACGCGATGATGCAGCTTCAGCCGTTAATTCAAACTAGAAGTGGAGGACTGGGGAGCCAATCAGAGAACGGACAGTCCGAATCTGCCTGCCTCCAGTCTCTGATTGGCTGGTGGGGCGCAGATTCTAGTCTCCGGTTGGCTGGAATAGTTGCAGAGTTCACAACACTGCTGCAGTTTGTGTATTGGCGCTTTTCTACTGCATAGTACGGCACGACACGGTTCAGTTCTACTCACTTTTGGGGGGTTTTCCACTGGGAACAGAACCTGGTACCTGGTCCTTTTTTTAGTACCACCTCAGCCGAGGTTCCAAGCGCGCCGAACCGTTACCAAAACGTGACGTGTAAACTCTGCTGGGCACTGATTGGCCGGAGAAAATCATCATTACTGCGTCACCGAACTTGCGACACGAGACACAACAGAAACGATATATTTAGAACAGCCAGCGAAGGATCGGACGCACCTTTTTGTATTAACCAAAATTTTTCTTTGGCTGCCATCAGCCTCTTTTGAAACAAACTCCTTCGTCTCGCTGTTAAAAACATCCACATGCTGAGAATGAAGAACACCATGCTGTCGATATGCTCCATTGTTGTGTGTTTGTTTGTGGCGCGTTTACGATGATGTCACGGCAGTAGCGGCGCCGCAACTAAAACGACACGTGAGTAATCCCGCCCACTCTAAAGCGTTACTAAACTGCAGTGGAAGCGCAAACCGAGCCGAACTGAGCCGAACCGAAGTGAGTTGAACTGAACCGTGTCATGCCGTTCTATACAGTGGAAAAGTGTCGTATAAAGTGTAGTAAAGGGTAGTGTAGTATAGTAAAGTGGAGTGTAGTATAGTGTAGTGTAGTAAAGTGTAATATAGTGTAGTACAGTGTAGTGTAGTAAAGTGTAGTGTAATAAGGTGTAGTGTAGTATAGCATAGTGTAGTAAAGTGTAGTGTAATAAGATGTAGTGTAGTGTAGTAAAGTGTAATGTAATAAGATGTAGTGTAATAAGGTGTAGTGTAGTGTAATAAGATGTAGTGTAGTATAGCATAGTGTAGTAAAGTGTCGTGTAGTGTAATAAGATGTAGTGTAGTGTAGTAAAGTGTAGTGTACAGTAATAAGGTGTAGTGTAGTGTAATAAGATGTAGTGTAGTATAGCGTAGTGTAGTAAAGTGTCGTGTAGTGTAATAAGATGTAGTGTAGTGTAGTAAAGTGTAGTGTACAGTAATAAGATGTAGTGTAGTATAGCATAGTGTAGTAAAGTGTCGTGTAGTGTAATAAGATCTAGTGTAGTGTAGTAAAGTGTAGTGTAATAAGGTGTAGTGTAGTGTAATAAGATGTAGTGTAGTATAGCGTAGTGTAGTAAAGTGTCGTGTAGTGTAATAAGATCTAGTGTAGTGTAGTAAAGTGTAGTGTAATAAGGTGTAGTGTAGTGTAATAAGATGTAGTGTAGTATAGCGTAGTGTAGTAAAGTGTCGTGTAGTGTAATAAGATCTAGTGTAGTGTAGTAAAGTGTAGTGTAATAAGGTGTAGTGTAGTGTAATAAGATGTAGTGTAGTATAGCGTAGTGTAGTAAAGTGTCGTGTAGTGTAATAAGATCTAGTGTAGTGTAGTAAAGTGTAGTGTAATAAGGTGTAGTGTAGTGTAATAAGATGTAGTGTAGTATAGCGTAGTGTAGTAAAGTGTCGTGTAGTGTAATAAGATCTAGTGTAGTGTAGTAAAGTGTAGTGTAATAAGGTGTAGTGTAGTGTAATAAGATGTAGTGTAGTATAGCATAGTGTAGTAAAGTGTCGTGTAGTGTAATAAGATCTAGTGTAGTGTAGTAAAGTGTAGTGTAATAAGGTGTAGTGTAGTGTAATAAGATGTAGTGTAGTATAGCGTAGTGTAGTAAAGTGTCGTGTAGTGTAATAAGATCTAGTGTAGTGTAGTAAAGTGTAGTGTAATAAGGTGTAGTGTAGTGTAATAAGATGTAGTGTAGTATAGCGTAGTGTAGTAAAGTGTAGTGTAATAAGGTGTAGTGTAGTAAAGTATAGTGTACTGTGTGTACCTACCTTAGTTTTAATAAACACACACACATATGCACTGAGTTCCATTTAATCAGAAACAGCAGATATAGTGTAGTGTAGTATAGCGTAGTGTCGTGTAGTAAAGTGTGGTATAGTGTAGTGTAGTAAAGTGTAGTATAATAAGATGTAGAGTAGTAAAGTGTAGTGTAATGTAGTGTAGTATAGCGTAGTGTAGTAAAGTGTAGTGTAGTGTAATAAGATTTAGTGTAGTATAGCGTAGTGTAGTAAAGTGTAATATAGTGTAGTGTAATAAGATGTAGTGTAGTATAGCGTAGTGTAGTAAAGTGTAGTATACTGTAATGTAGTAAAGTGTAGTGTAATAAGGTGTAGTGTAGTATAGCGTAGTGTAGTAAAGTGTAGTAAAGTGTAATATAGTGTAGTGTAATAAGGTGTAGTGTAGTATAGCGTAGTGTAGTAAAGTGTAGTAAAGTGTAATATAGTGTAGTGTAATAAGATGTAGTGTAGTATAGCATAGTGTAGTGTAATAAGGTGTAGTGTAGTATAGCGTAGTGTAGTGTAATAAGGTGTAGTGTAGTATAGCGTAGTGTAGTGTAATAAGGTGTAGTGTAGTATAGCGTAGTGTAGTAAAGTGTAGTAAAGTGTAATATAGTGTAGTGTAATAAGGTGTAGTGTAGTATAGCGTAGTGTAGTAAAGTGTAGTAAAGTGTAATATAGTGTAGTGTAATAAGATGTAGTGTAGTATAGCGTAGTGTAGTAAAGTGTAATATAGTGTAGTGTAATAAGGTGTAGTGTAGTATAGCGTAGTGTAGTAAAGTGTAGTAAAGTGTAATATAGTGTAGTGTAATAAGGTGTAGTGTAGTATAGCGTAGTGTAGTAAAGTGTAGTAAAGTGTAATATAGTGTAGTGTAATAAGATGTAGTGTAGTATAGCGTAGTGTAGTAAAGTGTAGTATACTGTAATGTAGTAAAGTGTAGTGTAATAAGGTGTAGTGTAGTATAGCGTAGTGTAGTGTAGTGTAGTAAAGTGTAATATAGTGTAGTGTAGTGTAATAAGGTGTAGTGTAGTGTAATATGTAGTGTAGTATAGCGTAGTGTAGTGTAGTGTAGTAAAGTGTAATATAGTGTAGTGTAGTGTAATAAGGTGTAGTGTAGTGTAATATGTAGTGTAGTATAGCGTAGTGTAGTGTAGTGTAGTGTAGTAAAGTGTAATATAGTGTAGTGTAGTGTAATAAGGTGTAGTGTAGTGTAATATGTAGTGTAGTATAGCGTAGTGTAGTAAAGTGTAGTGTAGTGTAATGTAGTTTAATAAGGTGTAGTCTAATAAGATGTAGTGTAGTGTAGTGTAGTATAGTGTAATAAGATGTAGTGTAGTATAGTGTAATAAGATGTAGTGTAGCGTAGTCCATGTGTATTATAACACTCATTCACCTCATCCCACGTCATCACGTCTGTGTGTCGGAGTAACACACTCTGTGTCTGCTGCATTTACACTCAGACTGACTTATTATAACTGTGTATACCTACCTTTGTGTTTTAATAAACACATACATACACACACACTTACACACACACACACATATACACACACACACACATATACACTGAGTTCGATTTAATCCGAAACAAGTCACAGCACTGTTCTGTATAAAATCTTAGCCTATATTTGGGTTAATAACACAGGTAATAAGAACACTTCTACTGCCTTGATTAAAGCTGTCATTTATTTTATAATTAATAATCTGAGATTCAAATATTAATTCTTAAACTCACTCAGTTACGGACCAACATGCCAACTCTGATCAAGTGTTAAATAAAGTAATTAATCTTAACACAATAAACACAATTCACATCTACTGTGTCTAAAGGACACTTGTTACACATAAGTCACTTTTTAGTCATGTTTAGATGTTCAGATGTGTCTCCAGTGTGTGTGTGTGTGTGTGTGTGTGTGTGTGTGTGTAAAGTGTGTTCAGTGCTTTTTGTCCTTTTGTCCATGTGTTTATCAGCTGGGGTTTTAAACAAGTCAGTAAGAGTTTCACCCTAATGTGACCTCATATAAGGAGAGCCCCTCCCCCTGGCATGTTGCTGAGCTCAGCTGTTCTCTGGGGGAGGAGTCAAGCTGAGGGGATGCCAGGGGTAAAAAGTGAACCATCTGAGGGGTATTTCTGCTGGGGCATTAACACACACACACACACACACTCACACATACAGTACACACTCACACACACCACAGACACACACTGGGGGAGACATCTGAGCTTCAGTTGCTCCGCCCCCTACGGGATCATTTGTGAAGATTGTTTAACAGGCTGGTGTTACAGTTACACGTGTCTCTACTTCATCTCATGCTTTGTGTCCTGAAATCTAAATCCACCTCGGTGGTGTGTGTGTGTGTGTGTGTGTGTGTGTGTGTGTGTGTGTGTGTGTGTGTGTGTGTGTGCACGACACAATTTTATATCCTGCTGTAGATGAACATGAATAGTGCGATTATAACTAAGCTATAACTCAAAACACATTTCATAAATACACATACTGCATACACACACACATGCACGCACGCACACACACACACACACACACACATACACAGAACAATGTGAGATTTAACCCTGAACACAAGTGAGTGTGACTGTGTTTCTAATTTTCTGACATAAAAGAAAATATTCAGAGATTAAAATCATCTTGAAGAGAATTTCCTCCTCTGTGTGCTTATTTTTAGTGTGTGTGTGTGTGTGTGTGTGTGTGTGGAGCTCTGAGCAGGACGGAGGGACGGCGATGTTTGTGCGTGGTGATAGATTGGGGTCAGATGTAAAAAGGCGTGTTATACATCAGTTCATATTTTCAGCATGTGTTGATCCATCTGGAGTTGAATGTTCAACACACACACACACACACACACGAGTGTGACGGGTTTGCAGGAGCAGGAAATGTGTATCAGAGAAGAATAAGGGCTTTATTTCTGTAACACATGATGAGATTCTGTTAAACGGGACGCGGAGAACCAGCCAGAGCAGGAACATCCAGAGATCATCATCAGAATATCTTCACACACATACACACATACACACACACACACACACACACATACACACACACACACTTCTTTTGAAAGAGACTCTGTAAATCACAGCACCAGCGTGGTTCATGTTACTGTACTGTAGGGGCTTAGAGGAGCTACTGCGGCCTGGGCGAGGATCAGATCACAACCCTAAACACAATCAGTGCTGAGAGAGAGACAGTGAGAGACAGTGAGAGACAGTGAGAGACAGTGAGAGACAGTGAGAGACAGTGAGAGACAGTGAGAGTGCTGCTAATCTGGACTTACACACTCTCTAGGGCACTACGTGTTTATTTGAACTAGATACACTATTAAGGGTGTTAACGTGGTTCTTTGTGAACTTTCTGAAACACTGAGAACCTCAAACAGGAGCCTTTATGTGACACATCATCATCATCATCATCATCATGTTTTATACACTGTGCAGTTCTACACTTATAGTTCTGTAGATATTATTTATTTATTATATAAACCCATAACCACCTGGTTTACTCTGGATGAGATGGATCATTACTTCTTTAGCGAGAGAACAAACCTGCATCACCCAGTGAGTGAGAGACGAGTGTGTCGCAGCTGTGTGTGTGATGATGTCATTCCTAGTGTTTAGGACTTAACACAGTGCACCCTATAAAGTGTGTTACAGCACAGACAGTGTGAAATAACACACACACACTCTCTCTCCTTCTTTCTCCTTCGCTGCCCAGATGATGATCTGTACAGCTTTAGTAGGTCACAAGTGTGAATCAGGGTGGTTCATGACTCTAGATGTATATGTGCAGTACTCAGGAGAGACGATCATACACACGTGCAGGTCATCGTGTCTAGGCCCTCTGTACCAAACCAGACGTTCAATGCAGAGCTTCAGCTCATCTCTCTTTATTCCTGAGATAAATGCTAACCGCTAGGCGCTAACCAGGAGGAGGACGGGTTTCTGCACACCGCGCAGTGACATTTAGGCCTCAGTGTTCACACGGCTCAGGATGGAGACAATCAGAGTAATAAAATGAGACATTGTGTAGAGGTCAGTGTGTGTGTGTGTGTGTGTATGAATGAGAGAGTCTTTTCTAATTAACACCCAAGCTGTCAGATCTCTCTCTGTCTCTCAGTACCGGTTCTTCCCGCGAGTCACAGACCTGTTTATCTCCTCACACACGCCTTCACACCATCACTTCCTGACTGTTCAGCTCAGAATAAACACCAAAAATGTGAAAGGTTATGTGTGTGTATGTGTGTGCGTGTGTGATGATTTATATAAATTTTTCACTTCGTTTTCGACACTACATGGGAAACAAATCACTGCAGTAACAAAGGATGATGTTATTAAAGCCCAGTGTGAGGCGTGGCTCTCATTAAAATATTCTGTACATAAAGATGTTTTATATATTAATATACAAGACTAATGATTTCTGTAAAATATAACATCATTAAAAACTTCATTTATTTCCATTCTGATGAGGAGTGAAGAAATCTGTCAGTGAGTGCCATCTACTGGACGGACACACACACACACACACACAGGCTTTTGTCCAGCTTCCTAACCCCAGTGAAGTGCACTAGACTTTAAGCCCATCCCTCCTATTTAAGTGCAGTACAAAAAGACCCTACAATAGTTTCTACACTAGTGCACTACACACGCCAATCAGGGGCCATTTTTGGAAACACGGTAAACCTGTTTATTCGTTATGAGGTGCACTAGGCAGGGTGTGGAGGGACAGTAATAGGGACAGTGTCTGCACCATGGATGGTGGAGTAGCGGTTAGCACTGTGGCGTCACACTTCCAGGGTCTCCCGTCGGGTCTGTGTGGGTGTTTGCATGTTCCCCCTGCACTTGGTGGGTTTCTTTCCTCTTAATCTTAAATTAGACTAATTGGCATCCCAAAATGCCCCATAGTGTGTGTGTGTGTGTGTGTGTGTGTGTGCGCGCGCGTTGTGCAAGGTCCTTGAGTGGATGTAAAAATGGGAAAACGGTCACCACTGGCCTCCTCAGTCCCTCATTAGACTACAGAAGGTCCTAGATGGATGGATACGGAACTTTCTGTCCAAATACAATCAATTAGGGACGATACAGTGTAATTAGGCCAGTAGGGGGCAGTATGTCTTAGTGGTCAGTGACACTCATGGGAAATACATCATGTGTCCAAATCTGTGAGCTGGAACTAATGGAGGGTGCAAGTCATAAACAAGGTCAGTGAAGGTCACAGAGAGCAGCAGCTGTCCCTCATTACATGTGGTGATGTCTCAGAGAGAGAGGGGGGGGGGATGTGGTGATAACGTTAGGAATGTCTCTGGTCTGATACTCAGGGTCAGTACTGCATCAGATCAGCAACAGGAAAGGATCGGATCAGATCCTGGAAGAGGTGAAAAGACTAAAAATGGGTTTGTATTAGAGAAGCTCTGAGACTGAGACACAGAGGTCAGACATTTCTCTGTCTGTCCGACTGTCTGATTGATTTATGTCTAATATTTTGCTCTCTGAGATCAGAGCTACACGGCACCTGGGCCTAAAGCAAACACACACATACTGCTCTCTCTGTACGGTGTGTGTGTGTCAGGTTTATAACATTTACTGAATCTAACTGGGATTAAAGGTACCCTCATCTCTCTGGTGGTGTTTATTTTAGTTCCAACCAGCAGGGGGTGTTGTTTCCCTTTCACCTGTCCCTCTCTGCTGTCCCTGAGAGTCACTCTGTTGTGACCTGCAGCCGGGAGCACATTTGGACACAGCACACACTTTCACACACCTGTGTCGAAAAGGAAACTTTAATAAATTTTATTTGATTAAATATCTGCACATTCATAAGTTTAGGCACCCCTGTAGGTAGGTGTTTACTGTTGCAGCAGGTTGTTGTGACAGATTAGAAATTTATTACAAGCTTCTGAATCTGTGTGTGTGGAGTGATCAGAGTCTGCAGGTCTGGATGTTCATGGCGTCCTCCGGCCAGCGGTACGAGTCGACGGTGAAGTCGTCGTAGTCGGTGTTGTAGACGTGTGATCGCACTAACGCCTCTTTATCAGCTGGTTCAGGCTGCAACAGCGCCATATTTTGTTTGTAGGCGTACTCTACAATCTGCTCACACACACACACACACACACACACACACACACACAGGAGGCAAAAAAAAACATTAAGCTGCCACACTGTTATCTGATAGTATGTTTAGTTGTCTAGGACAGGAAGACTGTCTGAAATAAAGGTACCGAACGGTACTCTAGTACACTTCCTCATCACTGGTGTGTTCCATGAAGTGTGTGTTTAGTGTGTATCTGCCACATGGTAGTGTTCTGATCTGAAGTTTAGTTCCTTTAGTACCCCCCCCTCCCCCACCCCACACACACACTAGTGTAAAGAACGGCGTGTCTCTCACCTTGACAGCTATTTTAAAGGAGACGTCCCGGATGCCGGTGAGCGGAGGGTACAGTCTCCCCTCAGCCAGGTCCTTCTCCGTCACCAACTCAGCGATTGTCTGAAACGGTTACGCCAAACGTATTAGCACCTCTGAATTTGGTTGATATTTGTTGATAGTTTTTAGTGCATGTAATGTATGTGATGTAGAATTGTGTGTATATGAAATAAAAAATGGAAAATGACACAGTGTGTGAATTTATTAAACAGATCTTTTATCTTCACATAAGTGTGATGGAGCGTAAGATCTTTAATGAGCCCAGGTTAAGGTGTTGGTGTGTTTGTTGTGGCTGCTTATGATGCTGATGATATATATGATAAAGTATTAAGTTAATTACCTCGCTGATTAAAGGAAATTAATAATTAACCTCTCTCAATAAAGAAGATTTGATATAATTTTATAAAATTATATATATGCCAATAATATATATATAATATTGCCAAATAATTATCATCTATAAGTAAATAACTGGAAAATATTAATATATAGTGAGAATAGTTTTTATTGTTGTAAGGGTTAACCCCTAGAGGGCGCCAAAGCTGTTGTGTTTTTTTTTTTTTTTTGTAGTTTGACAGGAAACTTCATGTCTCAGACTGCACCTCAGTCAGGTGAGGGAAGCACTCACCTGAACCGAGGAGAGTAATGAAGTTATTTATTATAAATATACCTGACAGAAGGTCAGTCAGGGATCTAGCATTTGTTGTTGTTGTTATTGTTGTTGTTATTGTGTTGTGGCTGTTCGTTAGTTTAAAGTATTCTGTTGCGCTCATAGTGAGGTGTTTTGTTTCAGTTTTGCTTTAATTTATTAATAAAAAGAGCTTTGAAATCGTCACCTGTGCCTCTGCAATTATGCCACGTCGACACAAGACCCGCCAACGTGACAATTGTTTTATTGTTCCTCACACTTCTGTTAAAATCTACAGGCTTTGATGTCTGGCCCCGCCTCATACACGCTACATTCAGACTGATCTCATGAAAGTCATGATAGTGATGAGGTCACAAAAACACCAGGACAGTCTGTGTGTAAAAATAAACGCACCCCAGTGCTACAGATAATCACTAGAGGTTTATATTCAACCTCAATATTCATTAGAGATATAATGTGTGATTTAGAGAAACAGACTGTGTGTGTGAGAGAGAGAGAGTGTGTGTATCACCTCAGCTGTGATGAGGAATATCTGCTCGGGAATGTGAGACATGCTGCACGCTATTACTCCGAGAGCCACGCCCGGGAACACGTAGGCGTTATTACCCTGACCTGGGAACAGTGTCCGCCCATCCGCCAGGGTCACGGGGTCAAAGGGGCTCCCGCTGGCAAAAATGCCCCGCCCCTTACAAACACACACACACACACACACACACACACACACAAATGTCACTTTTATAATTATAATGTAACTGTAGTGTAATAAAGCACAGTCTTTACCGACATCATTAAACACCGTTCCTGTGTTAAACACACACACACACACACACACACACACACACACACACACACACACACACACACACACATACACACACACACTGCAGGGTTACCTGTGTGAGTGTGTAACACTGCTCGGCCGTACACTCGGCTTTACTGGTCGGGTTACTCAGAGCGAAGACGATGGGCCGGTGGTTAAAGGCAGCCATGCTCCTGATGATGCGCTCTGTAAACGCTCCCGGTACGGCCGCCACGCCTACCAACCACGACAGGAAGTGACTGTTAGCATGCGTGCTTATAAAAATAAAAAGTTAATTACATTTAATAGAGTTCTGTTAGAGTTCTATTAGAACTCTCTTAGATCTCTGTTAGGACTCTCTTAAACCCTATGAGAACTCAGAATTCTGTTAGAACTCTGTTAGAACTGCCTTAGGACTGTGTTAGAACTCCGTTAGAACTCTGTTAGGACTCTGTTTGAATGCTGTTAAAACTCCCTTAGGAGTCTCTTAGAACTCCGTTAGAACTCTTACAACTTTCTTAGGACTCTGTTAGAACTCTCTTACTTTCATTTACTTTTACGTATATTGCTGATGTTTTGCTGAGCTTTTCCACTTTATTCCCCCTGAGTTCCGTTAGTTATAACGAGTGACTAAAGTGAAAGTAATCAATGTTGCAGCTGCTCTAACTGTGTGAGGAGCGGAACTCATTTACAGAAGTGATGAATAAAGTAGGTGTTAAATAGATTAAAGAAGTGAAGCATTTGTTTGGTACATTATTGAGCACCGCTTTAACGTATTTACAGTAACACCTGCTTTAGTCATCACACTAAAGCTCTGGCTGCTATAAATGACTTAACCTTATTATACTATGTACATATGATCTTTTATTATGCAACAGTTAGTTCTGAGTGAGTGATCTCTTCTTAGATGAGAGGCGTTATATGAGTGCTGAGGAATGAAGGTTAGCCGCAGCAAGACGGAATACATGTGTGTGAATGAGAGGGACCCAAGAGGAACAGTGAGATTACAGGGAGCAGAGGTAAAGAAGGTGCAGGATTTTAAGTACTTAGGGTCAACGGTCGAGAGCAACGGAGAGTGTTCAAAGGAGGTGAAGAGACGAGTACAGGCAGGTTGGAATGGGTGGAGAAAAGTGTCAGGTGTGTTGTGCGATAAAAAAGTATCAGCGAGAATGTAAGGAAAGGTGTACAGGACAGTGGTGAGACCAGAGCTAGAGGTAGCAGAGCTGAAGATGTTGAGGTTCTCTTTGGGAGTGACAATGATGGATAGGATCAAGAATCAGTTCATCAGAGGGACAACCCATATTAGATGTTTTGGAGATAAAGTCAGAGAGGCCAGATTGAGGTGGTTTGGACATGTTCAGAGGAGAGAGTGTGAATATATCGGTAGAAGGATGCTGAGGTTGGAACTGCCAGGCAGGAGGTCTAGAGGAAGACCAAAGAGGAGATTTATGGATGCAGTGAGAGAGGACATGAAGTTAGTTGGTGTGAGAGAAGAGGATGCAGAGGATAGGGTTAGATGGAGGCAGATGATTCGCTGTGGCGACCCCTGAAAGGGAACAGCCGAAAGACAAAGAAGAAGAAGAAGATATGAGTGCTGATAATAGACAGTAACAGCACTGTGAGGTGTAACTTTATGTATGAGTGGGCGTGTTCCAGGTGTTGTCCAGTGGTTTATGACACTAACTGTGGGTCTCAGAGAGGGTGAGAGTGGGTCTGTACAGTCCGCAGTACTGAAGAGAAAGCAGCTGTCTGACAAAACCCAAATTCACAACCGTGCTGATATTAAGCACAACAGCACGACAAGGAGTGTGATACTGTATTAATGTGATGTAAGATGCTGTAAGATTGAGATCCTCACCGATGATAGCCGTGGGCTTCAGATCCTGAACAACATCCTCTAAACTCTTCATCTGAGCATGATCATGAGCAAACCTCTGCTTCTCTGGAGTCAAATGATCTCGCCCCTAAGACACACACACACACACACACACACAGATCCTCAGCTCGTCATCATTCCTGAAGGATTTAATCTTATATTAATGTACTTTAACACACTTCACCTTGACGATGAGACCCTTCGAGTCGA
>CM060105.1:31326457-31338957 GCA_030522415.1 Channallabes apus | reverse complement strand
ATAAAACATTTTTTTAAACATCCACAATTATGACACTGTTTCTTGTGTGTCTAAATTTCCATATTTTCTATATTTTTCTTTATTGTACAGAATGACTTTATTAGAACAGAATATTTTTATTTTTATACTAGTTAAATTTATTTTCTATTGTATTTATTTTTTGTTCATATTTATTTCTTATCTATAAGCTTTTATTTTTAAGGTCACCGGCGGTCGTATAAACATTTCACTGCATATCGTACTGTGTATGACTGTGTATGTGACAAATAAAATTTTAATTAGATTTTTTATAAAAATGGTTACGTCATCAGCATATGCTGACAGCACACGTCTCTCCTGTGACTCTCTAACAGGAGAGCCCTGTAGCTCGACTTTTAATTTGTGCAGCAATGGTTCTATGGTGAGACCATAGAGTTGTCCAGAAAGTGGGCACCCGTGTCTTATGGCGCTTTTCCACTGCATAGTACGGCACGACACGGTTCAGTTCTACTCACTTTTGGGGGGTTTTCCACTGGGAACAGTACCTGGTACCTGGTCCTTTTTTTAGTACCACCTCAGCCGAGGTTCCAAGCGCGCCGAACCGTTACCAAAACGTGACGTGTAAACTCTGCTGGTCACTGATTAGCCGGAGAAAATCGTCATTACTGCGTCACCGAACTTGCGACACGAGACACAACAGAACCGCTATATTTAGAAACAGCCAGAGAAGGACCGGATGCACCTTTTTGTATTAACCGTCGGCCTCTTTTGAAACAAACTCCTTCGTCTTGCTGTAAAAAACATCCACATGCCGAGAATGAAGAACACCATGCCGTCGATATGCTCCACTGTTGTGTGTTTGTTTGTGGCGCGTTTACGATGACGTCACGGCAGTAGCGGCGCCGCGACTAAACGACACGTGAGTAATCCCGCCCACGCTAAAGCGTTACTACACTGCAGTGGAAGCGCAAACCGAGCCAAACTGCGCCGAACCGAAGTGAGTTGAACTGAACCGTGTCGTGCCGTTCTATGCAGTGGAAAAGAGGCATAAGTCCCCGTTTCATTTGGACAGGGCAGCTGAGACCACCTCCAATCTTAAGTGTAAAAGAAGCTCCAGAGTATAAAAGTTTAATCCACCATAAAAACTGTTTCCTGTACCAAAGGATTCAAGTGTCTGGAAAAGGTATTCGTGGTCAACTCTATCAAAAGCTGTTTCTTGGTCTATCGATAAGAGACCTAGTTCATACAGATTTGTTTTACAAAGATCGATTAAGTCTCTCATTACCAAAAGATTGTCTGTGATGGTGCGGTGAGGTATGCAGTATGTCTGACTGTTGTGAACTACTGAGTGCATGCACTGTTTCAGTCTTATTGGAAGGCATTTTGAAAGTATTTTGTAGTCACTGCAAAAGTAGTAACACTGGTCTCCAGTTCTTCAGTCGCCCCAAGTCTCCGGTAGCTTCGCGCTGTTAAAAGCACCGATTATATTCCAGAAATGTTTATAAAATTCACTCAGCAGTCCGTCTATTCCTGGTGAGCGTCCTGCGGCTAGCTGCTGAACAGCATCAGTTAATTCCTGTAGCTCGAGTTCTGCATCCAGCACAGTGCTTTGCTCCAGGGTCAGTTTTGGAAGCTCCATGAGTAGTTCCTCTCTGCAGAGTGGATCACAGGGTTCTGCACTGTAGAGCTGAGTGTAGAAGTCAGTGGCTGCTCTCCTCCATGACATGACCACTCAATCTTGTTGGCTTGGTCACTATGTGTCTCCTGTACGAAAGACATCAATGTTCTTTTGTGTTATAAGGTCTCCTACTACTGCGCTTTTTCTTCTATCTCCACCTCCATTCATGTTTAAGGACCCTATTTATAAATTATCCATTAGAGGAAGTAAAAGAAGAAAGTCACAAGTGTACAAGTGGTTCTCCACTTGGAGTTTTTACAGTTTAGAGACACCATTCTCATACTCTTACCGAATCGAGACAATTCCCTCTTTAGATCCTCATCGAGGATGAACGGGGTTCGACACGGTAACCTTCATTGTTGTTGCACCGAGCGGAGTAACGGAATAAAGTTCTCCACTTACATTTATTCCGTTTTCAATCAGCTGATGTACGAGTTCCCTCTCCTTAACGAACACCACCACGGCCTTGTTCATCCACGAGCATGGGCACGATGCTCTCACACCCGATACACTCTCCCACCGCCCGCAACCCCTGCTCCATCAAAACCACCGCGCTCAGCTCACAGCGCTCACCTCAGAGTGAGAGAGGACGGGCTCCACCGCTCGGGTGAGCCGCCATCCCTGCACCCCGCCACCAGATCATCAGCTACACACCACAGCGGAAGAATCGAATTACGCCGCGTTCGCTGCTGTTTATAGATGTTTAATATATTTATTTATGTTTGTGTTTCAGAAAAAAAAGCTCAAAAGTGTAAGAAAGTTTTCAAAAGATTTGAAAACGCTCATTCACTCTCACACCACGCTCCACATGCTGCTCTCACACCGACTCCCAGCATGCTTCAGACAGAGAGAGAGAGATGGAGAGAGAGAGACTCACAGATGGAAAAAAGTCCAATAGATTCTTTTTTTAATCTTTTATTTAATGCCATTTTTTTGGAATATTTCACTGAAACACAGATCACAACTCTCACACTCACACTCTCACACCTTATACACACACCTCACACTCTCACACCTTATACACACACCTCACACTCTCACACCTTATACACACACCGCACACTTACATACACTCACTCACACTTATTCATACTCACACTCACTCACACACACACTAACTCCTTGTTCTCAGAGATCTACCTGTCAGTTACAGCCTTCATAAACTCTTCCAGTAGTTCATCATAAGCCTCGCCTCGAACACGCCTGTGTCTCAGTCCGATGTAAAGAGGGTCTTTCAAAAGCTCCTGAAAAACACACACACACACACACACACAGAATAATAATGCTACGAGTTACTGCTTAGTGTATCTCAGAGCTGTGATCTCAGCCAGGATTCATTTTCAAGTCAACTGTAGTTACTGTAGTGTAGACGAGTCCCAGCTCTCTGGACTGGAGATTTAATCCAATCTAATCTAATGAGATCTAATCCATTCTAATGTAATCTAATCCAATCTGATCTAGTTTAATCTAATCCAATCTAATCTAGCGCGTCCAATCAATCTAATCTGGAACCATCTCGTACCTCTGACATAAACATGAGAGATCAGGATCAAAACTTTCTTTCTGGCTTTCGCTCCATTTGCTTCCAGTTTGCACTTGCCTGGTTCAAGCTGGTGAGGGTGAAGGCTATCACATGCTTCTGCTAATTCATTTTAGCCTTGAATTTAAAAGTTCAGCCTTTATTCGGCACATATACACTGCACAGTGAAATCCTTCACATGTCCCAGCTGCTTGTTAGTAGGCTGGGGTCAGAGCATAGGGTCAGATTAAGGGCCTCGCTCGTGTCCATGCTACCCAGTGTGTCATGGCGCCGCCCTGCTGTCGCTGTCCTTCTCTAAAACCCTTCTTTAAACACATCTACAATTATTATTATGCTAGGCTTCATCTCCTCCTGCAACCATCTCTCTCCTCTTACACTCCACACATCTGGATATTTTTATTTCCCGTCAAAAGCAGCTCCTTCCTGCCAGGAACATCAGACTAGGAACAAGTGAAGAAGTGCTTTAAAAAGCTCACCCTGACGTCTGATGGTTTTCTTTGGAAACAACAGTATATTTATCCGAGGCTGCAGTAGTTCCAGAACCGGGATTCGTTAATCTGTTAAAAAAAGTATGCTGCTATTCATAACATAATAATATCAGTCTCAGTGCTGCAGATGTTCTTCACCACAAACCCAAACTGATCATCTGCTCGGTTCCGTCACCACATTAGTCAGATACACTCAGGGTCTTTATAAAAAAAGGGAAATGATGGAGATCTGTTTAAAACAGACTGAAGAAGTTCACTCCATCCAATCTTACAGCACTAAAGAATCATTTCCAGGTCACCGCACCACGTCTGTGTCAATTATCTTTAACCGCATGAACTCATAATCAGTGGAAACTGAAAATGAAGAAGGTGAGGAGAAGAAGAGAAGCTAGGAAAGAGATGAAGTATTATAGATCGAGCTTCTTCGTCTCACTGGTCTCACCATGGAGGTATTCTCCACCAAACAAATAAGGCAACAGTGTGGACGTGACCCCTAATTACCCTAGGGGGGTGGGTAGCTGGCTGAAATAAGTAATGAGATCATGAGAAACAATCTCTTTCTTTCTTTTACAGATTAAGCCTGGTTATTTAGTGTGTGTGTGTGTGTGTGTGTGTGTGTTCACTCTGTTTCAGGTGAGGCTTCTGCATCAACACAGCAAAGAGAGAGAGGATTTTGTACTTTACACCGGCCAAACCACACAGACACCGCATTGTATGAGATGACATCACCAAACTTTCTTTTGTGTGTGTGTGTGTGTGTGTGTGTGTTTATGTGGGTATGAAGGGCCACATTATTACTGTCTCTCAGCAAGGAGAGTGTAATGAGACTAAATCTGTCTGGGCTGAAAAGGTTGGACAATGTGTGTGTGTATGTGTGTGTATGTGTGTGTTGTATGTGTGTTATGTGTTTGTGTGTTGTATGTGTGTGTGTGTGTGTGTGTGTGTGTGTTGTGTGTGTGTTGTGTGTGTTGTATGTGTGTGTGTGTGTGTGTGTGTGTGTTGTATGTGTGTGTGTGTGTGTTATGTGTTTGTGTGTTGTATGTGTGTGTGTGTGTGTGTGTGTGTGTGTGTGTGTTGTGTGTGTGTGTGTGTGTGTGTGTGTGTGTTGTGTGTGTGTGTTGTATGTGTCTGTTTGTGTGTTGTGTGTGTTGTATGTGTGTGTGTGTGTGTGTGTGTGTGTGTGTGTGTTGTGTGTGTTGTATGTGTGTGTGTGTGTGTGTTGTATGTGTGTGTGTGTGTGTTATGTGTTTGTGTGTTGTATGTGTGTGTGTGTGTGTGTGTGTGTGTGTGTGTGTGTTGTGTGTGTGTGTGTGTGTGTGTGTTGTGTGTGTGTGTTGTATGTGTCTGTTTGTGTGTTGTGTGTGTTGTATGTGTGTGTGTGTGTGTGTTGTGTGTGTTGTATGTGTGTGTGTGTGTGTGTGTGTGTTTGTGTGTTGTATGTGTGTGTGTGTGTGTGTGTGTGTGTGTGTGTTGTGTGTGTGTGTTGTATGTGTCTGTTTGTGTGTTGTGTGTTGTGTGTGTTGTATGTGTGTGTGTGTGTTGTATGTGTTTGTGTGTTGTATGTGTGTGTGTGTGTGTGTGTGTGTGTGTGTGGGTGTGTGTGTGTTGTGTTGTGTGTGTTGTATGTGTGTTTGTGTTATGTGTTTGTGTGTTGTATGTGTGTGTTTGTATGTTGTGTGTGGTGCATTTATTCCATAAACACAATAATGTTATGAAATATTGCACACGTACAGTAATGAGTGACATCCTCTGTGTGTGTGTGTGTGTGTGTGTGTGTGTGTGTGTGTATACGTTTGAGAGACAGACACTGTTTATATAACACAGAACACACACACAAACAGTGACAGGAAGTGTTTATAACAGGAGAAGGACAGCCAGTGGATGGTGTTTACATGACATTTATACACACACACACACACACACACACAGGCTGATGGACTGCCTGTATTTATGTCTCTCATCAGTCACACTTATATTTAAATCCCAGTTAATAGGACACACAATAACAACAGACAGCGGGAAACTATCAGCCCCGCCCATTACCCCTCCATACCCCGCCCCATAGCCCCTAAACAACACATTAACCTTCCACACTCCGCACTATACACCCTAAACACCCTAAACACCCCGTTACCCCTCACCCCATCCCATTAACCTCACATGTCCTCCTTTCTTTCTGTTTACCACCACCCGTCTTCGACATCTCGACCCAAAACCGCTTCGCTCCTCTCCGCGAGATGGCACACGACGTCCTGGTCATCGGAGACTCCATCGTTCGTCACGTGCGTGCTACCACGGCTAAAGGTAAGGTGCACACACGCTGTTTACCTGGTGCACGTGTTCTTGATGTTGCTGCACAGGTGCCTGCTGCCCTGAGGAGGAACATTGGAGCTGTGGTTCTTCATGCCGGCACGAACGACACCAGGCTGAGGCAGACGGAGATCCTAAAGAAGGACTTCAGGAGCCTGGTCGAGAAGGTCCGCAGCACATCACCCACGACAAGGATCATCGTATCTGGACTGCTTCCCACATTTCAGCGAGGAATCGAGAAGTTCAGTAGATTATTTGCCTTTAATGAATGGTTACAATCTTGGTGTCAACAACAGAAATTACGCTCTGTTGATAACTGGAATGTTTTCTGGGAGCGTCCTAGGCTCTATCACACCGATGGCCTACACCCTAGCAGAGCTGGAGCAGCGGTCCTCTCTGACAACATCTCCAGAACACTACGAACCATCTGACTGGCGGTAAGTCATACTGTAGATTCCAAACATATTAGACACATCACAACTCACCGTAGTGATAGACGAACACACATAGCTTGTCCTATAGAAACTGTGTCTGTTCCCCGAATACTGAGAAAAAAGAATAAATTTGTTAAATTTGCCCGAAACAATCTGATAACCATAAAACCAGAAAAAGGCAAAATAAGTAGTCAAAATCCACCTCTAAAGTTTGGACTACTCAACATTAGATCCCTTGCGCCTAAAGCACTTATTGTTAATGAAATTATCTCAGATTATTGCCTTGACGCACTCTGTCTCACTGAAACCTGGCTTAAACCAAATGAATATTTTGGTCTGAATGAGTCTACTCCGTCAGGATATTTCTATAAGCACGAGCCCCGTCTAATTGGTCGCGGTGGTGGTGTCGCCACTATCTACAATGATGTACTCACTGTTACCCAGAAAATAAGGCCCAGGTTTAATTCATTTGAAGTGCTTATCATTAATGTTGCACTAAATGAAATACGTAATAAACCCTTGCTATATTTTACCTTGGCCACCGTGTACAGACCCCCGGGGCCATATGGCGATTTTCTTAAAGAATTTGGACATCTGCTATCAGACCTATTGGTTAACTCTGACAAAGTATTGATAGTAGGAGACTTTAACATTCATGTAGATGATGCTAATGACGCTTTAGCACTCACATTTATGGATTTACTAAATTCCTTTGGGGTTAAGCAAAATATAATTGGAGCAACTCACCGCTTTAATCATACGCTAGATTTAATTATATCCCATGGTATAGATGTCTCTAATATAGAGATCATACCTCAAAGTGATGATATCACAGATCATCACCTCCTGACATATACTCTACCCGTAGAACAGATTAGCTGTGTCTCCCCACGCTATCAATCTGTTAGAAATATGAATCCCACCACTAAAGACAGATTCACAAGTAATCTGCCGGATCTGTCCCAATTTCTTATCAGACCCCTAAATGCAGATGATCTAGATGAAGTGACTAGCAGCGTGGGCACTATTTTTACCAGTACATTAGACACTGTTGCTCCCATCAGATTAAAAAAAGTCAGAGATAAAACATTGGCACCGTGGTACAACAGTCATACTCGCGCCCTAAAGAGAGCAACCCGTAACCTCGAGCGAAAATGGAGGAAAACTAAATTAGAAGTTTTTCGAATTGCGTATAAAGACAGTATGTGCAGCTATAGACAGGCTCTAAAAACTGCTAGGACCGAGCATCTTAGCCAACTGATAGCAAGAAACCAAAACAATCCTAGGTTCTTATTTAGTACAGTGGCTCGCCTAACAAAACCTAAGATGCCCGCAGAGAGTATCCCATCACAGTTTAGAAGTGAAGACTTTATGGACTTCTTTAATGAAAAAATCAATAATATCAGGAAGAAAATAATGGAGGTTCAACCTCTAATAGTATCTCACGATCCAGTTCAGCCTATAGCTTCACATTTAGATTTTCACTGCTTTACAGGTATAGGACAGGAAGAGCTGTATAAACTTATCACCTCGGCTAAATCAACAACGTGCCTGTTAGACCCAATCCCAACCAGATTTTTAAAAGAAGTGATGCTTACGGTTGGAGAGCCACTCCTAAACATTATTAATTCTTCATTACATCTAGGTCACGTCCCTAAACCTTTCAAGTTAGCAGTTATTAAGCCGCTTCTTAAAAAATCTAATTTGGACGTGAATGAAATAAAAAATTACAGACCGATCTCAAACCTCCCGTTCATATCAAAAATACTAGAAAAAGTAGTATCAGCTCAAATTTGCACATTCTTGCAGGATAACAACATCCTTGAAGAATTTCAGTCAGGTTTCAGGCCCCATCATAGCACAGAAACTGCACTAGTTAAGATTACAAATGACTTTTGCTTCAGTTTTTAGCTTCAGACCAAGGCTGCATCTCATTGCTAGTCCTGCTCGATCTTAGTGCTGCATTCGACACTATAGATCATAATATTCTCATAGATCGCTTACAAAATTATATAGGTATTCAGGGACAGGCACTAAAATGGTTTAGATCTTACCTGTCTGATCGCTACCATTTTGTAGATCTAAATGGAGAACCGTCTGGTATAATGCCAGTGAAATATGGGGTCCCACAAGGGTCAGTTTTAGGACCTCTGTTGTTCTCAATATACATGCTTCCCTTGGGTAACATCATTAGAAGACATGGGATTAGTTTCCATTGTTATGCTGATGATACCCAATTATATATCTCAACTAAACCAGACGAAATACCTAAGTTGTCTAGATTAACTGAGTGTGTCCAGGACATAAAAGATTGGATGACCAATAACTTTCTTTTATTAAATTCAGATAAGACAGAGATATTACTTATTGGCCCAAAAACCAGCACACAACAGCTTTCACAATTCAGCTTGCGCTTAGAAGGATGTACTGTTATTACCAGCTCAGCAGTAAAAGATCTGGGAGTAATATTAGACAGTAACTTGTCTTTTGAAAATCACATTTCAAATATCACAAAAACAGCCTTTTTCCATCTTCGAAATATTGCTAAACTTAGGAACATCTTATCCGTATCTGATACAGAAAAACTAGTTCATGCATTCATGACCTCCAGACTGGACTATTGTAATGCATTACTAGGTGGTTGTCCAGCATCCTCAATAAACAAGCTTCAGTTAATCCAAAATGCAGCTGCCAGGGTTCTCACTAGATCCAGAAAATATGATCATATAACCCCAATATTATCATCCCTGCACTGGCTACCTGTTCAGTTTAGAATAAATTACAAAATAGTATTACTTACATACAAGGCCTTAAATGGTTTAGCTCCCACATACCTAACCCGTCTTCTGATACGCTACAATCCACCACGCGCCTTAAGATCACAAAACTCCGGACTTCTGGTAGTTCCCAGAATTTCAAAATCTACAAAGGGGGGTAGGGCTTTTTCATATTTAGCTCCAAAGCTTTGGAATAGCCTTCCAGACAGTGTTCGGGGAGCAGACACGGTTTCTCAGTTCAAAAGTAGACTCAAGACGCATCTTTTTAATCTGGCATACACATAACTCATCCCAGTACTCATACTCCAGTACACCTATACCGAATGGCAACTACGCTAATTCTCCCCATCTGTTCTGTATTTCTCTACCCATCCCGAGGCATCGGGAGATTTTGCCAGCTTCAGTAGACAAAGGCCGACCCTGCGAGGTTCCTGAGGCATCCAGAGAAGGACCAGCTCCAACTGGATTCAGCTTTATGATGGTTGGAGCTACACATGCTGCTCCTGTGCTTCCAGTGATCCAGACCTCATCTGCCCTCTGCACCTACTGACTCGTCCCTATGCTGAACTGGTCTTCATGACAAATTTAAATAATTTCTGTCATATTGAATTTTCACCTGCACAACACACAAGATGTTATATCATTTCTATCTGTTATCACCCAAATGAGGATGGGTTCCCTGTTGAGTCTGGTTCCTCTCAAGGTTTCTTCCTAATGCCATCTCAGGGAGTTTTTCCTTGCCACCGTCGCCGTCACCCTTGGCTTGCTCATCAGAGAAATTTCATTCATTCGTCTCATTATTATCTGCACATTTTTCTCACACATCCACACTTCCAATTATTTTCTTTTATATAATTATTATTATTATTTGTTTTTATTTATTTATTTTCTATTATAATTTTATTTATATATAATTATTCTATATATATAATTTATTTATTTTATTTTTTTTTTTGTGAAGCTGCTTTGAGACAATGACCATTGTTAAAAGCGCTATATAAATAAAATTGAATTGAATTGAATTGAATTGTTTATTCATCTCTCTCGTTTTATTTTGTATGAAACTGCAGCAAATTTAATCCTATAATGACACATCTTTCAGTAATAGTTAACCTGAAACACACTCTCACACACACACACACACACACACACACACACACACATACACCAGGTCTGTCATCTGTTGTGAATATGTTGAAGTTTGTCCTGAATGTCCTCAGGCTGCACTGATGTGATATTCGTCTGAGAGGATCCACAGTAATGCAGCACTGTGTGTGTGTTTGTGTGTGTGTGTGTGTGTGCGCGTGTATGTGTGTGTGTGTGTGTGAGATGACTCCTGTGTGTTATGAAGGAATGACAACCACTAGGGGGCAGAAATGATCAGGAGTCCAAAGGCAATAAATGAAACATTGCCTCCATAGTGCCACCTTTAACCCCACACTTCATCATCTGCTTCTTCTTCTTCCTCTTTCAGCGGTTCCCATTAGTGGTCCCCACAGCGGACATTTGTCTCCATCTAACTCTGTCTTTGTCCCTCAAACCTCCCTCACCACATCCATAAGCCTCCTCCTGGTCCTTCCTCTTCTCCTCGTGCCTGACAGCTCCATCTCTCTCCTCCTGATAAACCCCTCGTCCCTCCTGCACACATCCAGACCATAATAATCTGTCCTCTTCAACTCCGCCCCCAAAACAGATGATACACACCAACATACAAGCAACAAGGAGTAGAAGAATATTAAGGCAGGTCAACATTCTAATATGGCACTGTGTACAATAATGCAGTCCGATGGGTATCGACCTAAACACTTTGGGAATCAACCTGAATACATTAAGGTGCTTTAAGAATATCCTGGTTCTATGCACATGTAGATGATGACAGACCATACAGGTGGGAATGTCAGTGAGTGTACTTAAGGTGCACCAGTCAGTTGTTGTGAGACAGATTACGTTTATCTTATGGTCCATGTGATCACAGTAACTGCGTCTGTGTGATGCTCGAGACCTCACGACCACCAGCCTGTTAGAGCGCTAACGCTAATGCTAACAGTCTCCCTTACTTCACGCTTCACTGCACAGCGGCTCCGGCTGGTGACTGGCCCTTTAAATCCCAGATCTACATAAGACATGCAGAGAGTGTGTGTGAAGGATGCTGTTCGGTTTACCACTGCTTTTGTACACACACACACACACACACACACACACACACACACACACACACACACACACTCACACACACATACAATCATGTATAACACAGACTAATTTCATTGGGAAATCCTCCTATAGTCCTTTTGACACACACACACACACACACACACACACACACACACACACAGTTATTCTGGTCTGAGGTTGTTTTGAACTAAAGCCGATACTGAAGCTGGTGTGGTTTTGAAGGACAGCGAGACGACGCTTCAGTTCCACATGTAAGCATCAGTGATGCCATAAAATACAAACACACTCACACACACACAAACACACAGTTACCCATAAATCACTTCGGTACACAAACTCGACCTTGCCCTTAGATTAGACACCCGATGATCAGCCCTTGTTAAAAATAAAATCCTGACATCCGAGACAAAACACACTCAACTCCAAACATTTATGACTGTGTGACACGACAACCTGCTGTACAATATAAACTACCAACAACACAGAATATACAACACTGGGATTATAGGAACGTGGGTAAAATACAACACTGGGATCGGGACATGTTGAGATTATAGGACATTCAGTAATGGGACAATGGGATTATAACACACTGGGATTATAGAACATTTTATTTGCTTTTATTTATGTATTTAAGCCACACCTGATACAAAAATGGAAAAAAGGGAAATTGAGCCACCACAACCTTCAAGAGAGGAGTATTTGGGAATTCAGTTCAAGTTGAGAATTATTTTATAAAAAAGGAGAAAGAGGACAAGGGATAAAATATCTGATGGGTTGCTTAAGGTCAACTGGACTTAAAGAAGATTTAACCTGAAAGGAAGATGAGGGAAATTAAGACCAGAAGGTGGCAGTAATACATCAAAGTGCATGCCAATCGCCAGTGGACACTAAGAAGAAGAAGATGACGACGACACTGGGATTATAACACACTGGGATTCTACAGTAACACACTGGGATTATACAGTAACACACTGGGATTATAACACACTGGGATTATTACACACTGGGAGGTTCTGACATGTAATGGAGTTCTGTGCGAGCATGCATGTGTGTGTGTGTGTGTGTGTGTTTACCTCATTATCTGTTCCCACGTCCAGCATGATAGGCAGACACTTC
>CM060105.1:31281457-31321457 GCA_030522415.1 Channallabes apus | reverse complement strand
GTCGACGGTTGTGTTTTTATATGACGCTTATAAAACACAGAACTTCAGTCCGCGGTCTGTAAACACACTCCTGTGAAGGCTGTCCAGTTCCTGGGTCCCTGCGGTCCGCTGATCTCGATTCATCACTCAGTAAAACACACGAGAGAATAAACACACATACAATAATCCTCAGACTCCACGCGACTGTTAATAACCTCAGTGTGACGCCTGCGTCCAGTTAAAGCTCAGTAAATTGAGAGTGGCTCCGCCCCCTGACGCATGTCACAGGAACACAGTTTCAATTGATTCAACCCATCATCGACTGAACACATATTACTACTAATTATATATGGACATTTGGTCATCGTGTCTTGACAGTCAGAGTTCGTATCTGTGCGTGTCTGCGTTTGTCCTGAATCAGAACGATGCGTTACGCAGGATCGGGAATACGGCTCCAGTGAGTTCACTGCGTCTCAGCGCCTCCATCGCCCCAGGACTGCTATCTGCTCTCTGACTCTTTCTGAGGTTCATGAAATCCTCCAGAAACGTTTCCCTGGATTCCTCCTCCACACGGCTGATCCGTGTAACTCCAAACCCTCTCTGGACCATCTGCCCACGACGGGCCTCTCTTCAGGCTGAAAAATCAGATGAAGACGTCTGAAGAGCGTGACAGGAAAATCGTTTCAGCTGTGATGTAAAAATGCCAGATCTGTCTCTCACACACACACACACACACACACACACACGTGTGCTGTTTCTCGAGTGCGTGGTGCAGACCACAAAGGTCAAGGAACAGATGAAGATTAGCCCACGGTCGCTCGGTAGCTGTTAAACAAAATTCAGGATCAAATGAGTCTGATCAAAGCACCTCAGAGGGAACAGCCTGACCCACTCTGTGGTGGTAACACTGGGTCATGTCACAAGTTTCCCAGAGGGAAATTTAGCTTCCATTTCTGATCCGGTAAAAACCTCCTGTCTTAACTTTCACCCACCGGCTCTCTGGCTGAGGAACGAGCTCTGATTGGCTCACATTTAACACACATTAAAGCTTCTGACCAATCACAGATCAGACTGAACTCCTGTAACATCAAAGCTGAAGAAAACATGCACACTTCCAAACGTAACTAACGGGACTAAAGTAGTAACTATATTCAGTCTCCTAAAGCGAACAAGTTAAACACAAATAAAATAACACACGACTGTGGCCAGAAATCACACACACACACACACGCACACACACACACACACACACACACACCCTTCATACACACACAACACACTCACCCCTTATACACACACACACACCCCTCACACACACCCCTCACACACACACACACACAGTCACCAAACTGGAAGTAAAAGTGAGTGTGTGTGTTAGTGATGGGAAGTTTGAATCATTTTAGTGACTCGGTTCTTTGAATCTCTTTCATTCATTCATTCATTCATTCATTTTCTATACCGCTTAATCCTGTGTTCAGGGTCGCGGGGGACCTGGAGCCTATCCCAGGAGACTTCGGGCACTAGGCGGGGTACACCCTGGACAGGGTGCCAATCCATCGCAGGGCACACACACATACACACACTCACACACCCAATCACACACTACGGGCAATTTAGGAACGCCAATTAGCCTAACCTGCATATCTTTGGACTGTGGGAGGAAACCGGAGTACCCGGAGGAAACCCACCAAGCACGGGGAGAACATGCAAACTCCATGCACACAGAGACGGGAATCGAGCCCAGACCCTGGAGGTGCAAGGCGACAGTGCTAACCACTACACCACCGTGCCGTCATCTCATTCATCAAAATTAACGAATTTTTTTTGAGTCATTTCGTTCATTTGATCAGAAATAAATTAAAATGTTGCGTTTTCAATAAAAATATCCCCAATACGTCTACATACACAAATTGTGGCCATAGTCCCAGTTATGAAAATATTACAGTGTAACTAAGGACATATTATAATAAACAGAATGATCTTCCAATCGTTCGTTCTTTTGAATCTTTTGCACCGCATAGCGTCTATGGGAGTCACGTGACAAAAGAACGAACGACTCGAGACCTGAATGTAACACGGAGGTTTTGCGATGCTTTGCGAATGCGCGCCCAATAGAAAATGAACGAATCACTCTCTGAGATACTCGTTCATCTGAGTCATGTTAAAGAGTCGTTCAAAAAGAACGAATCGTTCATGAACGACCCATCACTAGTGTGTGTGTGTGTGTGCGCGCGCAATGCATGTGTGAACATGTGTAGAGAGAGGTATTAAATGTCCTCATTACATTCATGTGTGTGTTTTATGCGCGTAATATTACATTGCAATGCGTTTATTATATCGGATGACTTTAGAGAAAACGACAACAAAAATATATTGTCATACCAAAGAATAAACGACCCGCCAAAGTGGCTAGTGAGACTAAAGTTATTACCCGCCACAGCCGAATTTTACCCGCCAATGTCAAACCCTGGTGTGTGTCTGTGTAAGGTGTGAGTGTGTGTGTGAGGTGTATGGTTTGTGTTAGGGGTGTGTGTGACAGGCTGTGTGTGTGTGTGTGTGTGTGTGTGTGGGTGTGTCAGGGTTTGACATTGGCACCCGCCCACCCGCCAAATGTGGGTAAAATTCTAAAGTCATCCGATATAATAAACGCATTGCAACGTAATATTACGCGCATAAAACACACACATGAATGTAATGAGGACATTTAATACCTCTCTCTACACATGTTCACACATGCATTGCGCACACACACACACTTTTACTTCCTCTTTGGTGTGTGTGTATCATTTCCTTGAAGGGCTATTGCTTCTCAACAGGATGAGAATGTTTGCCCCTTTCGCATAGGTTATTTCAGTGTTTCTCAAAGTGTGGGGGCGCCCCACTAGTGGGGAATACAGACATGACAGGTGGGGCGCAATGAACGGGAGGAAATTAGTGGAAAATAATAGGAAAGTACCTATTCTAATTCATGCTTTTCTTTATTGATAATGAAGAGCGTACGCTCAAAACTAAACAATCACACACAAATAAATGGATCATTAATACAAGTAAATTGAATTGAAACCTGCGCGACCCACTTGGCAGCGCTGCGCGACTCTGACAGAAATAGACCGTGCCGACCATCAAAGTACATTTTACTCCACTGGGATGCGCACGTACAAACCAGGCATAGCAAGGCGGAAACAATATTAAACAGTCCTGACATTTTAAATAAATTGAGTCGCGTAGGTTTGTGATTCGAGCGGCGCTGCGCGATCCACCGGGCTGCGCAAATAAACCAGATCAACTGTGCGCTATTCAGATAGTCACGCTGCGCTGTATTTGCGCAGATATTTGGTTCAATCAGGTGCCGCGGTTTCGTCCCACTTTTGACGTGTTTGGCTTCGCATACACTTCGACAAAATGGAAGAAGAGTTTGCAGTAAGAGTTTGCTTACATGTGACGAAACCAAGAACGAGGATGAAGAAAAGTGTTACGAATGAGATGAACGTGATTTAGAAGGTTGCGTACCTTCTAAATCACGTTCATCTCATTTGTATCACTTTTCTTATACCCAAACCAATTCCACAACACAGACGATGCACCTTTTTTCTTTACAATCTCCTCGTTCTTGGTTTAGTGCACTGTTTTAACAAGTGGTGGAAACACGTCAAACCTTTTCTATCATCTGAAATCCAAGCATCCAATCGAATATGGCCAAAGTAAAAAAATGCGGCAAACCTCAGCAATTCACAGTTTAAATAAAATTACATTATGTAAAACAGTTTCTTTGTGTTTGAATTTTTATTTATGCATTTTCAGATACAAATTGCTATATTGTGATGTATATCGTTATCGAGGTAGAAAATTGCTTCTACCGTGATAGAAGATTTTGGTTATATCACCCACCACTAATGAAGCCTATGTTGCGCTTGGATTCATGGTGGGGATGGTGGGGGCAGAAGAGAGACCCGTGTGTGTTTTGTGTCTTAAAACGCTGGCAGCAGACCGCATGAGACCCAACAAATTAGGAAGACACTTAGAGACAACACACTCCAGTCACGTTAATAAGCCACTCGACTTCTTTCAAAGAAAGCTGGCAGAATACAGACAGCAGGAGAATCGCATGTTAAAATCTGAATCAGTGAACAGCAAAGCACAAATGGCTTCATTCAAAGTTGCATACAGAATTGGCCAGTGCAAAAAAACTACAAACGATTGTTGAGCAGCTAATAAACATTGGGTCAATTATGCAAAGATAAGTGACAACGTAACCCTTTTATAACAATTACACGTGTATTTTATCTATTTTGAACTTGGTGTTGTTTGATATTATTCGTTTAGAAATTTATATTTCAATAAACTGTAAACTTGGCCGATTTCGTTATTATTTTGTTGACAAGTGGGGCTTGAAAATTCGCTCACCCCCTTAAGTGGGGAATGACAAAATGTTTGAGAACCACGGGGTTATTTACTGATTATATTTAAAAAAAAAGTAATCAGTATTAAAATCTATTTAGATTTCATGTTGCATGATAGAAAATTCTTCAATTGATTGAATTACCTCACACAACAGAGTCAACACAACAAGATAGACCAGAGTCCATTGTCAGACTCAGAATACATAATGAATAATAATACCTGATAATAGTACACATAATAACACACTAAAATGATAAATGTTCTGAGTTGCTGTATTTTTAATATCAGAATGAGGTCAGTTGTACTGAATCTGTTATTTTTCAATTTCATGTGGTAAGAGGCTTGAATTTAAGTTCAATAAGCAGAATATACTGTTCATGTTTGCATGTTTTTATATTGGGATCTTAACAGTACTGAATACTTGACTATTACTATAGTGATACAGTGTATGCTGTCATTTATAATTAAATCTAGATATAACAAACATTAACGTATCGTGGTGAAGAAAAAAACTGCGATTTTCTGGTAACAAAACTGTGACTAGTAAAAAGGCTGAATGGCGAGTGACACCGGAAATCCACTAACCACACTGGCCAATCAGCAAAAAAGTTAACATCAAACCCTGACACACACAACACACAACACACAACCCTCACTCACACACACACACACACACACACACACACACACACACACACACACACACACACACACACACACACACACCTCACACATACACACACTCATACCTCACACATACACACACACACACACACACTCATACCTCACACATACACACACACACACACACTCACCCCTCACGCACACAACACACTCAACCCTTACACACACACACACACACACACACACACGGACACGGACACTCACCCCTCACACATACACACATACCCCTCTCACTCACAACAAACACACCCCTCTCACACACACCCCTCTCACACACACCCCTCTCACACACGCAGCACAAACTCTGAGTATAAAAGGAACCAGACTGAAGATGTTCAGCCTCATCCAGCTCACAATTACAGTGATGGAAGACACATGGAAGTGCTTTAACTTACCCTTACCCTCCTCCCAGAACACAAACTCCCTCTGTAACACACACTCCCTCTGTGTGTGTGTGTGTGTGTGTGTGTGTGTGTGTTTGGTACCTGGGTCTCCTGAAGGTCAGGCCGTACTGTTGGCAGGCCAGTCCCACAGTGGGCGTGTAGACGATGGGCATGAAGCGCTCGATATCTGACATCAGGACTCGATAAAACAACTTCTCATTACGATCCTGAAGCCCCATCAACAGCACATATCTAATGGGGAGGGGAGGGCAGGGAGTTTAGACAACATTATTTAAATATTTTATATATAGATCTGTTATAAACTTTATGTCTGATTATAAAAAAACATCTAACACACAGTGTAGCTGGGTTAATCATTTATTTTATTTATCATTCATACATTCATTTTCTATACCGCTTAATCCTGTGTTCAGCGTCGCGGGTTTTATTTATCAATTAATTTCAAATTAAAAGCAATAAAACCTGATTATTATTCAGACTTATCCTAACTTTATTACATTATGAGAGAAGGATTCACAGTGTGTATTCAATATAATATTAGAAAAGTCTGTATTCAAATACACTGTATAAACAGTCAATCTGGCTAATTATACAGTGGTGTGAAAAACTATTTGCCCCCTTCCTGATTTCTTATTCTTTTGCATGTTTGTCACACTTAAATGTTTCTGCTCATCAAAAACCGTTAACTATTAGTCAAAGATAACATAATTGAACACAAAATGCAGTTTTTAAATGAAGCTTTACGTTATTAAGGGAGGAAAAAAAACTCCAAATCTACATGGCCCTGTGTGAAAAAGTGATTGCCCCCCTTGTTAAAAAATAACAACTGTGGTTTATCACACCCGAGTTCAATTTCTGTAATCACCCCCAGGCCTGATTACTGCCACACCTGTTTCAATCAAGAAATCACTTAAATAGGAGCTACCTGACACAGAGAAGTAGACCAAAAGCACCTCAAAAGCTAGACATCGTGCCAAGATCCAAAGAAATTCAGGAACAAATGAGAACAAAAGTAATTGAGATCTATCAGTCTGGTAAAGGTTATAAAGCCATTTCTAAAGCTTTGGGACTCCAGCGAACCACAGTGAGAGCCATTATCCACAAATGGCAAAAACATGGAACAGTGGTGAACCTTCCCAGGAGTTGCCGGCCGACCAAAATTACCCCAAGTGTGCAGAGACAACTCATCCGAGAGGCCACAAAAGACCCCAGGACAACATCTAAAGAACTGCAGGCCTCACTTGCCTCAATTAAGGTCAGTGTTCACGACTCCACCATAAGAAAGAGACTGGGCAAAAACGGCCTGCATGGCAGATTTCCGGGCCGCAAACCACTTTTAAGCAAAAAGAACATTAAGGCTCGTCTCAATTTTGCTAAAAAACATCTCAATGATTGCCAAGACTTTTGGGAAAATACCTTGTGGACCGACGAGACAAAAGTTGAACTTTTTGGAAGTTGCGTGTCCCGTTACATCTGGCGTAAAAGTAACACAGCATTTCAGAAAAAGAACATCATACCAACAGTAAAATATGGTGGTGGTAGTGTGATGGTCTGGGGTTGTTTTGCTGCTTCAGGACCTGGAAGGCTTGCTGTGATAGATGGAACCATGAATTCTACTGTCTACCAAAAAATCCTGAAGGAGAATGTCCGGCCATCTGTTCATCAACTCAAGCTGAAGCGATCTTGGGTGCTGCAGCAGGACAATGACCCAAAACACACCAGCAAATCCACCTCTGAATGGCTGAAGAAAAACAAAATGAAGACTTTGGAGTGGCCTAGTCAAAGTCCTGACCTGAATCCTATTGCGATGTTGTGGCATGACCTTAAAAAGGCGGTTCATGCTAGAAAACCCTCAAATAAAGCTGAATTACAACAATTCTGCAAAGATGAGTGGGCCAAAATTCCTCCAGAGCGCTGTAAAAGACTCGTTGCAAGTTATCGCAAACGCTTGATTGCAGTTATTGCTGCTAAGGGTGGTCCAACCAGTTATTAGGGTCAGGGGGCAATTACTTTTTCACACAGGGCCATGTAGGTTTGGATTTTTTTTCTCCCTAAATAATAAAACCCCTCATTTAAAAACTCCATTTTGTGTTTACTTGTGTTATCTTTGACTAATAGTTAAATGTGTTTGATGATCAGAAACATTTTGTGTGACAAACATGCAAAAGAATAAGAAATCAGGAGGGGGGGCAAATAGTTTTTCACACCACTGTGAACTCATTTCATTAAATTTTTTTATGAGTTTAACAAGTTTTTTTGTTAGTTTGTTTCTTATTTTTTGGCAGAACTTGACAGTGAAAGATGGTGTTACACAGCAAAACATGTGCTTCTTTCTGTCAATGAGTGAACTAAATGTGTTTGATGGAGAATGTTGAAGAAAAGTAAAAGGAGGTGTACAGACTGTTAGTGCTGTTTCCCCATGACTCATGGACTTCTAGTGCAGACTTAAAAAACAACTGCAGGCTGAATTACAGTATCCATTGTGACAAAACTGTGTGAGGTCGAGTTATAGCATTTTTCACACACAAAATTCATGCTGATATAACTCAAATTATTTGTATTAACCATTTTAACCATTAACCACCTGTTTGTGCTTTTTAACACTCTTTTGATTCAAAGAAACCACAAGCACACACACACACGCACACAAATAAAACATATATCCTCCAAGTTGCCAGAATATATTTATCTTGTTTTTCAATGAAACTTATAAAATCAAAAAATCAAGTTAATATTAATTTTATATATTAAGTTTAAAACGTCCACATGTATAAAAGAGCACACACACTGTCTCTGTAATTCAACAGAATAAAAAAAATCTCTCAAAGTCCCAGTTTTTCATAGGAGGTTGTATTTACATAAATCTTTCTTTCATATTCAGAGAAAATGATGAAACTCTGGGACATTTGGCTGAAGTTCGGCCCGGCCCAGTCTCAAAATAAACACACACACACACACACACACACACACACACAAGGTCACACCCTGAACACACAGCAATCATTTCCAGCTGCGTCATGTCTTCACAAAAATATCAGGATTGATTTATTTATTTCTGCTTTTTAGGACGGAGCCTCTGGAGGAACCGAGTAACCTCGAGCTGCGACTGTTCATAACCTTTATAGAGGAAATACAGACACAGAGGCCCAACACGACCCGAGTCACCTTCACGCGACCTTCACGTGACCCCGATCCTGACCCCTGACACAGGCGTTGGGTCACAGTGTGGGCGTCTCGGCTGCAGTCAATCTGACGCAGCGTGCGGCTTTCCTAAACGCTTTTAAATGAAACCCGGAGCTCGAACCTTCTTTTGCGCAGCAATAAAAACAAATAACTAAAAGAATAAATTGGGTTTTAACTGTTTAACCTTCTTTGATGTTGTATTTTTACAGTTTTTGTATTTCAGACAGTGCTTTCTCACATGGAATAATTATGGAAAGAAACAAAGATGAAAGATAAAATGCAGAAAGATTCCTTCAGGGACTTTTCCACATTTATAAATTTTATAAATCAAAAAACTCAATAAATAAAAAAAAAACTTTAGTAAAATAAGAAACATTTCAGTTTAAAGTAAAAGCTAAGACAGGCTGAAACATGCTAATGAACCGCCATATTAAGCAATTTCCCTTTGGGATTAATAAAGTTCTTTGAATCTTGAATCTTGAATCTTGAATCTTATTGGTGATGTCATCAGTCACATGACAATTTATAGAGTATACAGTGGCTTGCAAAAGTATTTGGCCCCCTTGAACTTTTCCACATTTTGTCACATTACAGCCACAAACATGAATCAATAGCTCCAGCTCAGTCAGATTAGATGGACAGCGTTTGTGAACAGCAGTTTTCAGATCTTGCCACAGATTCTCGATTGGATTTAGATCTGGACTTAGACTGGGCCATTCTAACACATGGATATGTTTTGTTTTAAACCATTCCATTCTTGCCCTGGCTTTATGTTTAGGGTCGTTGTCCTGCTGGAAGGTGAACCTCCGCCCCAGTCTCAAGTCTTTTGCAGATTCCAAGAGATTTTCTTCCAAGATTGCCCTGTATTTGGCTCCATCCATCATCCCATCAACTCTGACCAGCTTCCCTGTCCCTGCTGAAGAGAAGCACCCCCAGAGCATGATGCTGCCACCACCATATTTGACAGTGGGGATGGTGTGTTCAGAGTGATGTGCATTGTTAGTTTTCCGCCACACATAGCGTTTTGCATTTTGGCCAAAAAGTTCCACCTTCCAAAGGTCTCACCTTCTTCCACATGTCTGCTGTGTCCCCCACATGGCTTGTGGCAAACTGCAAACGGGACTTCTTATGGTTTTCTGTTAACAATGGCTTTCTTCTTGCCACTCTTCCATAAAGGCCAAATTTGTGCAGTGCACGACTAATAGTTGTCCTATGGACAGATTCCAACGCCTGAGCTGTAGATCTCTGCAGCTCATCCAGAGTCACCATGGGCCTCTTGGCTGCATTTCTGATCAGCGCTCTCCTTGTTCGGCCTGTGAGTTTAGGTGGACGGCCTTGTCTTGGTAGGTTTACAGTTGTGCCATACTCCTTCCATTTCTGAATGATCGCTTGAACAGTGGCTCCGTGGGATGTTCAAGGTTTTGGAAATCTTTTTGTAGCCTAAGCCTGCTTTAAATTTCTCAATAACTTTATCCCTGACCTGTCTGGTGTGTTCTTTGGACTTCATGGTGTTGTTGCTCCCAATATTCTCTTAAACAACCTCTGAGGCCGTCACAGAACAGCTGTATTAGTACAGACATTAGATTACACACAGGTGCACTCTATTTAGTCATTAGCACTCATCAGGCAATGTCTATGGGCAACTGACTGCACTCAGACCAAAGGGGGCTGAATAATGACGCACACCCCACTTTGCAGTTATTTATTTGTAAAAAATGTTTGGAATCATGTATGATTTTCGTTCCACTTCTCAAGTGTACACCACTTTGTATTGGTCTTTCACGTGGAATTCCAATAAAATTGATTCATGTTTGTGGATGTAATGTGACAAAATGTGGAAAAATTCAAGGGGGCCGAATACTTTTGCAAGCCACTGTATATAAGAATACTTTATGATGTTGTGTCGTGTAGTGAATGCTGATTATCCACTGATTATGAATGCTGTGTTTATTAACTGTTATTCAGCACTCATGGGCGTGTTATGAGCTCTGTTTCCCCTGTCGTTTCCCCTGTGTATCACGAGGCACACAGAGATCTTCTCTTCTGTTCAACATCTGTTCATTAAACATTTTAGTCATGGTGTTTTTATAGCTGAAAATATTTGCTTATAAATAGAGCTTCTATCTCATCGGAGCGTCGGCCCGAAGACAAATATTTGTGCTAAAATGCTCTCATATGTTCCAAAACTGCCATTAATGGTAAAAAAAAACAGATCTGATGCTGTGGGAAGCAACAGCTTAGCATCTAAACTCGCTCTGCACACCGTCCGAAAATCAAAGCACAGACAATAACGCAAACAAAGCAGGGCAGGGGATTGACGGTGAGAAAGACACACTGTGTTTATAAGCCTCTACAGATAAAATATATATATTTTCAAATTCTCAGGTTCTCCCAAGTCCAACAGAGACACCATGTTCCATTAAACTTGCACCAGAGTCCAGCAGAAACACATTAAACCCCATCAGGAACCAGGAGAGATCTGTAATGGAATTTCAGCCAGGCTTTAAGCACACACTGGAAGTCACATGACCATGGGATATGAGACCCATCCTGTAAGAGTCTGATGTTAACTAATGACACTATAAGTCATCGTTAACTAGCTAAGCGTGCTAATCATTAGCATTGATCGTAAAGCTCTTTACCTGTCCAGGTCGTCCTTCTTGACCTCGTAGTTGCGGAGGACGCGGAGGAGCTGGACGTCCTGACTGAGGAAGCAGGGAGGAAGCAGGCCGTGGATCCCCAGCTGCAGACGCTCCTCCAAGGAGAACGCCATGCCCTGGAGAACATTTCAAATTCAGTCTCATGCAGAAAAACTACTCAAGAAGAACTATAATGAAACCAGTGGCTAGTCCAGTGTCGATGTCTCTGTTCTGTTACTCGTGTAAAGTTTACAGAAAATTCCCAAACAGGTCGTGTTTTCATCTCAGTGACGGACCCAAATCCAGTCCTGATGAAAATGTAACCTTACAGAACACCTGGGCTCCGGGCATGATGTTTCTGGGCGGAGTGAATATCTGAGCAGCCAATCACAAGCCTGAACATCTGGTTTCATTATAAGAGTTTACTTAACATTCAGCACGTAGCTACTAGCAGTGTTAGCTACGTGAGGTGAAGCTTTGAACCTAGAATATAAATAAACAATAACACTTTAATACGCTTTAATAAACAATAACACTCATTAAACACTCATTAAAAAATCTCCAACTTTATGTGAAAAATTCCTTGTAATACATCGTTTGTCTTAATATTAACTTTGGATCAGAGTTTTAAAAATGACGGGTGCATCGGTTTATTCTCTCCAAATGCAGGACTCACACACACACACACAGACACACACACACACACACACACAGTGTTTAGCCCACGTTAAAGGTTGAGTGTGAGTTATTTTTGTCTCTCATCTGTCCTGTGTTTAGTGCTGAGAGCAACTCTGTGTTTAAACTGCTCTGAAAGGTCACGCAGGGTCACACAGCTCACAATTACAGCCAGCTGAGAAGGAGCGTGTGTGTGTGTGTGTGTGTGTGTGTGTGTGTGTGTGTGTGTGTGTGTGTGTGTGTATGTGTGTGTGTTTATATCAGACCGAAGACTTGACTGCAGAATGATCACCTGACCCTGACTCCAACTCTGACCTTGAATCTAACTGTCTCTCTCTCTATTCAGCAGTTTGTCTTTCTGTTTGTCTGTCTGCCTCATCTTCAGTCCATGTGTCTGTCTGTCTCTCTATTCATCCGTCTGTCCATCTGTCTCTTCTTCTCTCTGTGTCCACATTGATCTATTTCACTATCGATATGTATCGCTCTGTTATCAAACTGTTTAAACATCTTTGTTTATTTCCCTTGTCCATATGTCTGTCTCTCTCTCTATCCGTCTGTCTCTCTGTCATCCCATTTATTCACCCATCTGAACTTTCTGTATCTGCCTGTGCAATAAATTATCAGTTTGTTAAACCTTACGTAATAGTTTATTTACCTGCACATGTACACAGGCATTCAGGCTTTCTCCGTCTGTCTGTCTGTCTTCCTGTCTGTCTATCTCTCTCTGTCTGTCTTTGTCTCTGTCTGTTTCCCTTTCTCACTGTGTGTGTGTGTGTGTGTGTGTGTGTGTGTGTGTGTGTGTGTGTGTGTGTGTGTAGGAATCTGTGCAGTGTATCACACTGTAACACACTGAGCTTATCAACAGCTGGATTAGTTCTGAATGAATTTAGAGCATGAATGGAATCACACAGATTACACACTGACCTGTCTATCTCTCTGTCTATCTCTCTGTCTATCTCTCTGTCTATCTCTCTGTCTATCTCTCTGTCTTTCCATCTGACTGACTGGATGGAGGGATGAGGTTTCAGAAACTCCTCCACCTTGTTAACTCTAATCACTTTCACATTGTATACGTAACAAAGACTCGCAGTGAACTCGCTCCAGAATTAATTACGGTCCCAGACGAGTCTGAGGTCCGGGGTTACGGGTGACCTCGTTCAGACGCCTCTCCATCAGACAGCATGCAACTTTAGAGCAATAATTCCCAGAATTCCCAGCATGGGAACGATGCAGCACCGACTTGGCAGCACCGAGGGGGAAGAAATACCAGAGTGCAGTTATTAAATTAAGTGTATAAATAACTGCGTCTGGCCCGGGACGCGGGCACTCGGCAGGACGCAGCTGCGATTCTAATCACTCAGAAGAACTATGAGGACCACGCTGAGGTTCTGCAGCGTTCCTCTGCTCTACTAGTCCTCGGATCGCCTCAGATGGAAACCTGCAGCTGCAAAGCGAGTTGGCGAGCGACCCGAGCTTCAGATGTGGTCATTCGAACATGTGGTAGTGCTCAGTTGCTCCTGCCCGCTGCCCCGCCCCGCCCTCAGCCTCCTAAAGCTAAAAAAAAAAAACTCCTGAAGCTGACCTGCTGACGTGCTCAGAACACACGCGGCGCTCTCCCTGCTTTAATAACCACAACCATCAGAACAATAAAGATATCTACATATACATGAAGGTATTTATTAAAGCTGATAGTATTTTATCTCTACAGAGCTTTTCAGTGACATCACACACATGATGTCACTGAATCTCCTTCCTTCCTAATCTGAACACACGTATGAACATGATGAAACGGGTGGAGCGGCTCTGAGGTTTCTGCGAGTGCGCTGGTAAGAGTGACCACATCTGAAGGTGAGGGTACGCGCTAACACCAAGCGTAGCTGCACCAGTTAACCAGGGGGGGGCACCACAGAGTGCGCGCTGAATATAGATTAAAGTAATAACGTCTACAGTTAAAGACGTGTTTATTTTATTATGCTTCTAGAAATGTCACTGTTTTTGTGACCTAAACATAACTATAGCTTCACTCAGATGGGATTCGTCTAACATACAGAGGTGTGATGTTATCACTCCTGTAGTCAGATTCAGTGATGTGTACAGGGAGGTTCTTCATCATCAGTCACACCCAGACTGAAAACCTTAATCACACAGACATTACATAAACACAAGGGGCGTTCGAGTTAAAGCGGGACTTATCAGTGAAGAATAACAGAACACAGTCCTGAGAGTAAACACTCCCTTAGTCCCCTGATACTCGAATGCACTTATCCCAGTGTCTCTCTAGTGCCTGTAAGGTTCTCTCAGTACGCCGGAGCCATGATAGGACTTCATGTTTCACGTCTGAAACGCCGGCCTCCCAGGAACTCCTTTACACTGGAGTGGCGTGTTTAGAGGAGGAGTGAGGTCTGAGTAAATGCATTATCTCAGGGGTACACACACACACGCACGCACGCACACACACACACACAGATTGCGGGAGATCCGAGACCTGCGTCAACTTAAATAGTACAATATGTGAGCGTTGAGCGTCAGGACACCATGGTGGAGCAACACAAACAGCGCTGAGGAAGAGAGCGATTACACAAGATGGCGGCTCGACTACGTTCCCGCGGTCAGACACAGATCGAGAAGGAGAAAGTCGTCTGTTACTCGTTACCTACGTTAGTCCTGCACATCATTCAGTAAACATGTTGAGCGATTTGCAGAGATGAAAAAATACATTTCATATTTTGGAAAACTTTTCCTTTAATCCCTGTGATGTGTCAGGATTAAAGGCAGGTTTGTGTTACTTTAACGTCAGGAGTCATTAGCAGGGGCTTATGGGTAATACAGCGCAGACACACCAATCCACTCGGAAAGAAAACTGGCTCTGAAGGGCAAAAGGAAACGCCTCGGTAATAGAGATAGAGAGAGAGAGATAGAGAGAGAGAGATAGAGAGAGAGAGAGTTTCTCCTCACTCTTACTGAAAATAAGAAGCTCATTCAGCACCGCGGGGGCGGAGCCTCTAGATACAACACCTGGCAGCACATCTGCACTTAAGCCCTTGGACTCTGCTCCTGGATAAGATGCGGTGAGGGCGTCGGTTTGGGAGAGATCGAGGTAGAGCCCCGTCCTCCCGGTCTGCCACAGCCACGTCGACTCCCAAATTCTGTTATTTGCCGCCGCTGCCACCGAGCTGTGACTGGCACCTCTGGCCTTCCACATGGACCTACTGCCTCGGCTTCCACGCCCGCAGCTCCGGCCTGGCGCTGCCACAGCTCACTGTGCCAGCTGGACACTGGTTCTGACCCTCACACACACACACACACACACACACACACACACACACACACTCTTCACTTTTATGTTATTCTCCTTTCTTCCTAATTCCCTGCCTTACCTTTATTTTATTTTATTATTTAATAAACGCAGTGAGTGAGTGAGTGTGTGCGTGTGTGTGTGTGTGTGTGTGCTGCTACGGAGACAGGCTCTTACAACAGACACACAGAATTTTAAAGAATTTCTGTCTTACTGACGCACGAAGCTACAGTTGGTATTTCTGAAGTCATACATATTCATGACATCATTCAGTCCCGTATTTTAAATCTAATCTTCAAAAGGACGGCATGTCTGTTGTGAGGGTGCTGCAGATCAGACGTCCTGTTCTTTCTTCATCTTCATCTTCCTTTAAAGCCTCGCTCTTTCACCCCGTCTGTTTTGTTCCGCCGGACATGAAGGCGAGCTGCGTGAGAAAATCTGAATGAAGAGCAGTTTGTGTTCATCCTCCGCGTCCTCACACTTGTGTATAAACTCGCAGCGCACATTTACTTCACAGGAAACTACAAATGTGGCGCACAGACCTACAAACAGCATAAACAACACACACACAAACACACACACACACACCTGTAAATAAAGGATGTAATGTGGTTCTCAGCCTGCCTTCGTACAGCAGAGGACCAGCTGGTGTTCGTGTCCAAACCTCCATCTGTTAATAGATCTCCTGGAGGAGGTTCCCCAGCGTGCCTTGCTGCAGCGACGAGGCCTCGGTCCTCACAGGAGAAGCCCACATCACTGACCAGCTGCATCAACACTCACTGTCTCCAAGACCATCATCAGAAGCCTCATGCAAGACATGGAAGCGATGCTGAGGACTCGAGTCAGAGTCAGCTGCAGGTTTTCCGGGACCGGAGCGCATGGAGCAGATCCTCCCAGCCTTAGACTTCAGCTTCCTGCACAAGCATTCCTCAGCACCTTGACACAACCTTGATGAGAAGAATGATGAGTCGGCGTACAGGGAGGACGTGCAGCAGCTAACAGACTCAGAGAACACTAAGTGGAGTCTGTCCTGACCCACAAAGTTCTCTGTATTCACCTGGAGCAGAACCTCAACTGGTCCCTCAACACCAGGCCCATAGCTAAGAAACCCTCCTGAGAAACAGCTGAGAAAAGCTCATCTCTCTCCTTCCATCCCCTCCACTTGCTACAGAGGGACTGTGGAGAGCATCCTGAGCAGCTGCATCACAGCAGGGTTTGAGAACTGCACCATCTCAGAAGATCTCAGTGAGGAGCATAGAGAAGATCATCAGGTCTCTCTTACCTCCATTACACACATTTACACCACACGCTGCACAAAGCCACCAGCACTGTGGACACACACACACACACACTAATCCTTATTCTTATAAAGGTAAGGGCATTATCCCTGCCCCACCACTATATCTCTGTGTGTGTGTGTGTGTGTGTGTGTGTGTGTGTGTGTGTGTGTGTGTGTGTGTGTGTGTGTGTGTGTGTGTCTGATGTCACAGTGTCCAGTCTCTCCAGTGCTGTCGACTCAGCAGGGAAGAATTACCCACAATCCTATGCTTCCTGCCATCTCTGAAATAAACTATATCAAAGAACCACAGAATGAAATATACTAATTTCACACACACACACACACACACACACACACACACACACACACAGTATACTGATTCTACAGCAGTCTGCCAGACTGACCCACATCTACACACTAACCAGACCTCTGTCATTACTTATTCTCTCTCTCTCTCTCTCTCTCGCTACCTTTCTCTCACTTGATCTTATCCCTCTATCTGTCTCTCTCTCTCTCTCTCACTCACTCTCACTCACTCTCTCCATCCCTGTCTCTCTCTCTCTCTCTCACTCACTCTCACTCACTCTCTCCATCCCTGTCTCTCTCTATCTCTCTCTCTCTCTCTCACTCACTCTCTCCATCCCTGTCTCTCTCTCTCTCTCTCTGTCTGTCTGTCTGTTCCTGTGTTTCTAACATTATCGGTTTCTCCTTTTACTCTTTCTCTCCCTCTCTCCTTCTCTGTGTTTTGGAGAAATACGGATCTGGAGAGCTCACTGAGGTCAGACTACATCAGGCATCTTTTAATGAAGAGTCAGCAAAATATAAAGAGAAACATATCATCAACCCGAGAGAGAGAGAAAGAGAGAGAGAGAGAGAGAGAGAGATGGGGGAGAGAGAGACTTTTTTTTTTACTTTTTACAATCCTTTATTTTACAAATTTTGTTGTATAAAAATAGAATAGGGATAAATTGATTAAATATAAATAAATAAGTAAGTAAAAAAAATGGACATTACAGATATTCTTTAAAACATATATAGTTATATATGGTGAATGGTGGTTTATACAATGCCCTCCACTCTGGTTTAATATCATTATTATAACCCAGTTCAGTGCGCCATGGGGTGTCTACACTCCCATTCAGTTTTTTCTTGTTTAGGACCTTCACGCAAGCTTTGTACCAGACACTGTCTCAAAGTTCATCTCTACCTCAGCCATGTGCTCCAGGAGAGGGCCGGAGTTCTGGAGTTATAATCAGCTGTGGAAAGGGTTCCTCTTCTGCAGAGCTGGTCTCGTTTCTTGCATATTCCACCAGTTGAACTCCTCCTCTGATGCTAGGGTAGTTCTCCAGCGATGCAGGAGTTGGTTGGTGACCCGTTGAGACCGCAGTCCCAGTATTGGAGTCCCAGTATTGGATAGTGCTGGGGTGGTTTCACTAGAGAAGTCTAGATGCCCTCCACAGACTAGGGGCTCCTCCAGCAGGAAGTGTAAGGTTCTGTTTCCTTTGTGCTGTTTTTTTTTTTACAAAAGTTAAAAATTTTGAAAAGTGTTTGATAAAAAACTGGTAGTCAAGTCTAGTGCTGTGGGGTCCAATAAAAACAGAGTTCTGTCTAGTCCGAGTCCTCGCACCCTAGGAGTGTGAAGGCTGCATCTCTCCATCCTTCGTCACTAGTTCCGGTGAGGAGTCTCTGGATGAACTGCAGGTGGAAGGCTGGCTGCAGCAGGCTCTGTCCTCCCTCATCTTTATTCAGGTGAAGAAGGCTTTTTGGTATCCACTGCAGTTTGTCCCAGAAGAAGTCTACCAGTAGGGCCTGTCTGCTTGCTAGCAGGTTTGGTGGTGGGTCCATACAGGCCAGTTTGTATACAAGCAGTTCCATCTGCTTAGTCTGCCTTTTATGACTTCAACAATACCCTCCTAGTTTTTGTTTAAAAACTCAGCACTACCCAGGTAGACACCCAAGTATTTAAAACCACACTTTTTCCACATTAAACCCCCTGGTAGTGTGGGCTGCTTCCCTTCCCAAAATGGCTTCACTTTTAGTCCAGTTGATTTTAGCAGATGATAAAATCTTACAATTTTCTAGAATGTCAGTTAAAAGAGTCACATCTGTCTGTGTGTTCACCATTACAGCTAGATCGTCTGCATAAGCTGAAAGACAGGTTGAAATATTAAAATAAGGTGTATATTAAAACCCAAAAGCTGATCTCTCAGTTTGCATAAAAGAGGTTCGACTGCTAGAGAATACAGCATGCCTGACAGAGAGCAGCCTTGTCTAACGCCTCTGTGCACTTTAAAAGGGACACATAAACTACCATTAACCTTCAGCACACTCTCAATGTCACTGTACAATGTTTTGATCATGGTTGTGAAACTTTTGTATTGACAAAGCTTTCCAGCACCTTCTACAAGTATTTATATTCAACCCGGTCAAAAGCCTTTTCCTGGTTAAGCAAAATGAGACGAGTCTTTAAATCCAAACAACTAGAGACATCGAAAATATCACACATTAAATGCAGGCACGCAGTACGTCTGGTCGTGATGAATGATCTGTCCAGTACCTTTGTCAGTCTTGAGGCTAATGATTTTGAGAGTAGTTTGTAGTCAGTGCACAGCAGTGATACCGGGCGCAATTTCCCAGGTGCATCAGGTCTCAATTTTCTAATTTTTTGAGAAGGACCTGTATCTCTCCCTCTCTCCCTCTCTCTCTCCCTCTCCCCTTCCTCACCCTCCCTCTCTCTACCTCTCTCCCTCTTTCTCTCCCTCCCTCTCCATGTCTCCCCCAGTAAGGTCAGGACAGCCCTCCTGCAGCTCACCGGGGGATTTCCTCCTTTCACGCTGTCCTGCAACACCTCTACTACATTCTGTCCTATTACTGACCAAAACATCTTGTAGAACTCTACAGGAGACCGTCTATACCTGGCACCCGCCCGTTCTTCAGACCTTGGAGAGCCTCCTGAATCTCTGCCAGTGTCAGTTCTGCAGCCATGTCTGTGGCAGCTTGTTCTGATAATCTGGGCAGATTTTTTAAGAAGGTTTCCTCCATTGCATGTGCTTCTGACCACTCACTACTATACAGCTTTGAGTAGAAGCTGTTTGTCTGCTTGTGAATTTCAGTGGGCTCTGATACGAGATCCCCTGATTCTGATGGCACAGAATGTATGATGCCTACTGGGGTAATAAAACGTTTTGTAAAAGAAGATAGTGGATGTTTAAAATAATAAAATTGATCGAGTCTTGCCAGAGAGTGTGTTGTCTACGGAATGAGCCCAGGTGTATTGTCTTTGTTTTGTGTTTAAGTTTCTCCATATGTCACTTAAGTCCTGGGCCTCCATCATCTCCCACATGCGTTTACGGGAGGCCATGTGAGGTTCTTTGTGATTCCTGTCCAGGTTGTCGGTTGTGCAGTTAAAATCCCCACCCAGAATTTAAATATCAGCAGCGTTACAGTCATTAGTTGTTTAATTTGTCTAAAAACATCATCCTCTCTACTGCCTTGGTGGGAGTGTACACACAAATAAAAACAAAGGCTTCGTTCTCATAAAAAGTTCTCACTTTTAAAAGCCTCCCATTTAAAAATTCTTCTACTGTATAAGAGTTGAGTATAAAATTGCGAGCAAAGAGCAGTGCCGCTCCACCACTCATATGTTCTCGCCCCATTTATGTTTAAGCTTGCAATGTTTACTTCATTCATTAAAAGGTGTATATATACACCTTATATATATATATATATATATATATATATATATAAAAACTTATATATAAGAAAACATACCAGTGTCCAGCACAAAAGAAAAATCATTCTAAAAATTCCTCCTCAGCAAGTTCTTTGTTTATTTTAGTGATCCATTTCTTTATTCTGAATATTTCCAGGTCAAGAAAAACTTTGTTTTCTGAAATATTTGGCATCATGAATGAACTGTCTCTTGTTTGGGAAGTGATCTTCTAGTTTAATATTTTGTCCCCTTTTTGTCCTTTCTAAAAAACTGTGTATGGATTCCTCGCTGTATATGACTGGTAGTTTCTCTTCCTCAGGGGTGAGAATCAGCACAGAGTCTGATATGTATCCGTCACTGTCTGATTCTGGTTCAGTGTCTTTTTTGGGGTCTTTTTTTCTTTTGGGTGTCTTGAAGAGGGACTCCTCTTCCATCTCTATGTCCGCCTCATCCCCTTGTGATAGTGCAGTGGCTGCTGCTTCCATTTGGCGGCTCTTCGCCCTTGTACTCATCACCGAGAGCACTGGTGGCTCCAGCGTTGCGCTCAAGCCCTCTGTGACCTTATCAGCAGTGCTCGGCCTCTCCAGTGCCAGCTGGGTCACATTAGGTTCCCCTCGGTCCGGTTTGGCCGAACATGTTGTTTTTGGTGTCGATGTTTCTTCCGCTGACTCTTGGATTGCAGGTTGGTCTTGGGATTAGTTCTCTGGATCAGCACCATTTACGGCACGGTTGCATCTTGACCGGGTTGCTTAGAGGCATCGGGATCGCTCTGTCTTTCACAGACGAGATGTCCCATTGCACCACATTTAAAACATCTAATATCGGTCTCTGAGGAGGCGAGTATGTTATAATCAAAGTCTTCAACTCTGAATTTGAACAAAGCATTTAGCTCTTCTACATCCTCTTTAAAGATCATGAAAATAACTCTCCTAAAAGATACCAAATGTTTGATCAGAGGGATTTACAACCAAGGGGGATTTTCTTTATAGGGGAGACCAGTCGTCCATGTCTGGACAGTAGTGATGGGAAGTTCGAATCATTTTAGTGACTCGTTTCTTTGAATCTCGTTCATCAAAATTAACGATTTTTTTTTTTAGTCATTTCATTCATTTGATCAGAAATAAATTAAAATGTTGCGTTTTCAATAAAAATACCCACAATACGTCTACATACACAAATTTTGACTATAGTTCCCGTAATGAAAATATTACAATGCAGCTAAGGACATATTATAATAAACAGAATGAGCATCTCACCATCATATCTTCCAGTCTGAGTCATTCGTTCTTTTGAATCTATTGCACCGCATAGCATCTATGAGAGTCAAGTGACAAAAGAACGAACGACTCGGAGTAGAAGAGTCATTGAGAAAGAATCTCTCAATTCTGTTTCCTGTACGTAACCTACGGAGGTTTTGCGATGTAGAAAATGAACGAATCACTCTCTGAGACTACTCGTTCTTCAGAGTCACGTTAAAGATCCGTTCAAAAAGAATGAATCGTTCATGAACGACCCATTACTACAGCTCTGCTGCTATTACACTGTCAGATATAAAAGGAGGAACATTAGACAGAACTATTTTCTTAGCTGTGGAGTTCAGGAGAGAAACCAGTATGTGCTCATTATTAACAGTGATAACAGCACTGTTCATTCGGGAAGCAGAGACAATGTTCTCATGTCCCACCACATCTCCAACCGATAACACACACTCCTCTAACCTCGCTGAGCACACCACACGCACACACACCACGAGGACACACCACGCGCACACCGCGCCGGCAAGTTAAACTCTCATACCGCTGTGTGTCCATATATATATATATACACAGAGGGAGACAGACATACAGGGAGGCAGACAGATGGAGAGAGAGAGAGGGAAAGATGTGTACTGAATGCTGAGAGCGTATGTTAACAGAGACTAGCAGCTAAAGGAGAATATGACTCACACACACACACACACACACACACACACTATGAAATCTCAGCTGTGTTTGATCCACAGTGATGATGATGATGATGATGATGGTGATGATGATAACATATGTAAGTCAAAGTGCTCAGTTTTCTAAACAAATTAAATAATCAACACACACACACACACACACACACACACACACACACACACTATGCTAAACTGTAGACCATGAGTTTCCATGACTCGTTAGCGACTTTAGCATCATAGCTCTAGTAAAGAAAACAGTTGTCCTTCTTTGACCTTTGACCCTTGTGAGGAAACGCTTGGGGTGCAACACCACTGTTGCTATGGCAACTGTTTGTAGAGAGACAACATAACGAAGAGCGAGTTGCGTGGAGAGTCTTTCACTCGTCTGCTTTAAATCCTGCGTGAAGTGTTTGTGTGTCAGCTGATAAAGGGTTAATGTTGGTCTTCACACACACACACACGCACACACACACAAAGAAGCTGACGGTTCTCATCAGTGGGGTGCCATTATTTATTTAGACATCCTGGTTTAGTCCCTGCATTGTTTGTATCCGTAACACGGCGCTACACTGAGCGCTGCTTCATCTCTTCTTGTGCCTGACTCGTTCAGCTAGAGCTGCTGTGATTGACAGGGAACAGACAGTAAGCCCCACCCACTCAGCCACTTTCCTCTCGTGAACCGGGGTGGCAGACGGACTCGGCATCTCGGGAGTCTGAGGCCGAGGAGGGAAACCTCAGAGACGCTGAGACGCAAAACCACCGAGAGGAGAAACAGAACCCTGATGGAAAACTGCTTAATGCCCAGAGGGAGAGATGGAGAGGGAGGGAGACAAAGAGGGAGAGAGGGAGAGATGGAGAGGGAGGGATGGTGATGAAGGGGAGAGGGAGAAAGAGGGAGAGAGAGAGAAAAGGAGAGGGAGAGAGGGAGAGCTACAGGTCCTTTTAAAAAAATTAGCATATTGTGATAAAGTTCATTATTTTCTGTAATGTACTGATAAACATTAGACTTTCATATATTTTAGATTCATTACACACAACTGAAGTAGTTCAAGACTTTTATTGTTTTAATATTGATGATTGCGGCATACAGCCAGAGGTGGAAAGAGTAATAAAATTTTGTACTCAAGTACAAGTACTGTTACTTCAGTGAAATTTTACTTAAGTACAAGTAAAGTTACAATTATAAAAATCTACTCAAGTAAAAGTAAAAAGTAGCTCATTAAAAAATGTACTCAGAGTAAAAGTTACCGAGTTACTTTTTAAATTTTTTTAACAGCGGGGCTGGGATGAGGCATTCTAGCGTAGTTCAAAAAAGATGAGCAGATATAAATCTCAAACTAGTTGTTTTTAACTGAAGGAACACCTTTGCATAATAAAGCTGTTGTCTTTCTTGTGCTTGAAAATCAAAGTGGTCACTTAAATATGGTGTTACGTCCCAGTCTAGGGCCATAGAGCAAAAGAATGGTTCAGGGTTCTATTTTAAACTGTATGGAAATGGTGGTATATGGCAGAAAGGACTAGATCCAATCATTAACTGATGAAATAATGAGGTTTGTATATATATATATATATATATATACACACACACACACACACACAAACCAGGAGGAGGATCAGATTCAGGATGGACCCAGGCCAACATAATAAACAAAATGGTATTTATATTTAGTAGCTAGATTACCTGCAAAAAAATACAGGTACTTTATACAAGTAGCTTCCCGGACTCCCTAAACCAAAAACAGTGAAATTATCTACAAATATATACAAAGACCAACCAAACCTAAGCGACAAAGCAATAATCAAAGTCAATGGGAGGCAAAAAGTCAAAACCGGAATACACAACCAAATATCAAAACACCAAAATCACAACCTTTCCTTTTTCCCGCGTCTCCCTCCGGGTTATATATGGTCGCGCTTGTCGATGACATCACTCTCAGGGCGGAAGCGACCGTGTGGAAGGTCAGGAAGGTGGCGATGTCAGAAAACCTGGAGTGGAGTCTGGAGCGGCGCGCGACCAGGACATGATACACACACGCGAGCGCAAAAGCATAATATTTGTATTATTTTAGCATTTTCATTCATTTATTTTTAACTCAGTAGCGAATATGATTTAAAATGTAGCGAATTACAATACTTCAAACAAAACATACTTAAGTAAAAGTAAAATTACAGATTTTAAAAACTACTTTAAAAAGTAGAAATACACAAAAAAACTACTCAATTACAATAATGCGAGTAAATGTAATTCGTTACTTTCCACCTCTGCATACAGCTCATGAAAACCCAAAATCCCTATCTCAAAAAATTTGCATATCATGAAAAGGTTCTCTAAACGAGCTATTAACCTAATCATCTGAATCAACTAATTAACTCTAAACACCTGCAAAAGATTCCTGAGGCTTTTAAAAACTCCCAGCCTGGTTCATTACTCAAAACTGCAATCATGGGTAAGACTGCCGACCTGACTGCTGTCCAGAAGGCCATCATTGACACCCTCAAGCAAGAGGGTAAGACACAGACATTTCTGAACGAATAGGCTGTTCCCAGAGTGCTGTATCAAGGCAGTGGCAGAAAGCGCTGTGTGTGGCAGAAAACGCTGCACAATGAGAAGAGGTGACCGGGCCCTGAGGAAGATTGTGGAGAAGGACCGATTCCAGACCTTGGGGGACCTGCGGAAGCAGTGGACTGAGTCTGGAGTAGAAACATCCAGAGCCACCGTGTACAGGCGTGTGCAGGAAATGGGCTACAGGTTGCAAATTTTGCATGTCATTCGGAAATCAAGGTGCCAGAGTCTGGAGGAAGACTGGGGAGAGGGAAATGCCAAAATGCCTGAAGTCCAGTGTCAAGTACCCACAGTCAGTGATGGTCTGGGGTGCCATGTCAGCTGCTGGTGTTGGTCCACTGTGTTTTATCAAGGGCAGGGTCAATGCAGCTAGCTATCAGGAGATTTTGGAGCACTTCATGCTTCCATCTGCTGAAAAGCTTTATAGAGATGAAGATTTCATTTTTCAGCACGACCTGGCACCTGTTCACAGTGCCAAAACCACTGGTAAATGGTTTACTGACCATGGTATTACTGTGCTCAATTGGCCTGCCAACTCTCCTGACCTGAACCCCATAGTGAATCTGTGGGATATTGTGAAGAGAAAGTTGAGAGACACAAGACACAACACTCTGGATGAGCTTAAGGGCGCTATAGAAGCATCCTGGGCCTCCATAACACCTCAGCAGTGCCACAGGCTGATTGCCTCCATGCCACGCCGCATTGAAGCAGTCATTTCTGCAAAAGGATTCCCGACCAAGTATTGAGTGCATAACTGAACATAATTATTTGAAGGTTGACTTTTCTTATATTAAAAACACTTTTCTTTTATTGGTCGAATGAAATATGAGATTTTTTGAGAAGGACCTGTAGAGGGAGAGGGAAAAAGAGGGAGAGAGAGAGAGAGAGAGAGAAAGAGGGAGAGAGAAAGAGAGGGAGCGTTTATTTAAATTTCATTAAACTTCCACCATGAGGAATTACAGCACACACACACACACACACACGGTACTCTTCATAAGTGATTTAAGAGCACACTCCCGGTTTGTTATTATTACAGTTCTAAGTGGATGAGAGATGAAGAGTGAGATGAGACAAGACGAGACAAGTCTGGAGTTCAGATGAAGTCTCACACGCCGGTCCTGCAGGTCAGGAACCTCACGCTGGGGTCAGAGCTGTAAGAACGGAGAAGAGGATGAGCTTCAGAACCAGAGAGGAACCAAGACTCAGGCTGAGGAACCCGAACTCTTCAGGTCAGAGTCACAGAGACGAGACGCAGAGGAGACGAGACACTGAGCTGGGCCTCAATTCACTGCCTGACTGAGCTCACACACATTCAATTATTAATTTACTGTGTTTATATTCAATATATAAATACTCTGTATTTGTTTTCTTTCTTCGCAGGTGATGATGATGAAGGTTAAGATGGTTTGATTGATTAGGCAAAAAAACATTTGTGTTAACAAAGTGTTATTATTCCCGCTGTTATTCTCGCAGGTGAACAACTTGATCACCGATAGCTGCAGCTCCACACACACACACACACACGAACACACACACCTCAGAACACTGGTTATTGACTGAATCAGAGTTGACGCTCCGGATCAGCAGTGTGAAAGCGCTCTTAGAATTCATTCAGGAAGTGCAGCAGCTCTCAGGAAACTAAAAGCTGCTTTCAAAAAACTCTACGAGTGTCAGGATCAGCCTGGAGGAAACATATCAGGTGTCTCATCTGCCAAACACAAGCACCATTAATAACCCCCTTAATAACCGATTATAATAACTGCCCCCTACTGGACTGGAGTGTGGAGCAGAAGATCAGCAGCTGGTTTTAATAAACTGAAAACTGTGATACACAAAGCTGCTTGGACAATAGAGCTACTGAATCATAACGAATCAAAAATATCAAAGCACAGGAATCTAGTTGAATTTGCCTGTAATTCACAGCTGATGAAACACGCGTGACTGTGCTGCGAGGGTTGAGTCGTATCTCCGCCTCCACCAGTGGAGAAGACCACTGAGTGTTTTAATCCTAACGGACCGAGCTGTTCCTGTAGCCTGCGGTGTGCGGCTGCAGGAGTGAAAGGGTTAACTCTGTAACTCATGTCTCTGTCAGAAGCAGCATGGAGGAACAAACAGACTGGCCTTTACAGAAGGTCAGGCCGAGTCCTTCAGTCTGTCTCTCTCTCTCTGTCTCTCTCTCCACATGAAAAGCAAACAAACACGACTTTGTGACCCAAAGGAGCGTGAACTTTAGGAGCACCTTCACACGCAAACATGGCCTCCAGAACATCACACTGATTCAGGTGAGCAGGTGCCCTGAATGTGCTCCAGAGCAAACATCTCAGATTCCCTCTCCACTCCGGAGAGGGTAAACACGCCGGGTCAGGCGGCTGCATGAGCACGCTTGTTAGGCTTGGAAATGGAGCTTGTTGTTGACTCTGGACGCCAAACTGAGGGAAGTGTAAAGAGTGAGAGGTTTTCATGTCCATCATCTAAGGAACCATTTAAAAGCCGGGGCTGGTCGGGTCTCCCGGGAGGCCGAGCGTTACTGAGCAGAAGTCCAAGTGTGTAAATAGTGTGGAAACACGGCCAGCCTTGTGGCTAAACAACATGCTTTTAATGTGACTCACATGGGTGAGGGGTAATGGAGCGAATCTGATACGCAGCCCGAAGCAAAAGAGCCGACGCGGGACTTTATCGCTCTCGTTATCATCACAGGCGTTCCTCAGGGCTGCGTTCTGGGACAGACAACAAACAAATAAACAAAAAAACGACATGCAGGGCTACTTAACACATATCTACAAAAAGCATCACAAACCTCAGATCAAAAACATTTAAATAACTGATGGTTTCCATAAACAGTTTATTATCATATGCAAAAAATTACAGCTTTTTACAGCTTTCCTCTAAAAATATTCTGTACAATATTCCGAAAATAGATTAAAGCATCATTGCCTGCTCAAGCAGGACCTCTACCCAGAATTCCTTTATCTGAGGTTTAAAGCCCACACACACTGAGGCCAGCTGTGGACGAGCGGATCATCTGTACAGAAATAACTGAAGTAAATACCGTTCAGGGTGAGCGATCACCGTCACACACACCGTCACACACACTCGCTGCACCACCACACACACCGTCACACACACCGTCACACACACACCGTCACACACACACACTCGCTGCACCACCACCACACACACCGTCACACACACTCGCTGCACCTCCACACACACCGTCACACACACACCGTCACACACACTCGCTGCACCTCCACACACACCATCACACACACTCGCTGCACCACCACACACACCGTCACACACACTCGCTGCACCTCCACACACACCGTCACACACACTCGCTCCACCACCACACACACCGTCACACACACTCGCTGCACCTCCACACACACCGTCACACACACTCGCTGCACCTCCACACACACCGTCACACACACTCGCTGCACCTCCACACACACCGTCACACACACTCGCTGCACCTCCACACACACCGTCACACACACTCGCTGCACCACCACACACACCGTCACACACACTCGCTGCACCTCCACACACACCGTCACACACACTCGCTGCACCACCACACACACCGTCACACACACTCGCTGCACCTCCACACACAACGTCACACACACACACTCGCTGCACCTCCACACACACCGTCACACACACCGTCACACACACTCGCTGCACCACCACACACACCGTCACACACACCGTCACACACACTCGCTGCACCACCACACACACCGTCACACACACTCGCTGCACATCCACACACACCGTCACACACACCGTCACACACACTCGCTGCACCACCACACACACCGTCACACACACTCGCTGCACCACCACACACACCGTCACACACACTCGCTGCACCTCCACACACACCGTCACACACACTCGCTGCACCACCACACACACCATCACACACACTCGCTGCACCTCCACACACACCGTCACACACACTCGCTGCACCTCCACACACACCGTCACACACACTCGCTGCACCACCACACACACCGTCACACACACTCGCTGCACCTCCACACACACCGTCACACACACTCGCTGCACCACCACACACACCGTCACACACACTCGCTGCACCTCCACACACACCATCACACACACACTCGCTGCACCTCCACACACACCATCACACACACACTCGCTGCACCTCCACACACACCATCACACACACACTCGCTGCACCTCCACACACACCATCACACACACTCGCTGCACCTCCACACACACCGTCACACACACTCGCTGCACCTCCACACACACCATCACACACACTCGCTGCACCTCCACACACACCATCACACACACTCGCTGCACCACCACACACACCGTCACACACACACACTCGCCCCCCCCCCCGCTATTCCTGCTGTTATAACCCTATCTACACAAACATTTTCTTATTTATTATTGTAAATTAAATGAGGATAAGGATAATAATAGGTACAATTACATCAAACACTCCGTCACACACTCGCTATGCCACCACACTGTAGCGCTGAATTCTTTTTTACTCTATTTCTACCCTAAGAGTCAGGGTTTCAGCACAGCTGAATCCAGGGAGGATTTATCAGTGTGACCTGGCAACCCAATGAGCAAAAGTAAAAAGCTTTTCACTCAGTGATGAGCCGCAAAATACAAGGGGTGCTCAAGTCAAACCAACGTCATTAAAGGAGTTCCTGGGAGGCCGATGTTTCAGACATGATGAGGAGGGATGATCACGTAAACGTTCTCCCTTGATGGTGTCCAAACACTAATGAAACACTGGGATAAGTGCATTAGTGTATCAGGGGATTATATAGAGAAATAAAATGGAGCGTTTACTCTCAGGACTGTGAACAAAAGTCCCGCTTTGACTCGAACGGCCCTGGTGTGTAACAGCATGCAGTGGCAGTAAAACTGAAAGTATTTCACACCAGGACGGTTAAAGTTCACACTGAGAGTGAGACATGTGGGACTGAGAGGAGACGTGTGTGTGTGGATCGTCCCTGGTCTGTTACACCCCTGATCTGTTTAATTATTTAAACTGTGTGTGTGTGTCCGTGTGTGTGTGTGAGAGGAGTTGAACCCCCAGTGACATGCTGTTAAAGGACACTAATCACCCTGACGGTAACTGTGCCTCCCTGCCCCAATCCGGTGTTTACCCCGCGCTCGTCTCACGGCTTCGCGCGTCGGCTGCTCTGATGTCTCGGCTCTAAATGAATAAAAGAGTGAGGAGTGAATGAGGGTGTGTGTGTCGTTCTCCACAACAGCGCGGTGTGTTCGGCGGCCCGCACTCCCGAGGTGTGCTGCTCCGCTGAAAGAGCGTCTGTTAGTGGGCTCTCTGTGAAACACCCCCGTGTCATTCCTGAAACGGGATCTGAGGCCGTCTGCTGAGACGCTCTTGTGCGCCGCTGTTTGTGTTTCTCGGCTGCGGCGGAGCTTTAATTTGCGCAGGCAGTTCGTTAAGTGAGATAATACACCAGCACAGAGGAGGTCTGTGGAGAGCAGGAGGCTCCCGGCTTCCTCTCCTCTTCTCCACAGAGACCTCTTTCTCCCACACGCTCTCTTCTGTACCACACACACACACACACACACACACACACACACACACTCACACCTAACATCCTGCCTGAACCGCAGGGACAGAGAGCGTGAGGAAGGGCAACGGTCAAGTGTAATTACTCTCAGTCTCTCACAGCACTAAGAGTTCTCTAAACCATGTGAAGAACACACACACACACACACACACACACATTACGCCTGAATTAACCTCAAGAGCCTAAACATCTGATGGACTCAGTCAGTCTGATGGCATGTCAGATCTCAGGCCCGGTGTCTAATCTCAGTGTCTACAGTTTATATCTTCTACATCAGACATGTGATTTTAGTGTGTGTGTGTGTGTGTGTGTGTGTGTGTGTGTGTGTGTGTTAGGGGCGACCCAGTACTCAGTCTTCACTTGTGGAACGCTTCACTCACTTCCTGTTTCATTTCCTCCTCCTGACTTCTCACATTCAGGGGTTCAGCACACACACACACACACACACACACACTGTGTGTGTGTATGATCTCTGATCAGAACCTCCTCAGCTCCTCTACTGCAGAAGCCTCAGTGTGTTCAAACACACTCCGGCATCTGAGCGTTCACACACACACACACACACACACACACACACACACACACAGATTCAATTCAGTTCAATAAAATTTTTACTTGTATAGCGCTTTTAACAATTGTTATTGTCGCAAAGCAGCTTTACACAATCAAAAGAATTCAGTTTGTATGGAATGTGAATGTGTGTGAATCAAAATGATCAGATCGTCCCTGATGAACAAGCCGAGGGCGACGGTGCTGAGGGAAAAACTCCCTGAGATGGTAATAGGAAGGATAGCAGGGATTGATCTGCAGTCATACAGTGTGTTAGGAGGCTGGAAGTTCAGTATAACAGGAGATGTGTTTACGTTAATATGGAGTCCAGTTCGCTATTGGAGGCTCAGGTAGATGAGCAATTGTAAGTATGTGTTTGTATGTAAGTGTGTGTGTGTGTGTGTGTGTGTGAGAAGAAAACAAGGCGACAGAGACAGAGTGATCTAAACCACATCATAAAAGTGTGAAAGTTACTGTCTCCCACTGTCACTCTGTCATGTCACTGGAGTTTATTATCTGATCTGCAGACGTGTCACTTTATTAACTAATCACTGAGTGGAGTTCAGAGACACACTGTCATACACACTCAATCTGCGCCCGGCACTAGGACCCGGAAGTAAGGCGGGCGCCAAACCAGGAAGTATAAAAGAGGTAAACAAACGATGGCTTACCGCTCAGTCATTGAGTTCGGCCCATGTCAGCTCCAGTTGTCGTTTCAGCAAACCGTGAGTACTCACATGTTGGTTCCGTTTGTCTTTTGCTATTGTGTGTGTATCTACAGGACGCGGGTTAAATTTGTGTTTTTCCCTTACTCCGTTTTTGTGAGAGTCCTTAGACTAAATCGCGTGGCTATCCTGCCTACTCGCTTCTTTCCGCGTTTGGGTTTATCCTCCACGCTACATTGGGCTAACCGCTAAAGCTACGTCTTCTGGTCACCTCAGGTTAGTCCATCTTGACAGAATGACTGAGCCCTCCGCGGTAAACCCAGCGGATTATGCGAGCCTCTGCGGCGTTGTAGATCAGCATGCCGCGCTCATCAATCAGCTAACCGGGGATCTCGCTTCTCTCCGCCGCGAGGTCGCTGAGCTCCGACGGGAGAATGCGGATCTCCGCGCAGCTGTTGATGACGTCACTGCTCGATCGCACGCCGCGGAGGCCGCGGCGCCCCATCATCCCCCCTCTCCCCCCCCTTCTGATGTTTTTCTTTCTCTACCAGAGAAGTGGAACGGCACGGATGGGAAGTGCAGTGTATTTCTGACAGCTCTCGATCTGGTGTTTGAGTTTAATGCCACCAAGTACTCCACCGATCGCCTTCGCATTGCTCTTCTCGTCTCGTTGCTTAAAGGGCAGGCAGCTGAGTGGGCCACGGCAGTTCTACAAGCAGATACGGACACCGCCCACTCATACAATGAGTTCACCCACCAACTCAGACTCACCTTCGAACACCCAGCGGGCGAGGTGGAGACCGACACCAGACTCTATCACCTGAGGCAGGGAGGATTGCCCGTGAGCCGCTACACAGCAGAGTTTCGCACCCTCGCCGTTCAGACCACGTGGGGCGATGCAGCGCTCCGGACGTCCTACTACGAGGGCCTGGCTTCGCGAATAAAGGACGAACTAGCTGGGCGAGAGCTTCCTGCGACCCTGGAGGGTCTGATCCAACTCGCTCTCCGGATCGACCAGCGCCTTCTCTCTCGCCCGAGGCCAGCCCCTCGCACCCTGCCACCTGCACCCACCTTCTCACACCCCACTCCAAGACCACCAGTAACCTTCATCACCACTACTCCGGAATCTGTCGGTTCTCCACCTCCTGCCGTGGTTGACACCGGAGCCGGGGAACCCATGCAATTAGGGCGCGCCTCCCTGACCGTAGCCGAGCGCGCACGCCGGTTCAGAGAGGGCCTGTGCGCATATTGTGGGTCAGCAGAACATCACCGGGCGATCTGTCCACTGCGTCCGGGAAACGCCCAACCCCGGTGAGCGGAGGGAGAGACTCACCAGGCCCACTTCTGATCTCCACCACTACCGACGCCACCATCTCTCGACTTACGGTCCAGGTATCCCTCCAGATTGGCCACAAACGAGTCCGAAGTACTGCGTTCATCGACTCCGGGGCAGCAGGTAACTTCATTGACTCTTCTTATGCCAAAAAATTGGGGGTAAAACTCGAGGCGTTATCCCAGCCTGTTCGAATCACATCTGTCGACGGTCGCCCCCTATCCACCAGCCCAATCATCACCCAAACAGAACCCATCACCGTCTCCATCGATCAACACCAAGAACAGCTTCACTTTTACGTCACCTCCATCTCGTCACCTCCCATCATCCTTGGATATCCCTGGCTGTTACAACATGACCCCCTCATCTCCTGGACCCAGAACCGGATTCTCCAATGGGGCGCGACCTGCACCGAACTATGCCTGCGGGCAGCGGCTGGGACGTGCTCTAGAGAGTCCGAGGCCCCCGACGTCGACACCAACTCCATCCCAGAACCGTATCGGGACCTGGCGGAGGTTTTCTGCAAACGGCGAGCCACCCATCTTCCTCCGCATCGTTCCTACGACCTCGCCATTGACCTCCAACCCGGTACAGTCCCACCCCACGGCCACCTCTACTCGCTTACACCTACAGAGACGCAGGCTATGGAGGAGTATGTGACCAACGCCCTTCGCCAAGGTACCATCAGGCCCTCCTCCTCACCTGCCGCCGCGGGGTTCTTCTTCGTGAAGAAGCGGGGCGGTGAACTTCGCCCCTGTGTCGACTATCGGGGGCTAAACAACATAACTATCAAAAACCGACACCCATTGCCTCTTACCAACTCAGCCCTGGACGCCCTCTCTGGCGCCACCATCTTTACTAAGTTGGACCTCCGGAGCGCCTACAACTTGGTGCGCATCAGAGAGGGCGATGAGTGGAAGACGGCCTTCATCACCCCTACTGGACATTATGAAAATCTCGTCATCCCATTTGGACTGTGTAATGCCCCCGCCGCATTTCAACATCTGATTAACGACATCCTTCGTGACATGCTCGGGCGGTGGGCATTCGCTTACCTGGACGACATACTCATCTATTCACGCACCATGGAAGAACATACCCAGCACGTCAGGGCGGTCCTAAAGAGATTACTCGCCCATCAACTGTACTGTAAGTTGGAAAAGTGCGCTTTTCACGAGCGCTCCACCACGTTCCTGGGTTTTGTCATCTCGCCCCAGGGTGTGGCCATGGACCCGCAGAAGCTAGAGGTTGTGCGTCATTGGCCCCTACCCAAGACCCTCAAGCAGCTTCAACGGTTTCTCGGGTTTGCGAATTTCTATCGTCGCTTTATCCGGGACTACAGTACAGTTGCCGCCCCCCTAACCGCCCTGACCCGTCCCTCATCCCTCCCTTTTCACTTCAACTCTGCAGCTGTCTCCGCTTTCAAGTCCCTTTGTCACCGCTTCACCACGGCACCGATCCTCCTTCACCCAGATGTCAGTAAATCATTCGTTGTGGAGGTGGATGCTTCAGATGTGGGCGCTGGAGCTATCCTCTCACAACGAGGTCCAGATCAGAAACTACACCCATGTAGTTTCTTCTCCAGAAAATTTGACTCCACTCAGCAGCGATACGGGGTAGGGGACCGCGAGCTGCTGGCCATAAAGTGGGCTCTGGAGGAGTGGCGTCACTGGCTCCAGGGCGCCAGAGAGCCATTCATAGTCTGGACGGACCACCAAAACCTCATTACCATAAAAAACCTGAAGCAGCTAAATCCACGACAGGCGCGGTGGGCATTGTTCTTTGAAAATTATGATTTCCACCTTTCATACCGCCCGGGCTCCAAAAATACAAAAGCGGACGCTCTCTCCCGACAGCTGGAGGTGGACATTCCCCGGGCGGACCCCGCGCCTGTCCTTCCCTCCTCCAGGATCATCGCCCCACTCCAATTAGACCTGGAGACGAGAGTTCGCCAGGCACAGGCTGCAGAGACCGAACCGGCAGGTGTGCCACCTGGACGACTCTTTGTGCCCGAGAAGATGAGGTCAGAAGTTCTCCAGTGGGGTCACTCCTCACCCATTTCGGGACATCCAGGCACACGACGGACCCTCCAGTTTCTCCAGCGGGATTTCTGGTGGCCATCCATCACGAAGGACGTCCAAGAGTTCGTCCAGGCATGCCCAGTGTGCGCCAGGGCCAAGAACACCAATCAACCAACCCCAGGAGAACTACAGCCACTCCCAGTTCCTCGACGGCCCTGGACGCACATTGCCGTCGACTTCATCACGGGCCTGCCGGCCTCCGAAGGAAAGGACACCATCCTCACGATCGTCGACCGGTTCTCTAAAGCCGTGCATCTGGTGGCTCTCGCCGGACTCCCGTCAGCCAAAGAAACAGCAGAGCTGATTTTAGAGCACGTAGTCCGTCTGCATGGGTTCCCCAAGGACATCGTCTCGGACAGAGGGCCCCAGTTCACAGCCCGGTTCTGGAAGGCCTTCTGCCGTCTGATCGACTCCACCTGCAGTCTATCATCTGGATACCACCCACAGACTAACGGTCAGACGGAGCGGACCAACCAACAGCTGGAGCGCTATCTGAGATGTTTCATAGCAGACCGTCAGCGCTCCTGGGCGCGCTACCTCATTTGGGCCGAACTGTCACACAACCTCCACACCTCCTCTGCCACCAACCTAAGCCCATTTGAGGTATGCTACGGTTTCCAACCTTCGATGTTCAACCACCCAGAACCGGAGGTTGATGTACCGTCCGCCCAACAGTTGGTCCGCAGATGTCGGCGGCTATGGATTACAACCAACCGGGCTATCCAACGCGCCAATACCCGATATACCCACCAACACCGCCGTCGACATCCTCCGGGACGTTTGTACCACGTAGGTGACAAGGTATGGCTTTCCACTAAAAACCTCCACCTTCACACCGAATCAAGAAAACTTTCACCCAGATTCATCGGACCATACCGCATCACCCACAGAATTAACCCTGTCACCTACCGGCTCCAGCTGCCTGCGGCGCTCCGGATCCATCCAGTATTCCACCTGTCCCAATTCAAACCCTTCATCACATCACCCATGATTCCACCCACCCCCCCAGCTCCTCCTCCCCGGATCATCGACGGCGGTCTCACCTACACCGTACGCCGAATCCTCGACTCGCGCCCTCGGGGCAGAGGTACTCAGTACCTGGTTGACTGGGAGGGCTACGGCCCCGAGGAGCGATCTTGGATCCCGGCCCGGTTCATTCTCGACCCTGAACTGATTCGAGACTACCGTCACCGGGTATCCTCCACCTCAGGACCGTCAGGAGCCGGTCCTGGACAGGGGGGTACTGTCATACACACTCAATCTGCGCCCGGCACTAGGACCCGGAAGTAAGGCGGGCGCCAAACCAGGAAGTATAAAAGAGGTAAACAAACGATGGCTTACCGCTCAGTCATTGAGTTCGGCCCATGTCAGCTCCAGTTGTCGTTTCAGCAAACCGTGAGTACTCACATGTTGGTTCCGTTTGTCTTTTGCTATTGTGTGTGTATCTACAGGACGCGGGTTAAATTTGTGTTTTTCCCTTACTCCGTTTTTGTGAGAGTCCTTAGACTAAATCGCGTGGCTATCCTGCCTACTCGCTTCTTTCCGCGTTTGGGTTTATCCTCCACGCTACATTGGGCTAACCGCTAAAGCTACGTCTTCTGGTCACCTCAGGTTAGTCCATCTTGACACACACACCTCTAATACTAACACGTCAGTCAGTCTGTGTGTGTGTGTGTGTGTGTGTGTGTGTGTGTGTGTGTCAGTAAGGAGTCATCACCCGGGATTAACTTGGTCTCTCTGAGGAATGCCGGAGCTGCAGGAGCTGAATTCACTCAGACGCTCCTCGACACACACTGAGCCCACACTCCCCTTTAGTTTCCTCTTTTAACTCACACGCAAGATTTATACAAAATACTCAGCAACACTAATCAGAGGTGATTCTCCACCACACCACAGAGCAGACGAGATGAGACGAGACGAGAGAGAGATTAAACACTAACACTTAGAGAGGACGAGAGCCTCTCCACGTGTTAGTGTGACGATGAGACGAGACGAGAGCAGTAGAACGCTGTGTGCTGATGGTCAGGGAAAAGAATCAGTGTGTGTGTGTGTGTGTGTGTGTGTGTGTGTGCGTGTGTGTGTGTGGAGTGCACTATAATGTTGATTATTTTCCTCTAACAGCACATCCCTGAGTGTTTTATTCACAGCAGCCGTTACAATTATTCACTCATTACAGAGTTAAACTCTTTAGTCTAAGAAAACACACCGCCATCCTGAAGGAGTCCCAACACCTCCAAGATGCAGCTCTGACCGTGATGCAGCTCTGACACTGGAGACTCCTTCCATATGATCATCAGTGTGAGCTGCTGTTATAGAGAATATTAATCAACACCAGCTGTGATCTTCACACCACACACTGCGTCATTGAACAATACACCAGTGGATCAGTGTACACATTCCATGATCGAAATGAAGATAGTACAGGAGTACAGGAGATTTAACACACACACACACACACACACAGAGTATATCCCAGGACCTTATGTATTCATACAGGGAATAAAGGAATCATTCATCACTTCCTGCTGCAGCACACCTGGAGAAAAAATGTGAACTCATTCTCCAAATAACTGCCTACCACACACACACTCACACTCACACACACACCCACGCACACACACACACACACACACACGCTCACACACCCACACACCCTCACACACACATACACACGCGCACTCACACATACACGCATTCAAACACACTCACACACACACCTGCAGCCGCGGGTCATTAAGTGTAATGATGATGAGGCAGGTCTCAATGCCTGGCTCTGTGCCAGCTGATAGAGCGTTATGAAACACACGCCGGTCACATGATCCATCTGATCACCGCCGCAGGTTCTTATCTGATCACCCATGTGCTATCTGTTATCTGATCAGAGGGAGCGACAGGTGAAGTTATCACACACACAGTCCTGCTGAGGTCAGGCCACACACACACACGCACACACACACACACACACACACACACACACATACACCTTTAATAAAGCTTACACAAGAGCTCGGGTGAGAGTGCAGGGTGAAGAGCAGTGGTGTCAAAAGTATTCACATTCATTACTTGAGTAGAAGTATAGATACTAGGGTTCAAAAATACTTCTTTAGAAGTTGAAGTATCAACCCAAGCTTTTTACTTAAGTAAAAGTTTAAAAGTACTGGTTTCAAAACTACTTAAAGTATAAAAGTAAAAGTACCGTGAGGGGCGACAAAAGCATTAAGGTCTCGCTTTCTGATCATGCGACGGGGAGGGGGGGGGGGGGGGTGCGTTGTGCGCTTTTTATCATGTGACCTATGGGGGGGCGGGCGTTGTGCGCATTCTTATCATGCGACGGGGGGTTGCGCGTTCTGATCATAAAAGTAGAGTAACGAGGCTATTTTTAAAATGTAAGGAGTAGAAAGTACAGATAATTGCTTAAAAATGTAAGGAGTAGAAGTAAAAAGTCGGCTGAAAAATAATTACTCCAGTAAAGTATAGATACCCAAAATTTCTACTTAAGTAAGGTAACGAAGTATTTGTACTTCGTTACTTGACACCTCTGGTGAAGAGTGGGCGTGTCTCGCACTCTGGCAGTTGAAGGCTAATTATTATTGCAGTTAATTATTACTTAATTATACATCAGCAGCGTTCGTTATCTAACTTTACTGAAGACGTTCTCAGGATTATGTTAATTATTTATGATCTTCAGTGTCTGTCGAAGTGGGCGGAGCTAGCAGTGCTAGCACAATTTGCTAATCTAATCTGAGCAGAACATAAAACATAAATAACTGATTTCCACATGATTTAATTCGTCTTTAACTAGTTAGTTTCATAAGATGTATTCAGCTGCTTATGTTAATTTAAAAAAAACACACAGAGAACAGGCCACGCCCATAAGTAACAAACTGCACAGGACATGAGGACCTTCTACCTGCTAGTGTAAATCTAATGCTTTGTTGGCGGAAAATATTTACTATTATTTTTCTTGTCAGAATCACCTCTAGAGTGTAAGCTCCGCCCTCATATTTCAAGCCACACCCCATAGCTGAGTCTCGGTCTGAGAGTCGCACTAGGACACCAAGTGGAACATAAATTTTAGCAACATGTATAATTCGTCTTTTTAAAGAAGCGCTCCACTTCCTGTGGTTAGCGAGGCTAAAGGCTGCTTTATTAGCGCTACGTTACAGTGAGTGCGGCGAAAGGTGTGTAAACATGCTGCTGTCTGTCTCAGTCACACTGTACCAATCTACACACTCAACACTCAGACATACAGTAAACAGGAATATATAACTCCGCCCCCAGACACCCCGACTCAGCATGATCATCTGCAGTGTTAAACTCAGTCAGTGTTAAACTCAGGCCTTACAGACTCACTACTTCCTGTCCCGTTCATCAGACACACACTATACGCCACCAGTGGTTAATATATATAGTATTATAGTATATAATATAATACACACACACACACACACAAGTGGTTTTGAGTTTTATTTATACACATATATAATACACACACACACACACACACATATATACACAGGAGTGCGCGTTAAGAGGTGTACAGGTCAGTATTAGAGCAGGGACGTGAAACACCGTCAGCACTTTTCATCTGCACACTTTACTTCCTCACTATGAGTCTCAGGAATTGTTTTATATTTTTATTACTGGAAAAGTGTGACTGTGCTGACCTTTGTGTGTGTGTGTGTGTGTGTGTGTGTGTGTGTGTGTGTGTGTGTGTGTGTGTGTGTGTGTCAGCCAATCCCAATCCCAATCCAATCCCAGGTGACTCAGGGCGGGGTACACCCTGGACACACACACACACACACACACACACTCTTTGGACTGTGGGAGGAAACCCCCCAAGCACGGGGAGAACATGCACACACCATGCACACAGAGACAGCAATCGAACCCGGACCCTAAAGGTGTAAGGTGACAGTGCTAATCATTACGCCACGTGCCACCATCAGTATAAATTTATTATACTGAGTCTGATAGATCCTGAGGGACAAGAAGGGAGAATAA
>CM060105.1:31223957-31276457 GCA_030522415.1 Channallabes apus | reverse complement strand
TGATTACTCTGAGTGATGAAACACAGAACCACGTGTACACTCTGATCGGAGCTTTAAAGCAGTATTTGCTCTGCGCTGGGTTTCTCTGAGCCGCGGTGGAGGAGCACGCTGGTGGACGAGGAGGCCATCAGCTCGATCACACCTCCATAAACACCTCAGTAATGAGGGTCGTTAGCGCCGCATGAAAGGTTTGTGAGGACTGTGATATATATATATATATATATATATATATATATATATATATAGAGAGAGAGAGAGAGAGAGAGAGAGAGAGGATTAAAAGGTTTTTCCTTCCATGCTGTTGAGGGAGAAGATTGAGGAGGAAACCTTGAGAGGAACCAGGCTCAGCAGGAACCCGTCCTCACCTGAGTGGTTATAAACCGTTCCCACTGCTATATCTGTGTGCTTTAAGGATAAAAAGTATCATTACAGACTAGTAGACGTTGCCTGTTTCTCACACACGCGCACACACAAACATAGCTCTGCTCATGTCTCAGCAGCTCCTTCAGACTTAACACTTCACAGCCATGTTTCGCTCCTTTGATGGACTTTTATTTCACCGCATCCTCTATAAAGTGTGGTTTGCGGGTGGGCAGTGCTGAGGTGGAGGAAAAGCTGCTGAGAAACGCGTCTCCTTATTCACTCCAGGTTCTGAAGTGCAGATCCAGACTCAGCACGCTCTGATGTTCTGCTGAGATCAGCTTCACGTCCAGGACGCTGTGTGAGACACGTCTTTATAACGCAACTGTTTAAACTGTAAAGTGATGAACACCAGATCTGATGTGATGTTAATTATTATTACACACAGTGTGACTCAGAACATCTGGATCTATAGGCGTTATTTCCAATGAAATTCTTTTCCTTTCATCTCAGACCCGAGAGGGTTTCAAAACTAACAACAGAAGATGGAACAGAACCGGACCTGACCCCACTCGACTGTGAGCTGATCAGAACTCAGTAAATCATCTCTGTTTGGAACTGATCCATTAGTTAATTAATCAGTGTTCTCCTATTCAGTATAAACACAAGCTGAGTCTGGATCCAGATGTTTGTGTCACAGTTCACACTTGAGCTGAGAGATACGGCCAAGAAACATCATCATCATAGATCTGTCTGAGAAACAACTAATATTATACTAGTATCAACTAATATTATTAATATTATTATAATTTGTATAGAGCTTTTATCAACGGTTATTGTACGGTTATCTTCACATGATCACAAGAAAATATAGAAAAGTGAGAGAAAATATGAATGAATCATAATGATCAGATAATTATAAAGATAATTACAGAAAGTTCAGAACATCATCAGAACACAGTTTTCTTCTAATGAGTTTCCTTTTAAATAAATTACTTTTTAAGATATATAATTGTTTTTAAGCACAACAAAATATACACACATAGTACAGTGCAAAAGTCTTGACCCACTCGTTTCTTCATATGTTGATTCCAAACCTGAGTGCCCCGAGTGTTCTGAGGAACAGTTCTCCAGTCTCCCTGAAGAACATTTCTTGTCTCTCATGTCCACTCCAGCCCCTGTACCTGAGAAATGTGTTGTGTTTGTTAATCCACACAGTGACCTCTGAGTCATTCAAACATTACAACATCTACATTAAGTCCTGACCCAGTGAGAAATAGGTGCAGATGATGACAGATGATCAGGAGGAGTTTACTGCTGATGCTGAAGTTTGGAAAAGACAAGAGGGGAAATGAGGTCGCTACATAAACAACCAGAGTGTAAATTGTATTTTTAGGTCCAAGTGTGGAAGTGTGCAAAGTGAGGAAGTGTGGAAGTGTGCAAGTGAGGAAGTGCACAAGTGTGCAATTGAGGAAGTGTGCAAGTGTGCAAGTGAGGAAATGCACAAGTGTGCAATTGAGGAAGTGTGCAAGTGAGGAAGTGTACAAGTGTGGAAGTGTGCAAGTGAGAAAGTATCACAGTATGATAAACTGCAAATCTCTCTCACACACACACACACACACACACACACATTTCTCACATCTACAGAACAGTATTTTTTTTGTCCCGTTGCTCATACCCCCACACCCTCATCCAGCTTTCCAAAACACACATTCACACACTTACACTGCCTTAATGTGAAGAGATGACTTCCTGTTATGGCCCTTTCCTCAACATAAAACCCCTTCTGTATTCAAAACCGCACACACACACACACACACACACACACACACACACACACACACACACACACACACACACACACACACACACACACACAAGACACACACACACACACACACACACACAGTGAAAAACGAAAAACACATTTAAGTGGTTTGGTGAAGTCAGGTGAAGACCCACTAAGTGTTTATCTCATGAAGTGTGTGTGTGTGTGTGTGTGTGTGTGTGTGTGTTCGCACTGGGAAGTGTAGTCAGTGCAGCCATGTTTGTAGTCTGTGCTGTTGGAGTGATTCTGTGATAATAGTATCATTTATTCTCTCTCTGTCTCTCCACATGTCTATCTTTATGAGTGTGTCCCTGCTGAGGTGCCGGAGGAGACGGTGCTGAGGGGACAACTCCCAGAGACATGATGAGGAAGAACCCCTGAGGGGAACCAGACTCGGAGGGGAAACATCCTGATTTGTGTGATACCAGACAGTGAGAGCGTCAGTCGGCCCCTGCTGTAACTCTGAGCTCTGAGGGGGAAAAAGTGCAGCTGTGTTACAGGAAGTGTGTTTTAGTTAACAGGAAGTCCACTGTGTAGAGGTCACACACACCGAGTCACTGCAGTCAAACACCGTCGCAGTGACACACCGTGTGTGTGTACTCAGTCAAAAGCATCATCATGGGTTCAGGTGTCACATGGATCTATAAGCACACACGCAGAGATAACTTCAACCGGGAGTGGGGCATCAGGGGGCATCAGAGGGTTTGTCAGTGGCAGTGGTATCTCAGGATGGCTCACTGTCTTTGTGTCTCCTTGTTGGTCTTTTTTCCTCCCTTCATTTGTTCCTTCCCTTCACCCCATCTTCTCCACACTTGGCTGTAAATCAACTCTTTCTTCTCAATTTTAGTGTGAAATTTATTCAACCATTAACGAGAGAAACGACGGTGTCCTCTTTGTCCTTCTCTCCCTCATTCGTTCCGTCTCAGGACAGACGTCTCTGCAGTCAGGAGTTGATGAGGTTCTCATAGGCTCTGTTCTCAGTTAGACATGGAAGCATCTCTCTATGTCTCAGGGACACCAGGTCATCTTCTCTCTCTCTGTGTAGGTTTTGGTTCCGGTTCTGCTTCTCTTGTCTTCTTTTATTGCTCACATGTTTCTCATTGCAGCTCATCAGCTGGTGCATTTCAGCCTCGCGTCTCTGCGTTGTCTCGTCCTGTCAGTTAAACTCCTACAGATCATCTGTTCTTAATCCTGTTTATTTGTATAAAACTGATCATCTTCCAACTGTGTTACAGAAATCTGGCCTACAGGACCACAGCTGATTAAACTGTGTGTGTGTGTGTGTGTGTGTGTGTGTGTGTGTGTGTGTGTGTGTGTGTGTGTGTGTGTGTGTGTGAGTGTGAGTGAGAGAGAGACTTTATGCTTTGGGAAACAACAGCTTTAATGAAACATAATTTTGCTTATAGATTTTATAAACTTACATTAAGTTAAATTTTAATTAATCACTGATGTTGAAAAGAGAAAGTTTGAGTGCCTGAGATTTCAATTAACCGATGAGTTAGTACAAATAGTACAAAAACTGATAATAAGAATTTACTTCAGTTCAATGTTTATGTATCAATTCTGTGATCTTAATCAAGCCAATTTGTTGTCATGGTAATTGTGAGTTAGGAGCTGTTAGCCAATTAAAACACTCCTGGGAACATATGCATATGCATCATAGATTTTTTTTCTTTCTTTCTTTTTTTTATTATTTTAGTTTAGTTTTCCAGATTGAGCTTTACAGTTTTTCTTAAATGTTTGCAACTTATTATTATTATTATTATTATTATTATTATCAGTAGTAGTATTCAATTCAATTTGATTAACTTTTATTTGTATAGCCTTTTTACAATGGTCATTGTCACAGAAAAAAATAAATGATGGAAATCATCTAGAAAATAATAAAAAAGTGTAGACTATCAGATCGTCCCTGATGAACAAGCCGAGAGTGACGGTGCTGAGGGAAAAACTCCCTGAGATTTACATTTAGGCATTTGGCAGATGCTCTTATCCAGAGCGACTTACATTTTTATCTCATTACACATCTGAGCAGTTGAGGGTTAAGGGCCTTGCTCAAGGGCGCAACAGTGGCAACTTGGTGGTTGTGGGGTTTGAACCTGGGATCTTCCGAACCGTAGTCCAATGCCTTAACCACTGAGCTACAGTGTCCCCTGGCAGTATATCCATATATATATATCCATCTAGCAACACATGTGTCTGGGAACTGTAACGCTTGTGCACCCAGAGACGTTGGTACGAAGAACTGTGTGTTTTAAACTGCTTGGCAAGGACCACATAGAGTGTGATGGTCAGGGGTGCACATACTTTTGGTGGTGTAGTCAATGTTTATGAGAAATTGAGTACATGATTTGGTTTCAGCTTCAGACTTCCATCATGGAGCATCACATGACAGGAAATCAGAGGCGTGTGATTGGCTGGAGTCTCAGTGATTGACAGGAAAGATCGAGTAAGCCCCTCCCACCCTGAGAGCACCTGAGAATGTACATGTATGATCTCTTTACGCGTCGTTAATGTAAAGTGTATGTGAGAAACAACCCTGTGGATGGAAATGTTCATTTATCAGGCCACGCCCCTCGCCTCAGAACTCCGAGATTTAAGCAAAAAAAAAAATAATATATATATATATATATAAAATGAAAAAGAGCGAATCTGGCAACCCGGGGAAAAAACCACTCGTGTGCGGCAGAACAGCGCTCCAGTCCCACTGCACCGGCATCACACACACACACACACACACACACGGAGTGGCGCTGCGGGCTGCAGGCTGGACTGTCGGGTGGAGTTGAGATCTTCACCATGAAGTAAAGCAGGAGCTCCTCAGTGCAGAACTTCTCCTCCAGCAGGATCTGTGGTCTAACAGGTATGGACACACTGCAGCATGGAGACTTTACTCTCATACACACACACACACACACACACAGAGGAATAATCAGGAGATACCTGCAGGAGATCACAGGGTGAAACTGATTCATATGAGAAACGTGTATAAGACATAAAGAGGAGGAAGAAAGGTCTCTCTCTCTCTCTCTCTCTCTCTCTCTCTCTCATTGTCTGTCTTTCTGCACTCAGACTCTGAGCTGAAACTTTTTATTCTGACAAAATGAAAGCTATTTCCAAATGAAATGATCAGATATGATTTTACTAAAATGTTTTAAAAATGAAAAGTTTTGACCTTATTGGAGGATTTATGATGCATTTGGCATTAATATGAATTCTTGTGTTCAGTCCTAAGTTTCTTTAAGTCTTAAAGCCTTTAATGGAAAGTGTTTAAAGGTGAAGGCTATAAAAACCCTGCATAGTGCATATGAGTGCGTAAGTAAGTGCACCGGGTTCTAATGAGGGGGTGTTTGAGATGTACTTCACCTCTCCATGTGTCTGTGATCTGGTCCATGAGCATTTAGGATACAGCCCAGTAAAGAGGTGATTAAAGGGATTTGGGGTTTTTTGCTTTTCTTCCCCAGTGGAAAACGGTGCAGACAGAAATTGCACTCGAACCCAAAATCCCTTGTTCACTCTGTTTTCTTTTTATTTTCTTCTCCTTCTTCTTCTTTTTTTTTTTGGCAGAATGTGTGTGTGTGGCGGTGCAGTGTAATTGTGGTTTGGGATAACGTTTGGAAACTTAGATCGAATCAGAAGTGAGAGTGTGTGTGTTGGTGTGTGTGTGTGTGTGCGTGTGTGAGAGAGAGAGAGAGAGAGAGAGAGAGTGTGTGTGTGAACAGACTTTTATTAGACAGTTATTACGGTATTTAAAGGATTTTCACAGATTTGAAATAATGACGTGGGAAAATCTGCAGATTGACACTGTCACCTTATTACATCACACAGGGTACACTGTGTGTGTGTGTGTATTTTGGCATTTGTCCAGCCCTTAATTTTCCTGCACATTGCCACTGACTCTCAGCCTGCAATTCTGCAATAGAAACACACACACACACACACACACACACACACACACACTGTATCTTCCAGTTTTTGGCCTCTGGAACGCTGCACCTGTCTGTCTGGTTACAGTGACAGCAGTGTGGGTGAGAAGGGACTAGCGAGGGTGAGAGAGAGAGAGACAGAAAGACAGACGTATGAGACGGAGGAGTGAATGATGTCACACTGCGACGTGAAAAAATTCCCAGAATTCCATGTTATTCAAAAAGAAGAATCTTGACAACTACCACATTCACACACACACAATCCAAACCCTCGAGGTCACTCGTCCATCATCACAGTGTGTGTTATGCTCCCCCCCCCCCCCCCCCGCGCTTCTACATGAGTGTTTTTGTACACACCGTGTTGGGCACGACGTGTCCTATACATTGGCACTGCTCTGGAAATGACGGCTCCTTCCTCATCTGATGTGAAAACATACTGTACTTTATTTTTGAAGGAGGTTAGTATTTAGTTGTTCCTTGTCTCCCTCTAGTGGATGGAACTGATTCTTTAAAAAACCAAATCAGGATCTTTAGGACACTGTAATGGACTGTTGTGTGTTTTGCAGCTCTACAGAACACACAGGTCACTCTGTAGGTGTGTAAGTCCTGACTGCAGCCTATCTGCTGATGGGCACAGAGTATATTGCCACCCATCTATTACTGGAAAGGTTGACTGAGCAGAAATTTTTTATGCAGTATTTGTTTTTTTCTCACTGGCATGGTGTGTGTTTGTGTGTGTGTATAGTGTTGTTGAGCTTTTAATAAGTGTATTAACCAGTTAAGCATGCAGATTTCACACGCACAGACTCGAGGTGGGACTCGAACCCAGGCCCTGCAAGACGGCAGTCCCTATTCCTACTCTGCCATCCTTTTCCTGTACAGTCCGTGTGTGTGATGTGTAACATTTCTGATTCTCTCTCTCTTTCTCTCTCCTGTGCAGGTGTGTGTGTGTATAGTAAAGATGGGACCTGTACCCCTGAGTCTCCCGCTCGCTGTATTGCTCCTGCTGTGTATAAATCCAGCTGTGAGTGCAGGTGAGGATGAGTACACCTGGCCGCAGAGGAAGATGCCGCTCATGCATGAAAAACACACGGTACATCTGAGCGTCTCAAGCTTCACGGCCGAGCGTCAGTCCGAGCTGAACGGGACGTGTGGGATCGAATGTCAGAGTGAGTTTCCGGAGCCGAGCGTGGAGCTTCTCCAGGAGATGCTTTCTTACGAGACCATGTACGAGAACGGCACGCGCACGCTCACGTCTGTCACGCTGCAGGGGCTCGAGATCACGGCCGAAAACATGTCTTCGTCTTCCAGATCACGGAGCAAGCGCGAAGTCTACGGCCCGGACACGCGCTTCACCATCTCGGACAAGCAGTACTCCATGAAGTATCCGTTCTCCACCTCCGTGAAGATTTCCACCGGATGCACCGGTGTGCTCGTGTCACCCAAACACGTGCTGACTGCCGCGCACTGCATCCACGACGGCACGGATTACATCAAAGGAGCAGAGAAACTAAGCGTGGGAGTTCTGCGTGACAAGAAAAAGGGAGGAAAGAAAAGACGAGGGAAGGGTAGAAAGGAGGAGGGGGAAAGAGAGAAAGTAGAAACGGAATCAGGAGGAAAGAAACAGGAGCGGAAGTCTAAAGGTCGGAAAGGTCGGAGTAGGAGGAGCGCGCCGTCCTGGAAGCCGACGTTCCGCTGGACACGTGTGAAGAAGACACAGATCCCCAAGGGCTGGTTTAAAGGCGTCTCGGACAACGCCGAGGCTGATTATGATTATGCTGTGCTCGAGCTGAAGAAGGGGCAGAAGGTGCAGCACATGGAGCTCGGCATCATCCCCTCCGTTAAGAAGCTCCCCGCTTCACGCATCCACTTCTCAGGGTTCGATGACGACCGGCCCGGGAACTTGGTGTACCGGTTCTGCTCCGTTTCAGACGAGTCCAACGACCTCATGTACCAGCAGTGTGACGCGAAGCCCGGCGCGAGTGGAGCCGGCGTGTACGTGCGCCTGAAGGAGGCGGGGAAGAGGAAGTGGAAGCGGAAGGTCATCGGGGTGTTTACGGGGCATCAGTGGGTGCAGGTTGACGGCCAGCAGCAGGATTACAACGTAGCTGTGAGAATCACGCCGGTGAAGTTCGCACAGATCTGCTCCTGGGTACACGGAGACTCCAGCATGTGCCAGGACACCTGATGAAAATAAACTGCCCTGCTTCTTACCCCGTTTACCCCAATACCCTGCTTTTACGCTTTATAACAGTGGAGATACTCAGTGTGAGAAAGTTTAAAAGTTAGAACTATAACTTCATCTACCCCATCCTTCACCCTGTCTGCCCGGACAGATACCCCATCTATCCCCTATCCTTCTCCCTGTCTTCCACCCTGTCTCCCCTTTACCTTACCTCATTTCTTACCCTATCTACCACGTCTACCCCTTCCCTCAACCTACTACCCCATCTACCCCATCCCTCATATTGTCTTTCTCCCAGTCTACCCTGTACCTTACCCCATCCCTTACCCTATCTACCCTGACCACACCAACTCTCACCTGGTCTACCCTATACCCTGTCTACCCTGGTTTTTACCCCAATAGCCCCATCTTGCCCCCTCTTAGCTCGTGTTTTTCCCCACATCAGATCTGATCTTCTGTCCAGTCATTAGATTCCATTAAACTTCACTGTCTCTGTGCTGAGTTGCACAAAGCCAGTTTTTACCCCTTTATAAAGTTTAATGCCCCGGTGAGAAACGTTAATGATTTTTTTCTTACATAATAAATAATTTTATATTTGAAAGGTTCTTAAGTCTCAGGGCTTCGCAGTCAGACCCTGTAACGTCCCTCTGCGCTGATGTTCATCACTGCAGCATACTCTAATAACTTATACTATTATAAACTTAATTTATTTTTATTTACAACTTAACCTGCTAAAAAGGTTCTTTCAGGATTCATTTGGATTAAAAACATCAGAAATTAAATGATCGGACTCTGAGGTCCGATCCGTCGTCCCCGGACGCTTGCGGGACATTTTAAAACCTTTCCTCACGCTTCTTACGTTTTTATGTTCGCATGATGTCACCGGTTGCATTCATGCAGATTAGCTAGTTTTGGTGTAATGACTCAGAAAAAGAGCTTTTCTAAGAGAAGAAGGTTTCGTATTTAGGGTCCAGGGTTTGAAATTTGTTTTCTGTCTTGTGTTTTTAAAGATTTATTCTTTATTCAGTGTTCAGACGATGTTACTGTAGTCAAGTTTTCTTTTTCTTGTTGTTGTTAAAAGCGTCTTCATGAGCGTCTCACGTTACAGAGGGAGGCGGACGCCCACGTCGACGCTCTGGTGCTAATTCAACATTTTATGTGGACGGTTTTCTTTTCAGTCTCCTCGGAGTGTAGCGAGTAACGTACTGTAGAGTTCTATTAATGTGTAGTGTGCTGAAGGTCATATGAAGTTCAGAAGGTTATTTCATTTTCATCACCGCTGGACTTTTTCTTTTTTTTTTCAATTACAGTAAAAGCCGTAAATGCTGGATGTATAAATCAGGAGTGTTTCGGTCAGAGTCAGATCCTACAAAATATGTTTTCTTTTTGTTGTTGTTGTTTTTTTTCAAAACATTTTTTTTTATTTTAGAGACCAAATAAATTATGATTCATATGACACGTCCATACGAGTCTGAAGTTAAAATTCTGGTTTAATCACTCAGACATACTGATGTTCAGTATTTGTTTGTTTGTTTGTTTATTGCATCTCAAAAGGTGTACATGCACTGGGTCAGGGAGAGCAGAAAGATATGACAAAATCAAGGAAAATAAATATATTTATAAATACAGAGATATAAACATATATAAACTCAATGAATAATATAATCTTTCACTATTTTCAATCAGAGGATTTTAACTGAAGATCTACAGATGATCAAGACCAAGATTAAAACATGTTTGTGTGTGTGTGTGTGTGTGTGTGTTATAGCATTTAATTGACTCTACATTTTATTACTGTAACACTGTTTAACAGTAACTCTCATCTGAAACATATGACACACAAACCAACTGAAATAATCCAGATTTTAATCATCTACAGAGAAATGGTTCCTTCAGTTCCTCATGGCTGTGTTCCAGTTCCGCTGCTCCGCTCGCGTATTACTGTAGCACACTACCCGGGAAGAACACACACTCTGAACTTTGCATAAACAACAGTGTTGGAACACAGGGTTAACTGCACAAAAGGATCATGGGTAATTCTTTAGGACACACTTATTTCAGTCACAGGGCGGAAAAAAATACAAGAAATAAAACTAAATATTTTCTATAAATAGAAATGTAAACTTTTCAGGACGGAGTGTACGGAGCCTCACACGCGAGCTAGATACTTTCACGTCCATGTTACACACGTGTGTATTCTCATAAGCTCAATTATTCTCACAGCGATGCGACAGTGTGTTTAATGAAATGCTGTTTTAGATCAGGAGTAAGGATTAGCGCAGCGTCTGCTCGGTGAGAGAGCGTCGCCTGAGGTAATACAGCCAGCTGATCGAATTGAACTTTAGCTCCGTCCACATCATTGTCACTGATGTGACCTCAGTGTCGTCTCCAAAAGTGTGAGGAGTTTCATTTGTTAAAGCATCTGCTCCATCACGTTGTCATGGAAACCTGCCCAGAAAACTAACAGAGGGGAGCGGAAGCCTTGACGACACTCTGCAAACAAACGTCTAGGTGTAAGAAGGTGAGAGTTTCTACTGCATATGTATACGTCATGAAGTTATATTCATAAACAAACGTGTAGAACCAACAGCGGGATCACGTCATCGTTTAATAACCAGAGTCACATCATCCACAGATACAGAGGAGAGCAAAACCTTCTGCAGGAACACATCACACACACACCAACAGGAAACACACACACACACGCTTGCACATCATTCACACTCTGAAGCTAACACTTGGCAAAAATCTACACATTTGCACATTTTTTTAATTTCAATTTTCTTTTTTTGGTTCCCATTAAAGGAAAAAATAACATGGAGATAAAGCACACACAAACACACACTCTTCATTGGATTTTTTTCCTTTTTTTTCCCTCTAAAATTGACTTCACAGTTTGTGCTATGACATTAAACAGCGCAGATGGGAGGGGGCGTGGTTATGAAATTGTCGCGGGGTTAACCGTTGGATCTTCAGGTGTATGTGGGTGTAAACGATCAGCGAATCAGCTTTCACCAGAGCTGAGACTGAAATCACTGAAGAGAGAGAGGGTGGGGGGGGGGGGGGGGGGGAGAGAGACTCACTAGAACAATCATTCAACTGCTGTTATCAGACAAATACAGTATATAGACAGACAGATGCACAGACAGACAATCGGACAGGCAGATATACAGAGAGGCAGACAGGCAGACAGATGTATAGACAGACAGATGTATAGACAGACCGGCAGATGTACAGGCAGACAGATGTATAGACAGACAGATGTATAGACAGACCGGCAGATGTACAGGCAGACAGATGTACAGACAGACAGGCAGACAGATGTACAGACAGATAGGTATACAGGCAGACAGAGAGACAGGTCGGAACTTTTCATACCTCAGAGATTATAAGAAGTCTTTAATATCGAGGTCGGCCAGCGGGTCTTTACTCTGCGGCTTCTTGGGACTCTGAACAGCAGGACCTGGAGACAGCTATGGAACACACACACACACACACACACACAGTGAGTGGAAAAATGTGCAAATAAATACACACACATACATACACACACACACTGCTCTATATCTACAAAGATGCTTACTGGTGCAGCTGCCCCTGCGAACGGTGGTCTCATCATCGACTGTCCCATCATCACCTGCTGAGGCATCATGGGAGCTCCAGTACCTCCTGCAGGGGGCTGGGGGAGGGGGGCATTAAACATAGAGGAGAAAAGTGATAAATTACTTTGGAATAGGCTCAATCTGGTCTCAGCAGGTCACACAACCTTTTTCCATCGCTCCAAAGTCCAGTCTTTATGCTCTCTAGCTAACTGAAGCCTTTTTTTGATGAGTCTTTCTAACAAGTGGCTTTATTATGGACGCACAACTGTTAAATTTTGTTATTTATTGAACATCCACATGATGACATTTTGACACATTTTAAAATAAAAAAGAATTAAATAAACTATATAAAATAATACACTAATACACTAAAAAAAAATAATAATAATAATTTGTTTATAAGCACCAGGCTAAAAGCAGGCTGCGCTCCTATGGGTGGTGGCATGGCTCCAGTAGGGGGCGCTCCAGCTGTTGCTCCAGCCTAAAACACACATTACATGTTATTTTTTTGGGTTTTGTTCGCCTTATAAAGTTAGGTGATGTGGAGCTGCTGATGAGATGTGATGTGGTGAGATGTGATGTGGTGTGAGGTGGAGTGGAGTGGTGTGATGTGGTGAGATTTGATGTGATGAGATGTGATGTGGTGAGATGTGATGTGGTGCGATCTGATGTGATGTGGTGTGATGAGATGTGATGTGGTGAGATCTGATGTGATGTGCTGAGATATGATGTGGTGAGATGTGATGTGGTGAGATGTGATGTGATGTGGTGTGATGTGGTGAGATGTGATGAGACGTGATGTGGTGAGATGTGATGTGATGTGGTGTGATGTGGTGAGATGTGTCGGTCTGCTTAGACTAGCTGAAGTGGGTACCATGGGCGGAGCACTCCAGCTGGTGGGGGCCACCTGAGGGGTCCAGTTCAGTCCACCCGTCAGCTTCTTTTCTCCCTCTCTGAACCACACACACACACACAAAACAAACAAACAAACAAACAAACAAACACACACACACACACACACACACACACACACACACACACACACACACATAGAGACAGAGGTACACAATGCATATCACTTAAACAACCAGATTTCTTTCTTGTTTTGTAACTTAACTTGATTGGCTTGTGTAACTCTGATTGAGAGATAAAAGGAGCCTCACCCACCCTGACACCTGGACATCCTTATTTTAATAAATACGTTAAATTAAATATTATATATACAGTATATACTGTATATGGTGAGTGTTACAAAACAAATATACACATGGGGTATAGTGTTCTTACTTTTTCTGACTTCCCATCCCCAGATCTGCAAAAATATAGACAGAATTATTAATACATTATGATGAATATTAATGAATATTAATCCGTGTTGGTGTCAGAAGGGTTATCGCTTACTTCCAACCAGGTTGGCCAGTGATTCATCCAGATCTATACTGATGGCTTTAGGAGGCAGACTGGTGGTGGGCATCATGGCGGGTGATATGGGCATCATGGTTGGCATAGCGGTGGGCGTGGCTGCTGGGGCTCCCATTGGAACCGTCGCCACAGGAACCACAGGAGATGCTGCAGGAACTATAGGAGTACTACTGCCACCAGTACTCTGAGGGGTAATTGAGGGCATGAGGAGGTCCCCTAGTGCATCAAAAGCTACTCACCAACACACACACACACACACACACACACACACACACACACACACACACAAACACATGTCATAAGTAAAAGCAATAACATCTTCCTGATAAAGGTTATTTTTTGTATGAGTGTACACAGTGTTTATTCTCTACAAATAATGCACCTGGATCAGCTGCAGAGGTCGGAACAGGGTCAGAGGTCACAGAGGGGGCAGGGGGCGTATCAAAAGCATCGAAGCCCGAATCTAGCAGGTTGCTCGGGACAACAGTTGCTGCTGTTCCCATGGGAACAGGAGGAGTGGGGCCAATGGGAGAAATCAAACCTATGAGGACACAAACAGGAACATGGATCAGAGACACAGAGACTTTCCCACTCTCTCTCTCTCTCTCTCTCTCTCTCTCACACACACACACACACACTGAGTATTGTACCTCCGAGCAGATCTCCTGTAGAAGTAGAAGTGGGTGGTTCCACTGCAGGTTCTCCAAATGTGTCTGATTATCATCAGCATCATCATCATCATCATCATCCAGAGTGCAGCGTGTGAGTAGAGAAGTGTTAATCAGCGTCAACACTGAGACAGGGCCACATTAGAGAGAGTGAGACAAAACACACATACACTGTCTATTGCTGTAAGAATTTTGTTTCTTCCTAAACTTCACTTTGGTCTAACTGGATCGTGTAACCATGACTTTTTGAAAAAGAAGTACTTATTTCCAAACCAGAACAAAAAATATAATCAAGATCACAGCAAAAACTGGACAAACAGTAAACTACAGAATACCAGCAGGTGGCAATAAAGCACGGCATCCACATTAACAGCTGTGGCTTCTGCCTCTAGCGCAGAAGATCACTTTTGCCAGTCTGCCAAGAACAGGCTTATTTCAGCTACTCTATTTTGAAACACTGACAATCATGGTGAAAGAATGGTGAGGCAGAAAATCTGGAAAAATCATACCCTGGACAATGCCCCCATCATTAAAGTATAGTTTCACTAGCCCATTCCACTGCCCTACCTAGCCACCTCTTTTATGTTCATGGAGACATTTGGAAGTTCCATGCCACTGAGATCCAGATATGGGAACCAATAATCGTTACACATGGATTTGGTGACCAACTTACCCATTCACCGAGCCCTCCTGATTCCTTAACCAAAATGGCCTATCTTACAACCGAGTACATAAGCAGGAACAGGGAATTTATTTCCTAGTTGTGTCTTGCTCTGGGATAGATGTCATCATGCACCTGACACACACCCAGTGGGTAACCACCGTGTAGAACACCTTGGAAAAGATCAGGCCTTGCAACTACTGATTAGGCGTGGAGGATGAAATTAATAAATTCTGCCTCAATGCAAGTGCACATCTCTCCACAAGCCCAGTCCTGGCCTGCTCATCTCGGTCCTCATCATTAAGCACATAGAAAGAAAGAAAAAGCCTTTATTTGTTACATTGGGCACAGTGAAATTATTTTCTCCATATATCCCAGCTTGGGGGTCAGAGCACAGGGTGAGGCATGATAGGGCACCTTGTCACTCTTGGGGCCCTTGGTTCTCCTGGAAAAAAAGCAACATCCAGTGAGATCACAAGTGAGTTGGTCTTGCTGCACAGTTGCACTGGGACACCAAAAGCAATCCTGACAGACTAGGGCACACCATTTACCTTAAACTGATGGTGGACCTTGGTGGATGTTGCCGGCTATTCCCTTATGTCCTGTTTGCCAACTGGGAAAGCTCCAGCCTCCATTGGATTTACACCATTCTGAGGTAATGCTTGGCCAATACCCACAATATTGGCACAAAGGCTGGGCAGAGCAGTCATCACCCTCCAAGTTGTTGATGTGAATGCAGGAGAGGATTAATTTTGTGTCAGATTCCTCATCCAACAGGACTTAGAGAAAGCCCAGGCCAAGCAGCGACACACACTACAATGCACAGCCCAGAGAGTTTCAACCAGTTTGCAAGCCAATACTAACTGTACATTTCTGATTCACTGGCAAGGGCCCTGTGCGATCAAAAAGTCAAAAAAGTCTACCAAAAAAGGAAAAAGTCACAAAACTCTACCATGTGAATATGATGCACAATTGGTTTAAAGCAGTGTCTGCCGTCTCAGCTGGTCCAGCTCTGCCCACAGGGCCAAAGAATAATGCATCAATGTGAAAGGGAGAAGAGGTCACACTACAGCAGCAGGATCTGGAGGAACTACTGAGTCAGCTTCTGGATGTGTTTGGTATGTGTTCACTCAAATGGCATCACTCTGAATCCTTTCTCTCACATGGTCAAGACTCTGTAGGGGTACTGTCACACAATTTCACCCTGACTGAGTACTGGTGGCCCATCGGAAAGCTAGACATAAGGAAGTACCGTTCCTGGGATACAATTCAATTCAGTTTTATTTGCATAGCACATTTAACAACTGACATTGTCGCAAGCATACATCAGTTCAGTTCAGTCTTAGTTACATCAGTTCAATGTGTTCTTTCACAAACTTCAGGTGTGCAGCAATGTTCTTTTTAGTAAGCAGCAGCTTTGTCTGTGATACCCTGCCATGGACACCCTACTTGTTCAATGTTTTATGTACTGTAGAACACATGAACACAGATATTAGCCAGTTCCAAGGATGCCTTTAAATCTTGGGCAGTCACTCTGGGTTGTTTCCTTACCTCATTGATAAGTCTTTGTTGTGCACTTCAGGTAAGTTTGACTGGGCACCGACTTTTTGGTAGAGTAGCCACAGTCCAAAAGTGTAGGCTGGTGAATTTCCAAAGTCTTTTAAATCACTTTGTAACCTTTTACAGCTTTGTGTAAATCAACTATTCTTGATCGTAGATCCTCTGAAAGCTCTTGTTGGCAAGGCATGGCTCACATTAGTGTATTCTTCTTGTGCGGAGCAAACTCAAAAAGTCTGAGTGGTGTTTAATCAGTAAAAGTAGCTCAAGTCCACCTCCAAACTCATTCTCTTAACATGACTCCAGGTATGCAACACCCTGACTCCTTTGTTGAGCTCATTAACCTTAAGGATTCACACTTTCTCCACTAGCACTATGAGGTTTTTATGGTTGTTCTCAAAAAATACATGAAAGATCTGAATTTGTTGTGTTATTATTTTAGACACATTATATTTGTCAATACCCGTGACTTAGATGAAGGTCAGATCACATTTTATGACAAATAAATGGAGAAAACTTTTACTTTTTTATACTTTTTATTGCCACTGTCTGGTTGTATACATAAACTTTATCAGTCATGATTTAGTCCTCATTACAGCACAGAGACAGCACTCCTTAACGTAGTAAATTACCTCCTATTGGCCTCTGATCAGGGTTGTGTAACTACAGTATGCTTGTATTACTGGACCTCTGTGCAGCTTTTGACACCATTGATCATAGTATTATTCTTCACAGATTAGAAAATGTATTAGGAATTAAGGGAACAACCCTCTCCTGGTTCAGATCCTATTTGACTGATTGTTATCAGTTTGTAGATTTAAATGGTGATTATTCTGCATGTTCGTAAGTGGAGTTTGGTGTTCCACAGGGTTCAGTTTTAGGCCCACTGCTTTTTTCCCTTTACATGCTTCCTTTGGGCAGCATAATCCGTAAGCATTGTATTAGTTTTCATTGTTATGCTGACGACACACAGTTATATGTCTCAGCAAAATTTCTAAATGATGAGAAAAACCAGCCTGATAAAGTCGGGCAATGCGTAAAGTATATAAGACTCTGGATGCTAATTAACTTCTTTCTGCTTAATCCTGATAAGACAAAAGTTCTAGTTATAGGACTACAAGCAGCTAAAAGCAAGCTTTCTGATAACACTGTAACTTTAGATGGTCTTTCTGACCTATCTAGTGCAACACTAAGAGACCTCAGTGTGATTATAGATTCTAGTTAGGGGTGGGCGGTATACACGGTTAACCGGTAGAAATTTGTCAGCCGGTAGAGATTTTGGTCTATCGTCTTAATCGCGGTTGAGATCATGTGACGTTGCACGTTACGTAACCACGCAATACACATTCACTTCTATGGGAAGCCAAACACATCTACTGTAAAGTGGGACGAAACCATGGCACCCGATTGAGCCGGTGTGGGCAGAACAAATATCCAGACCTGGTGGATCGCGCTGCTCGAATCACAAACCTGCTTGTTTGTGATTCGAGCCGGGCTGCGCGAATAAACCAGATCATCTCTGTGCTATCCAAATAGTCACGCTGCGCTGTCCACTGGGCCGCGCAGATATTTGGTTCAATCGGGTGTAAAAACAATAAAAACGAGAGCACACAAAATCCTTATCAACTGTTTATTCTTCTTTATTCACAAAAACATACTGAAACTCCAACAACTCTAGAGGAGGAAGTGCGCATGCGCCTTTTGCCCTTCTACGGCAAGCTCCGAGGGGATAAAAACCTCACACACACACATATGCACCTGACGAGCGCCTGTGCATCTAACATTAGCACAATATAACAAAATCAAATTAGGTTTGTTACACATCCAATCGAATATGGCCAAAGTAAAAAAAAAAATGCGGTAAACCTCAGCAATTCCTAGTTTAAATAAAATTACATTACGTAAAACAGTTTCTTTGTGTTTGAATTTTTATTTATGCATTTTCAGATACAAATTGCTATATTGTGATATACATCGTTATCGAGGTACAAAATTGCTTCTACCGTGATAGAAGATTTTGGTTATATCGTCCACCCCTACTTCTAGTCTTTCATTTAAAGCTCATGTAGACAATATCACCAGGATAGCATTCTTTCACCTCAGTAATATTAGCAAGTTAAGGAATATATTGTGACTAAATGATGCAGAAAAACTAGTTTATGCTTTTATTACCTCTAGGTTAGACTATTGTAATGCCTTACTGTTTGCTTGTTCAACTAGGTGCATAAACAAGCTTCAGCTAGTCCATAATGTCGCAGTGAGAGTCCTCACTAGAACCAGAAGATACAAGTACAAGCACATCATCCCTATCTTATCTTCACTTGATTGGCCCCCTGTGCAATTTCGCATTGATTTTAAAATACTATGTTTGACATATAAAGCATTAAATGGACTCGCGCCGCAGTATCTGAGTGAATTACTAGTGTCTTATGATCCGCCACGCCTACTTCAATCAAAGGATGCAGGCTGCTTGTCAGTACCGCCTATTATAAAAACTACATCTGGGGGCAGAGCTTTTTCTTACAAAGTCATGTCTGTGTTTCCTTCTGGCTCTCCCTTTTAGTGATGCTGTCATAGTTAGTCCTGCCGGAGTCTCTGCTTGCACTCTACACTAAGTATACATTCACATTATACATTATGTGACTGTGACCATACCTAACTGTTATCTCTCCTCTTTTGTTCTCTCTCCCCCTCTCTCTCTTGCCTCTCTCCTTCGAGCTACACATGATGTTCCTGAGCTGCCAGTGATCCAGGCTCCTTCTGCCCTCCGGACCTGTCTGACTCGTCCTGGTGCCCTGCTTCTGGGTGGAGATTTCGTCACATGGATGCCCTGTGTGTCTCTTTGGGATGCGTCCGGTGTCTGGGGACATTTTCACTCTACCATGAAGACAGTTCAGGGAGTTTTTCCTTGCTGCTGTCGCCCTCGGCTTGCTCACCAGGGACTATATGACCATTTTGATTTACAGTGGTGTGAAAAACTATTTGCCCCCCTCCTGATTTCTTATTCTTTTGCATGTTTGTCACACAAAATGTTTCTGATCATCAAACACATTTAACTATTAGTCAAAGATAACACAAGTAAACACAAAATGCAGTTTTTAAATGAGGGGTTTTATTATTTAGGGAGAAAAGAAACCCAAACCTACATGGCCCTGTGTGAAAAAGTAATTGCCCCCTGAACCTAATAACTGGTTGGGCCACCCTTAGCAGCAATAACTGCAATCAAGCGTTTGCGATAACTTGCAACGAGTCTTTTACAGCGCTCTGGAGGAATTTTGGCCCACTCATCTTTGCAGAATTGTTGTAATTCAGCTTTATTTGAGGGTTTTCTAGCATGAACCGCCTTTTTAAGGTCATGCCACAACATCTCAATAGGATTCGGGTCAGGACTTTGACTAGGCCACTCCAAAGTCTTCATTTTGTTTTTCTTCAGCCATTCAGAGGTGGATTTGCTGGTGTGTTTTGGGTCATTGTCCTGCTGCAGCACCCAAGATCGCTTCAGCTTGAGTTGACGAACAGATGGCCGGACATTCTCCTTCAGGATTTTTTGGTAGACAGTAGAATTCATGGTTCCATCTATCACAGCAAGCCTTCCAGGTCCTGAAGCAGCAAAACAACCCCAGACCATCACACTACCACCACCATATTTTACTGTTGGTATGATGTTCTTTTTCTGAAATGCTGTGTTACTTTTACGCCAGATGTAACGGGACACGCACCTTCCAAAAAGTTCAACTTTTGTCTCGTCGGTCCACAAGGTATTTTCCCAAAAGTCTTGGCAATCATTGAGATGTTTTTTTAGCAAAATTGAGACGAGCCTTAATGTTCTTTTTGCTTAAAAGTGGTTTGCGCCTTGGAAATCTGCCATGCAGGCCGTTTTGCCCAGTCTCTTTCTTATGGTGGAGTCGTGAACACTGACCTTAATTGAGGCAAGAGCGGCCTGCAGTTCTTTAGATGTTGTCCTGGGGTCTTTTGTGGCCTCTCGGATGAGTTGTCTCTGCGCTCTTGGGGTAATTTTGGTCGACCGGCCACTCCTGGGACGGTTCACCACTGTTCCATGTTTTTGCCATTTGTGGATAATGGCTCTCACTGTGGTTCGCTGGAGTCCCAAAGCTTTAGAAATGGCTTTATAACCTTTACCAGACTGATAGATCTCAATTACTTTTGTTCTCATTTGTACCTGAATTTCTTTGGATCTTGGCATGATTGCTAGCTTTTGAGGTGCTTTTGGTCTACTTCTCTGTGTCAGGTAGCTCCTATTTAAGTGATTTCTTGATTGAAACAGGTGTGGCAGTAATCAGGCCTGGGGGTGACTATAGAAATTGAACTCAGTTGTGATAAACCACAGTTAAGTTATTTTTTAACAAGGGGCAATCACTTTTTCACACAGGGCCATGTAGATTTGGAGTTTTTTTTCTCCCTTAATAACATAAACCTTCATTTAAAAACTGCATTTTGTGTTCAATTATGTTATCTTTGACTAATAGTTAACGGTTTTTGATGAGCAGAAACATTTAAGTGTGACAAACATGCAAAAGAATAAGAAATCAGGATGGGGGCAAATAGTTTTTCACACCACTGTATACACATTCACATTCCATACAAACTTCAATAATTCTTTTGATTGTGCAAAGCTGCTTTGCGACAATGACAATTGTTAAAAGTGCTATATAAATAAAATTGAATTGAATTGAATTGTTTGTGCTTGTAACGTGGAAAAGTTCCATGGGTATGAAAAGTTGCAAGGAACTGTAGCGAACCTCCTTTCAGATCTAACAACAAAAAGGACTCTCGGAGCAGGTGTAAAGACCAATTCCAAGCAAAAGTCAATGCCACAAGCCCTCCCCCATGTTGTAGAACTCTTAAAAGACCCCTCCTTGTCCGTACCAGTACATCTGAGACGGACCTGTGCTCCATCCTCTCCCAGGAATTCGACACTTTTCTGTATGTAAGTAGGAAACATGCTCTCTAACAGAAGAAGTACACAGCTATGGAACAAGAAGCCCTGGTGACTCTGACAAAGACACTGCAGGGAGGCTGCATGATGCCGTCCAACCTGCTGGGAAACACACTGTGCCGCCACTGCTGCTCTGCTGGACCCTCACTGGGGTAACAACAATCCAGTATGAGCACCAACACTGGATTCTCTCTTCACATCTCCACATTCCCAGCACTGCTTAAAATAAAACAGTACTTCCTGTCTCCACCTGTCTCTGTTCACCAGCATGTTGGTGTCGCTGCACAGTGATGTGAAAAGTAGTGTAATGAATATCAGCATGTATTCCTTTGTGTGTGTGTGTGTGTGTGTGTGTGTGTGTGTGTGTGTGTGGTACACACCCAGCAGGTCCAACACAGGAGTCTCAGTTTTGGGTGGAGACACAGCATCGAAAGATGGTGCTGGAGTTGGAGTCGGAGTCGGAGTTGGACTGATGAATGAGTCTGTTAGAGAGAAAATTTATTAGCTGCACACACAGACACACACACACACACACACACACACACACACACACACACACACACACACTCACCAGATAAAAGATCAGCAGTGATTGAAGCATCAGGTAAGGGTGAAGGGCCACGAGAAACAGCAGGAAGATCTTCATTGAAGAAGAGGAAGAGGAAGAAAAGGAATGTGAAGAGTATAGAACATGCACACACACACACACACACATAGACAAACACACACACACATACAAACACACACACACACACACACAGTTATGAGTTGAGTTATTCCACAATCAGTGCTAGAGCAAATGTGTTTCCAAATAAATCAAACGAATAAATAATTGATAGAGAGATAAATAAATACCCAACGTATTACCAGAACTAGTGCTTTTCCACTGATCATATCCCTGACCCATGACATCACCACTGAGCAACTTAAACTTAAAAAACTTATTATCAACATGCCAACATTAAGTCGCTAATTATCATAATGAGGAGATAACTCCACCCAGTTTCTTTTCTTTTCAGATCTTCAGTTTGAGGACATTTCAGGAAAATGGAGCTGGAACTATAGGCTGAAAACTGGCGGTGTGAGACGTGCGAGATCAGGCTCCAGCACTGTGTTAGTGAAATAACTCCAGAACAAGAACCAGAACAAACACAGTAACCAAGAACCAGAACCAAGACAGACTCTGTCTCAGTGATAAAGGAGGTAGAGAGAAGGACAGGCAGAAAGACAGACATGCGTTTCCAGGCTGAGGCATGCACGAGTCCATGTCACACACAACACCAACATACTGCCGGGCAAACACACGGTTAAACACGTGATCAGGAGGAAAATCAGGAAGAGGAGACCAAAAACGAGACGAGACAGTGGACAGACGAAACGTTGGGAAGGTCTCCTGTACCTGCACCGAATAGATCTACGTTAGTGGGAGTTACAGCAGCTTTGGGCTCTGAGGAGGCGTTTTGTTCAGGCACAGAATCAAATATATCTACACACACACACACACACACACACACAACATTATACTTAAAAAATCAGCATCGGAAATTTTCAAAAAACACTTTTACCCAAGTGCGCTGCAATGAGTCATTATAATTCATTTATTATTTGTTCTGATTTGTTCATTAAAAGAATAAAATATGTATTAAGTAATTTTAGCTGTAACGTTTAGTTTTAGATAGAGTTTCTGCGGTCAGGAGCAGAAACATTTAATCAGCTACACCGTGGATTTCTTCAGGAAGCACTTGACTCCTCGAGCTGAGTCTCACCATGAAACTCTAAGCCGACTCGTATTCTTAAATCTGTCACCCAGACAGCAGGACGCATGCACAGACCTTATTACAGAACTCAGATCGTTCAGGCGGTGATTAGACACCATAAAGAAAGGAAATTCACAGAGAAACATTCTGACATTTTAATTAAAGCACCATGCTGATGATCTACAGCGTTATCCGTTATTTAACATTATAGTTTAAATGAAATCGCTGTAATTCAAGCAAATTCATTCTCGATTACAGTTAATCTGAATCTAACTTCATAGAAAGTGACATCAGTTCAAATTATTATCAGGATAAACACAAAAATCTGAATTAAAGGTTTAAAAATGCATAACGAGCTGTTTGTAGTGCTTGAGGAATATTCCTCCTCAAAAATGCTAATGCTAATAACAGCCATGCTAATAATGAATCACATTTTTGGGAGGTCAAATATTCCAATAAGACTGATTCAATGACAGAAAGGCTGTCTGTCATTACAGGACCCTGAGTGCAGCACAGGTCATCACATGTGGATCAGAGAAACGTACCACCGGATAAATAAACAATCCTACACCCTGTGCAGATCAGTTTTAGCGCTAGCATTACAGTTAGCATAGGATCAGGTAGGAAGCTTAATATCAGTGTTTATTTATAAGGTGGTTAAGTTTGATTCCACATTTCCAAGCTAATAATGACATCATGAGCAGGAATAATAATAATAATAATAATAATAATGCAGAGTTATTATTGTCACAATGCAAAGGAAGAAGAAAATGAGAGCAAAGTGTTTACCGCCAAAGAAGTCTAGTGCCGCAGGGGCCGGGGGGGCCACGGGGGCCGGGGGGGTCGCAGACTCTGTGGTCGGGGGGGAGGGGGCTGGAGGGGTGGTTTCAGGGGTAATTTCAGGGGCCACAGTGGGCGTGGTGCTCGGCTCTCCATTAGCTGGACTCTCAGTGCTGCCCTCTGCTGGTTTCATAGCAAAAAGGTCGAGCTCTGGGGCGACTTCCACACTGCCCTCAGAGGGAGCCCAGGGGTCTTAAAAGGGCAGCCAGGAAAGAGGTAACAGGGTAATAAGGGGAGGAGGAGAAGGAAGGGGTGTTAAATAAATGCTGCAAAAACAAAGAAGCTTAATGAAACGGTTCGACTTCCAGAAGAATCAGAAGTCAGGAGGCGAAGATGAAGAGATGGAGAACAGACGGATGTACAGCGCACACGAAACGCACAAAAATAAACACACCTCCATTCTCATAAGAAAAAGAAAAAATATCTGTCACATTTTATGAAAAATAAAACTGTTTAATGAACACTAAGATTTTATTACCGTGGCAACCAGAAGACCTGCAGCCTGAGACGAGGAAATAATATTCAATAGGTCTGACTGCAAAACGAGATCAATCCATTCTGGCAGTTTTGAGAAAGTTGAGGTTTCTCTCAGTAGCAGGTAGCAGTACTACAGGCTGATAGAGAATACTCTGTGTATGGTTTCTTTGAGTCACAGGTTGATAAAAGCTGAAATACTGTATCTTGTCAAAAATGCTCAAGGAGAAAAGTGCGGAGATTTGCTTAATGCAAAACCTTTTTCATAACAAAGATTGTTGAAGATGATGAGAAACATTATAAACAATACAGCAACTTCAGTTCACAGCAGCATCAGCATCGCCCTCTACTTGTCTCAGGAGTTGACAGACTCTTATTATAGAAGTCCATGACTGATGGGGAAACTAAAGGCACTAATATACTGTAATCCTCCTTTTTCCTTTCTTTAAACATTCTCGAACAGTCAATCAAACATGTTTAGCTCACTCGCTTGCTTCACTGATCACATGACACACGCTTTTGCGTTATAATGCGTCTGTTTCACCTTATTATATATACAGTTAAACCTTGGATTACGAGTGTGCTTGTATATCAAAAAGTAAAAATAAAATAAATTAACCTGAACTTTACTTTTGAATCGTAGATGGTGTGAAACGAGAGAGGAGAGGAGGAGGAGAAGGGGATTACTGTGTACGACGACTTTCACACACACACACACACACACACACTAGGGATGTGCACGAGTACTTGATTAATCGATTACTCGAACCCATCAGCGACGATAAGCATGAAAATGACAATCGATTGGCTCTAGAAATGCATTTTTTTTTTAATTAAACTTCTTTCATTCTTTCTGATTCGTTATGCTGGTATTTGGGAGGTATTCTGATATTTGATTGATTACGGCTGTGAGCAGTTGCGGTCTAGAGACAAGACCGGAGCATAGTGTGAAAATGGCTTCTAAATATGAAAAATGCCCTGGTTCACTAAAAGACAGTCTGTCAAAGCCAGCGCGGGTGGCAATAACTACAGACTTGTGGACTTCGCTAACCACCGAATCGTATATGATGCTAACCTGTCATTACATAAATGCAGTATTAGAGATGCAAGGTTTCGAGGAAAGACACACAGCTGTGAACATTGGCAACTACCTGAAAGATGTAACAGAAAAGTGGCTGTTAAGCTCTGAAAAAGTAATGGCATCTGTGCACGACAATGCTGCTAACATGGTTCTGGCAAATTAAAGTCTTTGTGAATCAGTGCCCTGTTTCGCACACACCCTGCAGCTTGCAATCAATGAGGGCTTCAATGTTGCAACTGTAAAAAATTTAATAGCTGTAGGTAGCCGCTTGGTATCACATTTTCACCACAGCACAGTAGCTACAGCCACGCAACTATGGCATGAGTGATGTTTCTCCACATGACACCGAAATCGAAAACTACTTCAGGGAGCTATGGATCTCTGTAAACCAGGATCCTTTATTGTGGTGGAACGTAAATGAGTCTCGATTTGCAAAGCTAAGCACCCTTGCTCAATGGTACCTGGCTGTTCCTGCAACTTCTGCGCTTGTTGAGCGTATCCACTACTTTATGACTGGCACGTAGTTCAAGCTCACATGCATTTTGAGCAGATAAATACAATTTGTAATATAACATCTACATATTTATGTATCTAGGCTATGTAATTAATTTTATATACAATGCGTTATGTAGAAAAAGAGCTTCAGCGTCACCTCATGCTGTTATTTCTTTTAAATGTTTACTGTATACTGTGACACAAATGCCCCGCCCTTTGCTTAAACTCCACCCCCGATTAATCGAGTACTCGTTTCTCAAACCTGTGGATTACTTGAAATGAAATATGAACAAAAATGCCCATCCCTAACACACACACACACACACACAAAAAATAAAATAATAAAATAAAAACACAAATGGAATAGCCGCTGTCTGGCTCACTGGAATTTTTTTTCCTGGAACAACAGGAACCTCTTTAATGACACTTGCTTTTGCCTCCTTTTGAGTATTTCGTAGGAATGTGACATTGCGTTGTCATGAACACAAAAATTCTTTTTAATGTTTTTACGCACACACACACGGTTAGAGTAAACAGTATATGTGCACACGGATCTTGACTATACGAGTGATACACACACACTGAGTCGAAGCATGGGAGACGATTACGCCACCAAAACACTCACAATCCAAGGTTTTACAGTAGTGCATTATAACTCTGTACACTGTATAACTCTGGGTCTTTAGTTATATTCCTTTAAAATAAATACACTCACTACAAACATTCTTAATAATCATAACATCAACAACAACAATAATAATAACAATAATTTGAATAGAATTTTAAAGTGAAGGAGAAATGAATTGTGGTGAATCTTACTATCAGTGTAGTAAGAGAAAGCAGCAAAGCAAAAGCAGCTCTAATTAATGCAGATTAACACACACTCACACACACACGACCAATCTATTGCAACACAGGTCTGAAAAACTAAAGGAGATTATAAATGTAAAACATATTTTAAAAAGCTGTGTTTGTGTATGTGTGTGTGCTTGAACTCTTGAACCCACCAGATCCAGTAAAGGCATCAGCAGCAACTGCTGGAGCTCCGCCCTCAGCTGATCCATCACCTGGAGAGGGGGCAAATGCATCTGTACACACACACACACACTTGTGAGAGGTATAGTGTGTACAGGTGAGGTCAATGAGCCTAGCATAGCGTAGCATAGCATTGCTCTCCCACAGAACTGAGAACTGAACTGACCTCCAAACAGGTCCATGTCCGACAGGGAGGAGGGCGGGGCAGGGGCAGGGGCAGCACTTTTGGCATTAGCATTAGCACCAGCGCTAGGCAGAGCAGGAGCGTTAGCATTAGCTGCAGGCTCAGCTGCAGCAGCATGACTCGGTTCAGTGCCTTCAGCAGGAGCGACAGATTCAGGCTCAGAGAGGAGTGCAGAGGAAGAACTAACAGCAGCAGCTGGAGCGAGAGAGAGAGGGGGGAGGGAGGGCGAGAGAGAGAGGGGGGAGGGAGGGCGAGAGAGAGAGGGGGGGGAGGGAGGGCGAGAGAGAGAGGGGGGGGAGGGAGGGCGAGAGAGAGAGGGGGGAGGGAGGGCGAGAGAGAGAGGGGGGAGGGAGGGCGAGAGAGAGAGAGGGGGGCGGGAGGGCGAGAGAGAGAGGGGGGCGGGAGGGCGAGAGAGAGAGGGGGGCGGGAGGGCGAGAGAGAGAGGGGAGAGAGAGATGGAGGGGGGATGAGGGGAGAGAGAGGGGGGGAGGGAGAGAGGGAGGGGGGAGGAGGGAGAGAGAGGGGGAGGGAGAGAGGGAGGGGGGAGGAGGGAGAGAGAGGGGGAGGGAGAGAGAGGGGGAGGGAGAGAGGGAGAGAGGGAGGGGGGAGGAGGGAGAGAGAGAGGGGGAGGGAGAGAGGAGAGGGGGAGGGAGAGAGGAGAGAGGGGGGGAGAGGGGGGGGAGGGAGGAGGGAGAGGGGGGGGAGGGAGGAGGGAGAGAGAGGGGGAGGGAGAGAGGAGGGAGGGGGGAGAGAGAGAGGGGGGGAGGGAGAGAAAATAATAAAAGAACAGGAAAGACAAGATAAGAAGTTTATCTTGGTGTTTGAAGTTTATCAATTTTAGGTGAAAAAATAAAAATAGAGAAGAAAGGAATAGAGGGCAGAGAGGATGACAAGCTGCTTGTTTGTTTGTTTGTTTGTTTGTTTGAGGTCTGTGTAAATACATCACAGGACATTGTGCATTTTAAACTTCATTCATATTTCATATGTCAGTATCAATACACACACACAGTGTGTGTGTGTGTGTGAGTGTGTGTTCTGTACTCACCCTCACCCAGCAGGTCTGTACGGTGAGATAAAAGAGATAAAGGAATCTTAATTTGTTGCTATAATGAAATAAAAACCCCTCCAGCCCCACCCATTCTGACCACACCCATTTATACCTTAATTATTTAGACCTTTAAACTCCACCCCTTTAGACCACATCCCTTTATAGCCCACCCCTGCAGATCCTGATCACCTCTCATGGTGAGAGACTGAGGAAGTTTATGGAGTGTGTGATAAACAGTAACACTCACCTCCCCAGGACGACGCTGGTGCCGCTGCAGCACCCGCACTCGGGGCTAATAAGTCAAAATCCACCAAATCACTGAATCCACTGCAGCACAGAGAGAGAGAGAAAGAGAGAGAGAGAGAATCATCAGGAGGTCCACCTGTACTCCTCTCACCTGCAGTAACACTCGATCAAACCACTAACACCACCTCTACACCAGATCCTCTCACTCTTCATTCATCATCACCTTCACATAATAAAATAAATCTGATCATCAATCGTGAGTCAGCAGTTTGGAGCTCAGTGTCGCGTCCGGAGCCGCGCGGTTCAGCAAATATTAATCACACCGCTGTTTAAACTCAGCTGAAATAGGGCTTTGTGTTACTGAGGATTTAAAGAACTCTGTAATGTGATGCAGGTGGCTTGGTGGTGTAGTGGTTAGGACACACACACACACAAACAGTGTGACCTCGCACTTTCTGGGTCCGGGGTCAATTTCCGACTGAGAGTCTGTGTGTGTGTAGTTTGCATGTTCTCCCCACGCTTGCTGGGTTTCCTCTGGGTTCTCTGGTTTCCTCCCACAGTCCAAAGACATGCAGATTAGGCTAATTGGAGTTCTCAAATTGTCCGTAGTGTGTGAGTGCCTATGTGCCCTGTGAATGATTGGCATCCTGTTCTGGGTGTACCCGCCTAGTACCCTCAGTCTCCTGAATACCCAACGATCCAGACCCCCGTGACCCTTTACATAAGCGGTATAGACGATGAATGAATGTAATGTGACAGATAGAACTCGACATTCTGTCTATTTACTCACAGTGCTCGATTTTGGAACCGTATTGTAGCGAGCTCACTGGCACTAGTGGGCAAAGGGAAAACTGCAGCAAGGGCTAATAGGGGTGAACTGGGGCAGAAATTGTGCCCAAAGCTGCCCCATGCTCAGAGAAACAGCAGCGGACAAGTAGAGAGGGTTGCCAGATTGGGCTAGTTTAAATTGTGCAACTGTACACCAAAGATCTTGTTTTATGACAGATAAGCAGAAATAAATCTGTAATACGTAACATGAACGCATGTAAACACAAAGGCAAAAATAGGAAGAGAGCGTCTGCTGCACTGCTGTAATAAGCTGAGTTGTGTTCCGTGTGTGTGTGTTACGTGTATCAGGTTTGTCATGGTGTGATATCTGAGGCAGTGTGTTCTGGCTGTAGTGTTCGCTGTTCACACACCCGACTGGAGCTGCAGTCACACTCGCACTCTGAGCTTCTGCTGCTGCTGGGGAAGGAACTTCATCCACCGTCTTCACTGGAGTTCCTGCAGGAGTTCCATTACTGACTGAAGAACTCTTCTACACACACACACACACACACACACGCACAAACACAACAACAACAACAATAACAAATAATTCAACAATTACTAATGAAACATCCACTAATGAAAAGCTTTCTGTGGTCAGATTAACTGCCTCCAGAGCTCATACACACGGCGCCCCCTGGTGGTGATTTAACACCTCGACTTTGATAAACACTGTAAATTCAATGAAGGGAAATTATTCATCTATTACTGATGTTCATGTGACTTTTGATAATAAAGTCTGATTGATCATAGTTAAAAAATTAAGATCATAGGCCTCCGAGTGGCGCAGTGGTAAAGCGCTCACCCTATCATCCGTAGATCGCTGGTTCGAACCCCGGGTGATGCTGTTTTCCTCTCACAGCCGGAGGCACAGAGAGAGCTGATTGGCTGAGCTCTCTCAGGGGGGAGGGATGAGCGGTACTTGCGCTCCCACATTAATCACGGTACTACAGCCAATCAGGGGCGTCTGTGAGCTTGCGCACGCAGAAGGAGCGGCTAGCGCTTTCCTCCGAGTGTGTTACTCCGCCCCTAATGGTGCTTGAGCAAGCAGTTCGAAAAGATGCGTTGGCTGACCTCACGCGGTTCGGAGGAAACACGGGATAGTCTTCGCCCTCCCGACTGAGTGGTAGTGGTAGCTTTAATGTGGGAGCCCCCTAGCGATGGGGAGGAATTGGCCATGACTAAATTGGGGAGAAAATTGGAAATACCCCAAAAAATTATAATAAATTTTTTTTTAAGATCATTATAAAGTAAATTTATTGAACCTGTAACTAAATATAACTAGAATGAATAGAAAATAGTATTATTATTTATACAAATTATACAAATGATCCTCATTCAACAGGAGTTCATTTAGACATAAACTGAATTAAAATTAATGCATGCAGATGCTCATTCCTTAACTGTTAACCCACATGAAATGAAATAGGACTTACATAATGTTTTGCTTTATGTTTTATGCATTGATTTAGAAAAATATTTTGTGTACATCAAAATCAATAAAATAAGGAATTATTATTTAAGGAATAAATAATTCAGTAATGAAACAGAATGAATCCTAAAATTTATTTGCCGTTTCCAACAGAGATGGGGCCATATGATTTTATTTTCTCTATATGACACACTGTACACAGTTTAAATATTATGGTATTATACATACAGTGTGGAGTTTAGTGATAAAGATGAGACTACAGAACAGTTTCTTGTTGCTGTTTTGATTAAACATGTAAAGAACAACCGTATATGCAGCAAAGTGCTAATAATGTTACTGAAAAACATTATCTAAATTGAGACAAAGTGATACACATTGTTGGGATTCACAATACTGTATATACATTTTTGCTACTTTCCCCAAGAACTGTATTAACTATATACTGAATATGTCACTATTTTATGGACAAATACACGTTACTGTATATTATTTAAACAAATTTTACCTAATTGATTTTGTATAAACTGCTTTTATGATTTATGAAATTGTAACACATTGCTTACCTTGGCTGTTGATCTAAAAGTAAAAGAAAAGAAAAACATTTAGTAAAACATGGATTATAATAAAGAATTATAAAAGTTAAAATGATAAAGTGAAGGGACGTTAGGAAGCAGCAGGCAGGTGAAACGATCACATCAGCATTAAAACCTCAATCTTTTTAATCAATATACAAAAAGATTGAATATTTTAAACTTACATGCAGAGATGCAAAGCCGAAGTCAGTGCAAACATCACAAAACAATAAACACAGAGTTCATATCAGGGTGTACTGTAAGTGAGACAGTAATCCAGCTGGAGTGGTGCAGAGGTGTGATGATACACCAGTGTGATGATCAGGGTGGTGATACGTAGTGTGACAAGCATGAGGCCTTTTATTTGTGTCACGTATAAACTACAGCACGGTGAAGTTCTCTTCTGTACATGTCTCAGCATGAGCTGGGGCGAGAGCGCACAACGTCTCCTCAATCACAAAGTCTGTCGTACTGTAAGTCTTTGTCCTAAATCAATAAGTCTTGTTATGGCATCATTTTTATTGTCATAAGTCTTCATACAGTAAGTCTTCCGTTTGAATCAGTGAGTCTTCTTAAATGTCTGCTTAAGGCCAAGTTCAGGGGGCGGGGCTTAATCTGCTCCCCATCTGACCTGTACCCCAGGGCCTTAACCCACTGAGCTACCCCTGTCCCGTGACTAGACTGTACACCAGTGTGATTATACACCAGTGTGATTATACACCAATGTGATTATACTCCAGTGTGATTATACATGTACACCAGTGTGATTAAAGTCCAGTGTGATTATAGTCCAGTGGGATTATACTCCAGTGTGATTATACATGGACACAAGTGTGATTAAAGTCCAGTGTGATTATAGTCCAGTGTGATTATACTCCAGTGTGATTATACATGTACACCAGTGTGATTATACTCCAGTGTGATTATACATGTACACCAGTGTGATTATACTCCAGTGTGATTATACATGTACACCAGTGTGAATATACTCCAGTGTTACTATACTCCAGTGTGATTATACACCAGTGTGATTATACTCCAGTGTGATTATACACCAGTGTGATTATACTCCAGTGTGATTATACTCCAGTGTTACTATACTCCAGTGTGATTATACTCCAGTGTGATTATACATGTACACAAGTGTGATTAAAGTCCAGTGTGATTATAGTCCAGTGGGATTATACTCCAGTGTGATTATACATGTACACAACTGTGATTAAAGTCCAGTGTGATTATAGTCCAGTGGGATTATACTCCAGTGTGATTATACATGTACACAACTGTGATTAAAGTCCAGTGGGATTATTCTCCAGTGTGATTATACATGTACACAACTGTGATTAACGTCCAGTGTGATTATAGTCCAGTGGGATTATACTCCAGTGTGATTATACATGTACACAAGTGTGATTAAAGTCCAGTGTGATTATAGTCCAGTGTGATTATACTCCAGTGTGATTATACATGTACACAAGTGTGATTAAAGTCCAGTGTGATTATAGTCCAGTGTGATTATACTCCAGTGTGATTATACATGTACACCAGTGTGATTATACTCCAGTGTTACTATACTCCAGTGTGATTATACACCAGTGTGATTATACTCCAGTGTGATTATACTCCAGTGTTACTATACTCCAGTGTGATTATACACCAGTGTGATTATACTCCAGTGTGATTATACTCCAGTGTGATTATACACCAGTGTGATTATACTCCAGTGTTACTATACTCCAGTGTGATTATACAGCAGTGTGATTATACACCAGTGTGATTATACTCCAGTGTGATTATACTCCAGTGTTACTATACTCCAGTGTGATTATACACCAGTGTGATTATACTCCAGTGTGATTATACACCAGTGTGATTATACACCAGTGTGATTATACTCCAGTGTGATTATACTCCAGTGTTACTATACTCCAGTGTGATTATACACCAGTGTGATTATACTCCAGTGTTACTATACTCCAGTGTTACTATACTCCAGTGTGATTATACACCAGTGTGATTATACTCCAGTGTGATTATACTCCAGTGTTACTATACTCCAGTGTGATTATACACCAGTGTGATTATACACCAGTGTGATTATACTCCAGTGTGATTATACTCCAGTGTGATTATACTCCAGTGTTACTATACTCCAGTGTGATTATACACCAGTGTGATTATACACCAGTGTGATTATACTCCAGTGTGATTATACTCCAGTGTGATTATACATGTACACCAGTGTGATTATACTCCAGTGTTACTATACTCCAGTGTGATTATACACCAGTGTGATTATACACCAGTGTGATTATACTCCAGTGTGATTATACTCCAGTGTTACTATACTCCAGTGTGATTATACACCAGTGTGATTATACTCCAGTGTTACTATACTCCAGTGTGATTATACACCAGTGTGATTATACACCAGTGTGATTATACTCCAGTGTTACTATACTCCAGTGTGATTATACACCAGTGTGATTATACTCCAGTGTTACTATACTCCAGTGTGATTATACACCAGTGTGATTATACACCAGTGTGATTATACTCCAGTGTGATTATACTCCAGTGTTACTATACTCCAGTGTGATTATACACCAGTGTGATTATACACCAGTGTGATTATACTCCAGTGTGATTATACTCCAGTGTTACTATACTCCAGTGTGATTATACACCAGTGTGATTATACACCAGTGTGATTATACTCCAGTGTGATTATACTCCAGTGTGATTATACTCCAGTGTGATTATACACCAGTGTGATTATACTCCAGTGTGATTATACTCCAGCGTGATTATACATGTACACCAGTGTGATTATACTCCAGTGTTACTATACTCCAGTGTGATTATACACCAGTGTGATTATACTCCAGTGTGATTATACTCCAGTGTTACTATACTCCAATGTGATTATACACCAGTGTGATTATACTCTAGTGTTACTATACTCCAGTGTGATTATACACCAGTGTGATTATACACCAGTGTGATTATACTCCAGTGTGATTATACTCCAGTGTTACTATACTCCAGTGTGATTATACACCAGTGTGATTATACTCCAGTGTTACTATACTCCAGTGTGATTATACACCAGTGTGATTATACACCAGTGTGATTATACTCCAGTGTTACTATACTCCAGTGTGATTATACACCAGTGTGGTTATACACCAGTGTGATTATACTCCAGTGTTACTATACTCCAGTGTGATTATACACCAGTGTGATTATACTCCAGTGTTACTATACTCCAGTGTGATTATACTCCAGTGTGATTATACTCCAGTGTTACTATACTCCAGTGTTACTATACTCCAGTGTGATTATACACCAGTGTGATTATACACCAGTGTGATTATACTCCAGTGTGATTATACTCCAGTGTGATTATACATGTACACCAGTGTGATTATACTCCAGTGTTACTATACACCAGGGTGATTATACACCATCTTATCTTCATCATCTTATTTAAAAAAAAAAGTGAAACTGTATGATGCATCACACTTTGACCATATAAAATTAAGCAGATATTAGTTTAACACACAATTGTAAAGATAAATCATGACAGTAACACACACACACACACACACACACACACATAGGAACACTGCAGTGTGTCACCACTACTGTTAATGCCATCACTCTGATGCGCATTCTGTTAAATACTTACTCATCACTGGTGAAACAAAAACAAGAGGAAAAATAATCACCGTTACAGACAGCTCTGAACAAAAATCATTAGCTTCAATTAGAAACACCTTAGGATTAATACGGGGAGGTTTACTCAGGGGACAAAACCTCCAAAACTCAGTGTCCAACAAGCACCACATAGAAACCCCACCCCTCAGTCCTCATGCCCTCACACTTACAAATTCAACCACTAAAGACATGACACCAATAACATGTACACACACACACACACACACACACACACACACACACACACCTATAAACCTGCCCCAACCTCAAGTCCTCACTATAATGAACCCGCCCACCCAAGGCCCGACATGCTTAAACCTGACAGCCTCATGGCAACACCCCTATAAACCCTTAAAACCGACCCCTCAGTTCATCCCCATAACCTGGTTAATCAAGACTCAACACCTGTAACACCGACCCCTCAACACTATAAACCTATAAATCTCCCTTAGGGTCAGATGCCTATAAACCCAATCCCTCAGACCCGACATCCATACACAAAATCCCTCAAGACTCGACACATCAGCACCCATAAATCTCCCAGCACTCCACTCTCGCTAATCCGCCCGCTAGTGCATAAACCCAGCACCATCAGGATCGCGCCCACATTTGCACCCACCGTACCTGAACCCCTGAACTCTAAACCCATCAGTACCATCAGTACCATCAGTACCGAGTCCCCAAAGTGACACCACACTGTGATTCTTAAACCTGAGTGAGGAGCGTCACTCACCCCCGCTTCCCTTCCAGTGTGTTCAGGTGTGTCTCCAGGGATTCCAGCAGACTCTCAGGGGCCTGAACACACACACACACACACACACACACACTGACAGGTTTATGGCATGTAGTATATAAAGTGTAATGATGCAGTGAACGAGTGTGGCGCTCACCTGGGTAAGTTCAGGAATGTCAGTCTTATCGATGCCCACTTGCTGATGGAAGGAAAGTGTGAAGTTTATTAATAATGTACTTTATCTATACACTACTTTTCTTACACACCAAATATGACAAGAGGTTTAAAATCTGTCTGTGTTTCACCTCTGCGATTTTGAGGAACTCTGACACTCTGGTCATTCGAGTCAGGAACTTTTTGTAGATCTCCAAAGCGTCCTTGCACTGACCTTTCTTCATCTGGAAGAATTTCTCTACAGAGCAGGAAATAAAACTAATAAACAACCTTCACCTCTAACTCTGTGCTGGGTTGCAGATTTAAAAAAATATTTTAATATTTTCAGATTTCTGATAAATAACTGATTTATCATATTTTATAATATTTATGATATTAGACTAATAGTGTGTGCAACAAGATGGTAGGTGTAGTTATAGTAACCCAGTAAGCCAGGTACAGAAACTTCAAACCATTTTTGTAAGTCGTTCTGGATAAGAGTATCTGAGAAACGTAAATGCAACGTCATAAAAATCTGGAACATCAGGAGACTGAAAAACTGTGGTGTAAACACACTGAAACTCTGGTTATAGTGTCGTTAGTTCTAACACTGAATAAATGTCTTGCCGAGTAAATTAATAATTCCATCGTTGTAACAGGCGTATAGTTTAATCAGATCCTTAAAGAGGAGTAAAAACGCTGCGTTGATGACGCCATTGGTCAGATCTTTAGGATGAACCTGGAGGTAAAAAAAAATAAAAAATCCAAAGTTGTTATACTGTAATGCAGATTAGATATTAATGTATAAATAAATAACTGATTAAGGTGCTACAATAAAAACAAACTCACGTCAAACTCCAGCAGGGCGTCGATCTGGTTCTGCAGCGTGGACATGCCTTTCAGGAGTTTATCTGTAGCCATCATCCTCATCACACCGTCGTTTCTGAAACACACACACAATCTTATAATACTTTTATCAGTGTATAATATTAATTATTACACTATTGACACCTAAAACTTTCTGAAAACCAAACTCCATAAAATATCATTTTAAATAAAATTTTTCAAAATTTCAGAAAAGTACAAACACCACAAATACTGTATATACCATTTAATGCATAATTTTATTTGTTCCAATAAGACAGACTGTTACTAGAGTTTCATTTTTGTTGTTATTGGTAACGCTGAATTATACATTAAATTATTGAAAAAACTTTATTATTAGATAATTTTATTGAGCTGATTATTGTAAATATTATAATTATTGTTAGAGGTGGAAAGTAATGAATTCCATTTACTCACATTACTGTAATTGAGTAGATTTTAGAATCTGTAATTTTACTTTTACTTAAGTATGTTTTGTTTAAAGTATTGTACTTCACTACATTTTAAATCATATTCGCTACTGAGTAAAAAATAAATGAACGAAAATGAAAAATAATAAAAATAATACAGCGGGGAAGGAAAATAATTGCACCGTGGAAACCACTGCACTGATTGATTGATGGAGAACAAACGCGCTAAATTCACAAGAATGATGGAGACGGACAAAACAGATGCCAGTGATGCAGACACAGCTGAAAGTGATGAAATGCCAACAAATTCTTATGAAGCGAAGTCCTGGTCATATTTAAGCGACCAATTTGATTTCAAGCACAACAACGGGAACAGATTTATTATGTAAGGGTCTTCCATCCCCCATCCCACCCCCGCTGTTAAAAAAAAAAGTATCTCAGTAACTTTTACTCTGAGTAAATGTTTAATGAGCTACTTTTTACTTTTACTTGAGTAGATTTTTATACGGGTAACTTTACTTGTACTTCAGTAAAAGTTCACTAACGTAACAGTACTTTTACTTAAGTACAAAATTTTATTACTCTTTCCACCTCTGATTATTGTGTGATTCTGACTCTGTGACGGTGCTGCAGGGTGTCGTGTGTTGTTTGTGTGTTGTTTGTGTGTTGTTCGTGCTCGAGTGTGAGCTGCATGTCGTTCTGATGAAACTCACCCTTTTTTCACTCGGCCGAAGTCGAAGGCCATCTGTCTGTAGGAGAACGCTTTCTCATTCAGATACCTGCTGTAACGGCGGATAAACGTCGACATGTCGTAGCCTGAAACACACACAACACACATGGAGGAGAAAAGAATAACAATATCTCTTATAGATACAAACAAACAAACAAACAAACAACCTTTAGCCATCATAGTGGTAATATTTTGTGTCATTTGCAGCATTTAAACAAACAAATAAAAACTGGTGAATATTTATGTGTTAATATTAATTCACACTGACAGTTCAGTTTATTGTTAAGAAATATGTAAAACTGTACTTTCAGTAAAAACTAAATAGACATAATTATATATATTTTTATATTAAGGAATACAGTAAGATCTGTACAGCGAGAGCTAACCTTCTCTTTATTTTAATGTTTTATATTAGATTCCATTCGATTAGATTAGAATCCACTTTATCGTCATTGTACAAAGTTCATGCGTTATGTCAATTTTCCTGTTAATTCAGTTATATTGATTAATTTATTTATAGTGTACAGTTAGTGTAATTAACAGGAGGTGAGAGTCGAGTTAAACTCTTAGCGGAACTCTGTAGTCAGAAGGTGATGAGAATAAACCATGGAGGTGGTGGACAGTCCTGAGAAACTCACCAGATTTACTTTATATCTACACTTATTACACTTCTGTGACTGGTTGTGACTGTACAACACCTGGGACATATATACATACAGTCATACATATAGTACGCTCTCGTGGAATAACGCCTCTCATCCAATCAGATTACTCGGTCAGAACTAACAGTTGTTTATTTTCAGGATGTAAATGTTCATTCAATTTTAATAATTTAGCAGAAGAGATCATTTAGAAGAGATCTATATTAAAAGTTATGTAAATGAGTTCACTGGTCCTGCGTGTGTCCCTGCGGCTCTGCGGTGTTCTGTTTATCCTTATGAGTCCAAACTTCCATTCTGTAACACTGGACTTCCATCTCCATACTGTTTCTGATCTGCTGCTGCCTTTATTTACAGACTGAGACTCTGAGAACATTCTGAGTCTTACAGTCAGGAGGAACCGCTGCAAGATTTATATAGAACCATAAAACAAAGTGTTTCTCTGTTAGAGCGGATTCCATACAGAACACTGAATTCTCCAACAGAACTTTAAATCTTAATTAAAGAACACTTTATACAGTATTTTCTAAGCGTGTGTGGTGATGGGGAAGCTGCACCACAGGAGCAGATCATTAGAGGTAACCCTCGCACCGGCGATACATCACACAGCTTTCATCCTAACACAAGTGTTTAATAAGAGAGTTGAGCTCCGCCCACCATGTGATCCAGTCTTATCCAGGAAGTTGCTGAGGTTGAACAGCGTGTTTCTGGAAGCAAGGAACTGAATAAATCTCTGTGAAAAAAGAAAAAGGAAATAAACTTTATTTTTATATAAACGTGATTGACCTGACTCGTTAGTGCGTTAGTGATGTAATAAGAGATGATTTTAAAGGGTTAATGAGAGCGCTGCTGGGAGTCTGACCTCATTCCCGTGCACCATGAGGTGGTGTGTAGTGACCAGAGCCTTAAACACCACGACCCAGCTGGCGTTCCCCGCTCGCTCGAACAGCGTGTCGGCCATCTGAGGGATGTTTACATTCGACTCCTGTGTGGCCTGGATCAGGTCTGAGAGAGAGAGGGGGGGGGAGTGGTCAGTAATCTGGGGCTTTTAAACGTGAGCTGAGCGACTGACACGTGGGTGTGAAATACAGTTTACTGTCTGAACATATCTGAGAAAAAGATCCACGTGAGTTTAAACTGTCTGAGCGTGATCACCGTCACCCGGACTCACAACAGAGAAAACTAACATCTGCAGCTTCATGTTCATCTGCCCCACACACACACACACACACACACTCTCTCTCTCTCTCACAATCACACACACACACAGACACACACACACACACACACACACATACTCTCTCACACACAAACAACGCTTTTAACAATGGTCATTGTATCAAAGCAACTTCATAAAAAATTTTTATGGAAGTGTGTATGTGTGAGAAAAATGTGTCTAGATAATAATGAGATGAATGAATGAATGATGAATGAAATGTCTCTGATGAGCAAGCCGAGGGTGACGGCAACAGTGGCAAAGAAAAACTCCCTGAGATGGCGATAGAGAGAAACCAATTAATCAGGGAACCCATCATGATCTGGGTGACAACAGAAATTATATAACATCATGTGTGTTATGCAGCTGAAAGTTCAATATAACAGAAGTTCTTTAAATTAACATGAAGTTCAGTTCAGAATCAGTAGGTGCAGAGGGCAGATGAGGTCTGGATCACTGGAAGCACAGGAGCAGCATGTGTAGCTCCAACCATCATAAACCAGAATCCAGCTGGAGCTGGTCCTTCTCTGGACGCCTCAGGAACCTCGCAGGGTCGGCCTTTGTCTACTGACGCTGGCAAAATCTCCCGATGCCTCGGGATGGGTAGAAAAATAAAGAACAGGTGGAAAGAATTAGCGTAGTTGCTATTCAGGATAGGTGTACTGGAGTATGAGGTTATGGGATGAGTTACATGTCTGCCAGATTAAAGAGATGCATCTTGAGCCTATTTTTAAACTGGGAAACTGTGTCTGAGCGCCAACCATTGTCTGGAAGGCTATTCCAAAGCTTTGGAGCTAAATATGAAAAAGCCCCGCCCCCTTGTGTAGATTTTGAAATTCTGGAAACTACTGTACCAGAAGTCCGGAGTTTTGTGATCTTAAGGTGCGTGGTGGATTGTAGCGCATCAGAAGACTGGTTAGGTATGTGGGAGCTAAACCATTTAAAGCCTTGTATGTAAGTAATGCTATTTTGTAATTCATTCTAAACTGAACAGGTAGCCAGTGCAGGGATCATGATATTGGGGTTATATGATCATATTTTCTGGATCTAGTGAGAACCCTGGCTGCTGCATTTTGGACTAACTGAAGCTTGTTTATTGAGGATGCAGGACATCAACCTAGTAATGCATTACAATAGTCCAGTCTGGAGGTCATGAATGCATAAACCAGCTTTTCTGCATCAGATATGGATAAGATGTTCCTAAGCTTGGCAATATTTCTAAGGTGGAAAAAGGCTGTTTTTGTGATATTGGAGATATGATTTTCAAAGGACAAAGTTACTGTCTAATATTACGCCCAGGTCTTTTACTGTCGAGCTGTTAGTAACAGCAGGCTTAATTGTGAAAGCTGTTGTGTACTGGGTTTTAGGCCAATAAGTAATATCTCTGTCTTATCTGAATTTAGGAAAAGAAAGTTATCGGTCATCCAATCTTTTATATCCTGGACACACTCAGTTAATCTAGACAACTTGGGTATTTCATCCAGTTTTGTTGAGATATATAACTGGGTATCATCAGCATAACAATGGAAACTAATCCCATGTCTTCTAATGATGTTACCCAAGGGAAGCATGTATATTGAGAACAGCAGAGGTCCTAAAACTGACCCCTGTGGGATCCCATATTTCACTAACACTCTCTCTCTCTCTCTCACACACACACACACACACACACACACACACACTCATGCAGATACACACAGTCTCACACACAAACACGCACACATACTCACACACATACACATACTCACAGACACACACAGACACACACACATGCTGTAAACGACTCGCTGTGTGATTCAGGAGCCTTTATAAACGACTCCCTAGTTAAAGTGATAATTCAATTGCCATGGTAACGCTCCCTGTGTTTTGGTGAATAAAGTTAGGGTTAGGCAAAGTCATCACAATGGAGCGCGCGCGCACACACACACACACACACACACACACACACACAGAGGCTGCAATCCCATAATGCCTTTGGAGAATTTCCAAGTGAGCATTTTCATCATTGTTAACATTCACATTCACACTTGTGTTTGCAGAGCGCTAGGCGCTGTCGCCATGGTTACAAGGTTTGCTTAGGAACTCAAGGACACACACACACTCACACAAACACTAACACACACACTAACACACACACACACACAGACACAGATTAGAAGTCCATAATTGCAGTTATTATATAGGCGAGTCAAATATCAGTAAAAGCAGCTGCTGCATAAACACACACACACACACACCATGTGATCATTACATGACCCTGATTCATCAGAGGTTCAGAAAACAAAAGTGATGATGATAAGACAGCAGCTGACCGATTAATGTTACACACACACTAACACAAACACAGCACACTGTAAACCCACTGAAGTACAACACACAAACACAACCTACACACCAGCACATACTCTAAACACACACACTAACCTGCCACACGACAAGACAGTGGGATTGTGGGTAATCATCTGGGGCGTTTGAGTGTGTGTGTATATATATATATATATATTCATTCATTCATGTTCTATACCGCTTTATCCTGTATTTAGGGTCACGGGGGACCTGGAGCCTCTGGAGACTCTGGGCACGAGGCAGGGTACACCCTGGACAGCGTGCCAATCCATCGCAGAGCACACACACACACACACACACACACACACACACACACACACACACACACACACACACACACTCATTCACACACTATGGTCAATTTGGGAACGCCAATTAGCCTAATCTGCATATCTTTGGACTGTGGGAGGAAACCGGAGTACCCGGAGGAAACCCACCAAGCACGGAGAGAACATGCAAACTCCATGCACACAGAGACGGGAATTGAGCCTGGCCGGGAATCGAACCCGGACCCTGGAGGTGCAAGGCGACAGTGCTAACCACTACACCACCGTGCCGCCATATATACAGTATGTGTGTGTGTGTGTGTGTGTGTGTGTGTGTGTATGTATGTATGGTGTGTGTATGTATGTATGGTGTGTGAGAGTGTGTTAGTGTGTGTGTGTGAGAGAGTGTTAGTGACTCGGTGTGATGTTGAACGTGCAGGAGAGGAACGGTGTAATTAATCTGATTACATCAGCATGCGGACGAATACACACACACACACACACACACACACACACACACACACACAGACTCATAACATGGTAATTTTGTTACTACGGTGTGTCTGTTACATTGGTGTTTGATGAACATTGTAGTGTGTTGTAGTCAAGTCTAATGTGTAACAGTATGTGTGTGTGTGTGTGTGTGTGTGTGTGTGTGATTCTGTATTTATAGTCCTCACCCTCTAGCCAGAATCCATCAGTGACATAAAGCACGAGAATAATCAGATAGTCTGAGCAGATGAGTTAGACATCTGTGTGTGTGTCTCTCTCTCTCTCTCTGTGTCTTCCTGTGTCTCCCTGTGTCTGTCTCTCTGTGTCTCCGTGTGTCTCTCTCTCTGAGGAAGGATGATGTTAAACATAGAGGTCATGTGACCTGGACTCATGCTAACACAAAGCTGCGGCAACTGCTGGTGTTACGTCCCTCTGTCTCTGCAGAGAGTCATGATTACACAGGAAACACATCCTCCTCCTTCATTATAGATCTCACAACCATGTGTGTGTGTGTGTGTGTGTGTGTGTGTGTGTGTGCCTGTGTGTGTGAGAGAGAGAGCTTTGCTGAGTAATAAAGATGGGGAAACACTCAGGCCATCTGCACAGTGAATAAATTCAAAGAAACAGCTTGTGTGTGTATGTCTGTGTGTGTGTGTGTGTGTCCTCTCTGTGTCCTTTAATGTCCTTGAAATTAGTGTGTAAATGTAAACTTACAGCACAGTAACTACACACACACACACACACATACAATGTTATTAAACACTCCAAGGACACAATGACTGAGTGAGAGGGAGAAAAAGAGAGATTGCGTGTGTCCATGGTGCTGAAAGTATTCCGCATTACACTTTGCCCATATACTATTGATTGACAGCCTCAATTCCTTATAATTCCAATCTTAAATGTGTGTGTGTGTGTGTGTGTGTGTGTGTGTGTGTGTGTGTGTGTATAAATCATGCAGCGTAATCACTCCTCTGATTTTAGTGATGCAGCCTCATTACCCCCGAGAGTGTTTACACACCAAGCAGATCGTTAAACCCTCAAACACTCGGCTCTATATCAAAGGGGGCGGAGCCATGGGAATCCCAGAACTCAAACAGACTGTAAAGGTGTGTCTTGTAGCTTCATCACAGCGAATAACCTAAAATAAACGACACTTCCTGTTCATACACATTGCATTTCCTGTGCATAAACGCTATACTTCCTGTCCATGGTACAGTTTGTACAATTCCTGCTCAGGCCTCAACTCACGCACTCTGATCATGAGAGTAACGAATGAACTCTTTATGATCTACAAACTGTTGAATTCCCACTACAGAGTCCAGAATACAGAGCAGGTGAACAGTGTGGAGACCTGATGTGAGAGTGAGGTGTACAGTACTCCAACACCCTGTACTCCAACACCCTGTACTCCAACACCCTATACTCCAACACCCTATACTTCAACACACTGTACTCCAACACACTGTACTCCAACACACTATACTCCAACACCCTATACTCCAACACCCTATACTTCAACACCCTATACTTCAACACACTGTACTCCAACACACTGTACTCCAACACACTATACTCCAACACCCTATACTTCAACACCCTATACTTCAACACACTGTACTCCAACACACTGTACTCCAACACACTATACTCCAACACCCTATACTCCAACACCCTATACTTCAACACCCTATACTTCAACACACTGTACTCCAACACACTATACTCCAACACACTATACTCCAACACCCTATACTCCAACACCCTATACTTCAACACACTGTACTCCAACACACTATACTCCAACACTCTATACTCCAACACCCTATACTTCAACACCCTATACTTCAACACCCTATACTTCAACACCCTGTACTCCAACACACTGTAGTGCAACACACTGTACTCCAACACACTGTACTCCAACACACTGTAGTGCAACACCCTATACTTCAACACCCTGTACTCCAACACACTGTAGTGCAACACCCTGTACTCCAACACATTGTAGTGCAACACACTGTACTCCAACACACTGTACTCCAACACACTGTAGTGCAACACCCTATACTTCAACACCCTGTACTCCAACACACTGTACTCCAACACACTGTAGTGCAACACCCTATACTTCAACACCCTGTACTCCAACACACTGTACTCTAACACCGTGTACTCCAACACACTGTACTCTAACACCGTGTACTCCAACACACTGTAGTGCAACACACTGTACTCCAACACACTGTACTCCAACACACTGTAGTGCAACACCCTATACTTCAACACCCTGTACTCCAACACACTGTAGTGCAACACCCTGTACTCCAACACATTGTAGTGCAACACACTGTACTCCAACACACTGTACTCCAACACACTGTAGTGCAACACCCTATACTTCAACACCCTGTACTCCAACACACTGTACTCTAACACCGTGTACTCCAACACACTGTACTTCAACACCCTGTACTTCAACACCCTGTACTCCAACACCCTGTACTCCAACACACTGTACTCCAACACCCTATACTCCAACACCCTGTACTTCAACACCCTGTACTGCAACACCCTGTACTGCAACACCCTGTACTTCAACACCCTGGACTCCAACACACTGTACTCCAACACCCTATACTTCAACAGCCTGTACTTCAACAGCCTGTACTCCAAAACACTGTACTCCAACACCCTGTACTCCAACACCCTATACTTCAACACCCTGTACTCCAACACACTGTAGTGCAACACCCTGTACTCCAACACATTGTAGTGCAACACACTGTACTCCAACACACTGTACTCCAACACACTGTAGTGCAACACCCTATACTTCAACACCCTGTACTCCAACACACTGTACTCTAACACCGTGTACTCCAACACACTGTACTTCAACACCCTGTACTTCAACACCCTGTACTCCAACACCCTGTACTCCAACACACTGTACTCCAACACCCTATACTCCAACACCCTGTACTTCAACACCCTGTACTGCAACACCCTGTACTGCAACACCCTGTACTGCAACACCCTGTACTTCAACACCCTGTACTCCAACACACTGTACTCCAAAACACTGTAATCCAAAACATTGTACTCTAACACCCTGTACTTCAACACACTGTACTTCAACACACTGTACTCTAACACACTGTACTCCAACACCCTGTACTTCAACACACTGTACTCTAACACACTGTACTCTAACACACTGTAATCCAAAACACTGTACTTCAACACCCTGTACTCCAAAACACTGTACTTCAACACACTGTACTCCAACACACTGTACTCTAACATACTGTTTTGTTGTATTCTGTGCTGTTGTACTCTGTGCTGTTGCGCCCTGTTCTGTTGCGCCGGCGTGGCTGAGTTTAGCGACCTACCTGCTCATCACTTCATAACTCACTGTATTTCACTTTGAACTTGCTCTTTACTGCCACAAGTTGTTCACGGCTCATCCCTGAACAAAATAATGTGAAAGTCTCTCTCACTTGCTTGAGACTCACTTCCCACTTATTGCGGCTCGTATTACAAATTCAGTCAGTTGACGTCTCACACGCACATCGTGTGTAAGTTGCATTTATTTAGAGCAACTTACATTTTATCATATTACACATAATGGCGGCGCGGTGGTGTAGTGGTTAGCACTGTCGCCTTGCACCTCCAGGGTCTGGGTTCGATTCCCCGGCCAGGCTCGATTCCTGTCTCTGTGTGCATGGAGTTTGCATGTTCTCCCCGTGCTTGGTGGGTTTCCTCCGGGTACTCCGGTTTCCTCCCACAGTCCAAAGATATGCAGGTTAGGCTAATTGGCGTTCCTAAATTGCCCGTAGTGTGTGATTGGGTGTGTGAGTGTGTGTATGTGTGTGTGCCCTGCGATGGATTGGCACCCTGTCCAGGGTGTACCCCGCCTAGTGCCCGAAGTCTCCTGGGATAGGCTCCAGGTCCCCCGCGACCCTGAACACAGGATTAAGAGGTATAGAAAATGAATGAATGAATATTACACATATGAGCAGTTGAGGGTTAAGGACCTTGCTCAGGGGCCCAATAGTGGTGTGGGTTGAACTGAGGACCTTCCATTCAGTCTACTTCCTGTTTGATCCCCTAATACAGTGTACTTCCTGTTTAAATCCCCTAATACAGTGTACTTCCTGTTTGATCCCCCAGTACAGTGGCGACTCGTGCTGCACTTCCTGTCTGGCTCGGTCAGGGCGACCCACAGCTCTCTGTGCTGTACAATTATAATAACTCCAACAGTATGCTGATCAGACACACAGCACTTAGTAATGAGCTCAAGGTTTTAGAAAGGGTGTGTGTGTTCAACATGCAGATGATGACAAATGAAAGAAGACTTCATTCAGACAGTGGTCTTCACTCAGCAGCGTGTAAAAACCTCCACTATGTCAGAGACGGCCATGTTGTCTCTGCTTGGCTTAGACACACTGTGGCGTCTCTCTCTCTCTCTCACACACACACACACACACACACACATGCAGTGTTTCAGCTGTAACTCATTTCACAGTGTGTGTGTATGTGTGTGTGTGATAGAGATACAACTGAAACACAGACATCTTCTTGCTCGCATCCATGATCATTTAATACCCTAGAGACTAAACACAGACATGTGTGTGAGACAGATAAAGATGGAGACAGATAGAGACGGGGAGGCAGAGAGAGGATGGTTATATATCTCAATGAGGATGATGATGTTGATGATTATGATGAAGAGGAGACAGTTTTGACCTTGTGTGTGTGTGTGTGTGTGTGTGTGTGTGTGTGCGTGTGTGTGTGTGTGTGTATTAGGGGTTGGGGGCAGGGATTAGTCTGTAGGGGGGGCAGGTGGCAGGTTCTCGGGGGCAGGGGTAGAACACTGGATCTGATCTGAAGCTAGTGACGTCGTGCTCTGATATCAGTGCAGTATTATTTTAAATAACAGAACTGGGCACAGGGCATTTATACTAAATTTAGCTAATGTATGCGAGTGCGCATGCGCATCTGTGTTCGTACATACACACATACATACATGCACAGATAGATACACACGCGCACACACACACATATACAGTGACTTACACTCAAGGTGTTTCTTCTTGGGTGCCATTACTTCGTGCGTTGTGGCCTTACACACAGCGCGCGCCACCTCGGACCCGGTCAGGCTGTACTGGGCCGCGGCGATCCGGTCCGTCAGGGTCTGACCCGACATCTTCCCGCCCGGTGTGTGTGTGTGTGTGTGTGTGTCCGCCTTGGGGAGAGCACTCTGATTATTATTATTATTATTCCTCCTCTTCTCCCCGGTGTGTTACAGCGCGGTGTGTGTGTGTGTGTGTGTCCGCTCCGGAGATCACCGAGAGGCCGCGCGGTGCCGCTTCTCCTCCACACACACACTCACACACTCCCTGCCTGTCCCGGTACTAACGGAACCGAGTCACACTCAGAGACCTGCGGCTCATCCGCCACCGGAGCGCGCGCGTGTGTGTGTGTGTGTGTAAGATCTCCCACAGACGCTAATAATAATAATAATCCTCTCTCGGTTAACGCGTCTCTCTCCGCCCGGTGCTCCTCATGTCGGTCCCGCAGCGCGCGCTCTCTCTCTCTCTCTTTCACACACACACACACACACACATACACTCTGATCCCAGATTTATTTTTTTTCTTTTTGTTTCTTTTTTTTTTTATTCCCAGTGTGGCTCCGCCTCTCGCGCAAGTCTGTATGACGTCACTCGCGCGCTGACGTTTCGGCGCAACTCAGCATCAGCACCAGAGCATCAGCGCAGGAGTGTAATCCCGCCCTCTGTCCTGAAAACATGTCAATCATCATCTCCTAGCCAATCACAGTACATCGGGGGGGGGGGGGGCGTGGCCAGGAAGGCTCAATCTGGGAATATAAACTCCAGAATCCTGATGAATCTGAGCGGTGCGGTGGTTTATTACCGCGTCTTCACAACAAGTTACTCTAATATGTTAATAATATATTAATAATTCACACAAAAGACACGATGCCCACACGCATGGAACCCAATTAAAAAAAAAATATATATATATATATATATATATATATATATTTCACAAATGCAAAACACAATTCACGGATGTACAATTTTTTTGAATGTTTAAAATTTACGAGTGTGAAATGTGAAAATCGTCTTTTCTGTGTGAATATCCCTGGATTTGTGTGTGTGTGTGTGTGTGTGTATTTTTGCCAGTTTGCTGGCACCAACGTGAGTCACTCGTGCTCTTTAGCCAATCAGACGCGGCTTCACCATTCAACCAATCACAGCCCTCCAGCAGCGCTCAAGTAACTCAGCTTTACAATCTGAGTTAATTAAAATGGAAATTAAGTTTTACCGACTCAAACCAAGAACAGGCTATTACTTTAATTCCTAATGTTTAATTAATGAACATGTTTAATGTTTAATTAATGTCCAAAAATATCACAGCTAACCAGTTTATTATCTTTATAAACACCTCACCCTCATTACATGTTTGTCAATCAACACAGTCGGAGTTTCTAATTTGAGAACAGATGTTTCAGGGTCACAGGGTAGTGTGTTATATCTGAATTTGCCCATTTGGTCGTTTATATTTATAAAAGACATTATAGACAACCCAATGCAAATGGCTGCGGAGTAGTTCATTAAGCACAGCACAAGCACACATACATTACCCCAACTTGGCCGAAGCCACTAAGCCAAACACCCTTCTCTCTCATGGTGGACACATAGAAAACCCCCGCAAGGCATGACGGTCGTCAGCCGCCGCCCCGCCCACGCCACAATATTTTTACTATAACGTTAGAAAGGGTCACTGATGGCGCTCTATACACCAGCTTTAAGGTTCTTAAAAAGAGATGTCTGAATACTTACAGCTCTTCAGTGCTCTGAGTAAGTGTGTGTGTGTGTGTGTGTGTGTGTGTGTGTTTACATTTACATTTAGGCATTTGGTAGACGCTCTTATCCAGAGCAGTGGCGGTTCTACACTGAATTGCTCCCTGGGCGAGACTCCCTCCCGCCCCCCCAAAATAAAAAAAATAAATAAAAATAAAAAACTTCACATTTTGTACACACCACACGTTTTATTAAACTACTCATAACTTAAATAAATATACTGTGTACAAATATTATATAAATATATAATTAATATAGAACAAATCACACTAAAGAAAAATAACTTATTTACTTCACTGCAGAACAGAAACCACAAACTGAAACTAAAATCTGACTTTTCTGGCCTTTCTAGATGCAAAGTCATCAATAATGGCATCATATGAGATATGCTCCCCTATTGCATGATTTATGCTTATGACAGCAAGGCCAGTGAGCCGTTCCTGAGACATGGTTGACCTCAGGTATGTCTTGATTAACCTGAGTTTGGAAAAGCTCCTCTCTGCTTGAGCTACAGTCACTGGCAATGTAAGTGCAATCTTGAGAGCAGTCCAAAAGTTGGGGTAGATCTCAGATAGATCCTTATCGTGCATAAAAGTGATAAGCTCAAAGAGGCTCATGGTTTTTGATGGCAGTCATTAGACACTTTATTAATCTAATATAATCTAATCTAAGGGAGGAACAATTAGCTCCTTGGTTAATTTACTGCCTCAAATTATATGCTTTGTCACGTAACAGAGTTACAGCAAATGGAAAATGTCTTTTAATCTATCTACACATATGTAAATTAAACTGGCTATTTACAGTCTACTGTAAATATATCATAAATATATGGGCAAAAGCCAACATTAGCATAATAAACAATGGAAATAAATAACTGTACTTGCAACAGTCTTGCTGCAAAGCATAATTTTGTGGTTACATTTTGTGGTATTTAATAGAAACCATTAGAATTTCTTGTAAATTAGGCTTTAATTGTGTGTGTGTGTGTGTTTTTTAGCAAGGTAAGCATAGCAAGCATCATAAGCAAGAAGTTTAACAAACCTAAGAGTTAACGTTATACCACTAATTAACATGATGACATGAATAACTTAATCATACAGAGAGAACATTGTTATATACCTTTATCTTTTGCCCGTTTCTCATCTTCTTTTCTTTCTTTTTTTCTAAATTGGGCCCCTGACAGTTTTGGCCTTTTTTTCTCCATCGCTGTGTTTACTTTATAATCAACGATTCGACAATCAACAGATTTCCCCCAACGCTGTCACTCACGACCAGAAGTCAAGACTAAACCAATTCACCTCCACATCATAATCGTTTTTATTAGCTATTTTTATTTGCCATTTCACACAATTAAATAAATGAAAAAAGTGCAAATTATTGATGTGTGTTTATAATATTTTGAATGAAATGTGCGTTATTTGTAAGAAAGTCAGGTAGACATAATTTAGCCCCCTTCTTGTCCGCTTCAATTGGGAGAGGTGAACTGCACTCTGCACCCCCCCCCCCGGTGTTCTTCGCTCGCTCAGCTTCTGTGCGGCTCATTCAGGGGCGGCACAGATTATTATTTTTTACTCCAGGTTTGTGTGCCGCCTCCCACGTGACATAAAAAAATGCCATCCTAGGCGCTGCCCACTTCACCCATGCCTAAAACCACCACTGATCCAGATCAACTTACATTTTTATCTCATTATACATTTGAGCAGTTGAGGGTTAAGGGCCTTGTTCAAGGGCCCAACAGTGGCAACTTGGTGGTTGTGGGGTTTGAACCTGGGATCTTCCGAACCGTAGTCCAATGCCTTAATCACTGCGCTAGCCCTGGTGTTTGAGGTGCGTGTGTGTGTGTTTGAGGTGTGATGCTCCCGTCCTGACATATTTCATGCCTCCAGACTCCCTGCTCTCTCTGATCCCTCTGTGTTTTGTCTGGAGTTCAGGGTGTGAGATGTTCAAGATACTAAGCAGCTCGGTCTGTACTGCAGTCTGATCTACACGACTCAGATGCCCTTCAGTTGTTCATCAGGACCTGAGCTAATTAAGATCTGGCAGCGGACACCATGGCCCCGCCCTCGGCTCTGTCCCAAACTCATACCAAGGAGAAGAGGATGAAAAACAGTCCAGATATATAAAACACATTAATACCACACACTCATTTATAAAAGCCTGAACAAAAACACAAACGTTCAAATCTCACAGAAATTATACATTTATTATTTATTATTATGTCCCGTTTTTACTAATAATGATAAAGACTTAATAAACGGTGTAGTATCCGTAGTTGTGTATGTTCTGATTTCTGCTCAGGTGTTAATAAATGTGTGATTATTAAAGTGTTTGTATGATGTGGTCCTCAGGGGTCCTTAGATTAGATTACAATTAACACCTAGTACAAATCTAATCTCATCAGACCAGAGAACCGGTTTTAAACAGGCTTCCACTTTTCACCAGCTGGGTGGAGCGTGATCTGAGAGGAACCTGTCTGCATGACACGTCCAATTTTTGTGGCCTGTCCAACTTTGACTGAAAGATCTAGTCTGAGTCAAGTGTCCAATCTAAGTGTCCAGTTTGGTCTGAGTGGAGGTCCAGTCTGAGGAGTGTCTTCTCCTGCTTGGGTTGTGGATCTCTCCAGGTTCTGAGTCTCTCAGCTCACATCTATTTTGTGTAAATTCGCTTTTGACCTGAGTTGGTTTGTGCGGACTGTGTGTGTGTGTGTGTGTGTGTGTGTGTGTGTGTAAATACTTATGCAAGACTTAGTATTTAGAAACTCATGTGTCCGTGGTATATTTACTGTGTAATGTAAAGCAGTGATGGTATTAATGAAGTGTGAATTCTGGTGGCTGAGTATTTC
>CM060105.1:31211457-31218957 GCA_030522415.1 Channallabes apus | reverse complement strand
ATGTCCAACAGATGAGCCAATACCTGTACACACACACACACACACACACACACACACACACACACACAATTAATCACACACACACAATCACACACTATACATACACATGGTGGTATTTGTGTGTGTGTGTGGTGAGGAGGAGTTTACCTCTGCCAGCAGTGTGAGTGCGTGAACACTGTAGACTGAGGGAGTGAAGCTGGACGCCTCCATCACTGTGAGCATGAGATCTGAAACACACACACATTAAACTGTTACAATAATACTGCTTATAACAATCTAATCCCCCTCTGTCTCTCTCTGTCTCACCCTCTACATCTGACTCCATCCCTGCTCCGTCCACGACGATCTGAGGAGACGGCTTCACCTCCAGGTTCCTCCTAAGCCAGGTGGTTTGCTCCAGAGAAGAACCTGCAATGGTCCCGATGGCCTCCACGATCTTATGGGTCACGTCCTGTACACAAAAAATATATATAATGAAGGAGAAACCCCACATAGAGCGCTGACACACACACACACCCCGATTGTCCACTATAATATTTATGGCGCTGCATAGTACGGCACGACACGGTTCGGTTCAGCTCACTTTTGGGGGGTTTTCCACTGGGAACAGTACATGGTACCTGGTCCTTTTTTTAGTACCACCTCAGCCGAGGTTCCAAGCGCGCCGAACCGTTACCAAAACGTGACGTGTAAACTCTGCTGGTCACTGATTGGTCGGAGAAAATCGTCATTACTGCGTCACTGAACTTGAGACACAACAGAACCGCTATATTTAGAACAGCCAGAGAAGGATCGGACGCACCTTTTTGTATTAACCAAAAATTTTCTTTGGCTGCCATCAGCCTCTTTTGAAACAAACTCCTTCGTCTCGCTGTTAAAAACATCCACATGCCGAGAATGAAGAACACCATGCCGTCGATATGCTCCGTTGTTGTGTGTTTGTTTGTGGCGCGTTTACGATGATGTCACGGCAGTAGAGGCGCCGCAACTATAACGACACGTGAGTAATCCCGCCCACTCTAAAGCGTTACTAAACTGCAGTGAAAGCGCAAACCGATCCGAACCATAGTGAGCTGTACTGAACCGTGCTGTGCCGTACTATGCAGTGGAAAAGCGAGATTTATGTCCATAATAAACACAGAGATGAGGACATGCCTTGGGCGCCATCTTGTGGTAGCTTAGAGCTTTACAGGTCTAACACTGAATGTAAATGTGAAAAACGAATGTAATCGTGGTGAAAAACGAGAGAACTTTATTAACTTAAATTTTTATAATTTGATTATTACTCTCTGTAAAGTTTGACATTTCTCATCAACATGTAACAAAATTATTGTGGTTTATTTGCTCTTCGTTAACCCCAACAGCAGGAGTGGAACCATGAGGAGGTTCTCATACCTGCAGCTCGCGCTGGTCCTTCTTACTCTCCAGAGTCGGATTCTTCAATATGAATTCATTCAGAACTCTAAAACACAGACCAGAGGAAAACAGTGAGGTTACAGACAGCCAGGTTACAGCCACACCTAAACAACGTGTTTGTGTGTGTGTGTGTGTGTGTGTGTGTGTGTGTGTGTGTGTGTGTGTGTGTGTGTGTGTGTGTGTGTGTGTGTGTGTGTGCGTGTGTGTGTGCGTGTGTGTGTATGTGTGTGTTACCCGAGGATGAGGAACTGTCCTGGAGCAGGAAGGCCGAGCTGCACCGAGTCCTTCAGCAGTGACAGCAGTGAGGGCCAACTGTCCACTAAACTGCACACGGGAATCCTGCAGGACATCGTTAAGAAATAAATATATTATTATTAGAGACACACTGATGGAAAATTTCTCAGCAAAGACTAAATTTAATTTTAAAATGTAAGAGTATTTATTAGAGAGAGTTTATATTTTTATTAGACCAACACCAGACAGTATTGGTCTAATAAACTAACTAACAATTTTTAAACTATGTGATCAACATAGTTATACAGTATGTTTATAATAAAATATTGATTTTAAAACTGTCCAGGGTGACAGGACTGACTCCGAGTCTGAGCTGCTTTTCTAAAAAGTTAAGCCCAAGTGGAGAAGATGATGGAGCCAGCAGCGTGAAGGCTTTCATGTGCCGCCTCTGAGACACACGATGTACACACACCGTTAGGGGGGCGGGAACAAAGCACAGTGGCACATGATTGGTTAAAAGCTCCTATGATTGACATGAGAGTTGACCCCTCCCTCTCCGCTTGATAGGGGAACGCTTTTCTGCTGTGCCACTGCGTCAATCAGTGCCTCTTTGATTATTCTATAATTACTGATGATTAGACATCGTTAAGCATCGGTGACGAGCGTGGCAGGTGTAATCAGACTCACCTCTGAACATAAGCGTAGAAGAACTGAAGCATGCAGACCTCAAGAGAGAGATGTTTCTGTAAGGACAGAGATTAATGACATAATAATTAATATTCAGATATTGTGGAATAATCATCAGCTGTTGAAGTTTTGTATTTAAATCAGTAGAGCTCAGTGAAATGAATTTTATTTAAAATTTATATGAAGAACGGCACTTTATAAACTAACCATTGTTTATGATTAATTATTATTTATGTGTAAACCGAGCACCTTCTCTTTAGCGATGGCCGGCGGCTGCTTGAGAACTTCCTTCACCGTCTGCATGACTGTTTCAGTGCGCATGGCGTTAACACTCCTCACCAAATCCACCAGGAGGAGCTGTTCATCGCTCGCTGTGGGAATTACCTACACACACACACACACACACACACACACACACACAGACACACAGACACACACACACACAATAAAACGAAGCTGATATTTGCATTCCCACTGCGACCAGGGGTTTCCGCGCACCTTGTTCCTGGCAGGAGTTTTGTTCTGTTTTCTTTCGTTCCAGACGTAAGCGATGGCGGCCATGAAGTGAGCGCCGTGGTTCATCGAGATTGGACCGAGCAGCTCAAGGATCTGCTGACGGAGATTCTGAAAAAAAAAATTGTTATGAAATTGCATAAAAAATTTCCCCTTCACTGATTTTCTACTTCAGATTTTATGAACATTATCCCAGGTATGTGTTTTTCTCACCTTAGTGGAGCCCAGGTTGATGTTGGAGCTGCAGGTGGCGCCAGTGGGTCGCTCTGAACTGTCAGCCAGGTAAAGGGTACTCCAGAGCAGCGTGACTGAGTACATGATGGTGTGGAGGATCGACAGGATACCTAAGCGTGCTTCAGCCAGGTGCTTCTGATCCACACTCACCTGGAGCTGTGTGATAGAAAACACACACATCACTCCCCATGTACATGCCTTAATAATAAATTAAATGAGGTCGTAGAAGGACAGCGCCCCCACCTGGTGGTACTGAGACGACGGGTCGAGCAGGCAGTAATGAATGATGGCCGTGACTCCCTCCAGCACAATGAGCACCAGATCAGGAGGAATACACAGCGCCATCCACTGAGGTCTAAACATACAACAACCCCATTATATTTCCCAGAACTCACATTTCCTTCATCAGAACACGAATCCTACACTGCAGTCCCCTGACGGGAACTAGGGGCGTACCTGGTGTCTGTGATTCCGGTCTCGTAGCGGTACTGCTGGATCAGGTTGTCGAGGTTCCTGCAGAGCTGCAGCGTCACTGAAGCGACCACGCGACGCAGAACCCGTCCCATGTAGGGCAGGGTGGCCGTGACGAGGCCGATCCACTGCGGGTGCATCTTACATGCGTGATGTTGGTGAAGCGCCCGGATCACTGCGCATAGGAACATCCCCTGTGCTGTGATCGGCTGCCCATGCAGGTACTGCAGTGACACCATTGGCTGTTGAGGATTCACATGTTCCACCTCTCCACCCAGGATCTCAAAGCCGCCACACGCAGCCCCGGCTCCACCACCACTTGCTGAATTTCCCGTTCCCGGTCCGGCCTCTCCACTTTCATCTCCGGGGACCAGGACATGATGCTCGAGCACCACGAGGCTCTGGATGAGGCGGAGAAGCTGCGACTGCACCCCAGTGCATCCGTCCAGCTGGTCCTCGGACAAGTTGATGACGCTGTCCTCAGAAAGTCCCTCCTCGACGGCAGACAGGTTAGTTCCACGCACCCGCTGCTCGTGCCACTTCTGAGCGCTAAAGATGGACGAGAGCAGGCAGTGCAGTGCCACCTTCTGCACCTTGCACTTGGACAGGACATCGCTAATGAAGCTGGCAAACCCTTTAGCTGAGCCGCCCATCACCTTGGCGAGCTCACTGAAGAGCAGCGTCAGGACTTCAACGCTGGTCAGCTGCATGGCCCGGTTCCCAGCCATGTCCTGAGGCGCTGCTGGAATGTGTGATGAATAATAGCTCCTCAAAAAGTAGAGGCACAGTGAGATGATTATCTCCAGGTACATGGCGCTACGGAAGGAATGTGAATGTGAATCCTGAGGAATGGGGCAATAGAAATCTTTACCCATGACGGAAACACGATGACGAGCTAGAAGGTTCTGGAGGAGCGAGAGCTGAGGTGTGTAGGTGTTGTTGATGCTGGTGGTCGCGATGGCGCTGACAAAGCCAGCTGGAGCTGTGCGCAACATGGCAGCTATTGCAGAAAGAGCATGAAGAGTCCGAGAGGAATCGTAGATCTGCAGGTACAACAGGACGTGCTGGTAAAGGGGATGGATGTTAAAGCGAGCAGGACACGTAGAAGATCGGGACGAGCCTGGAAGTCCACCAGCACCGCCACTGGGAGACCCAACATCGCTCTCGATCTCAGAAACTTCACCTTCACCACAGCTGTACCAATTCTCCAGGTCCAAGCTGTCACCAAAGAAAATACTGGGGGGTCGGTTCTTATCTGCCTGGTTCGACTTCCGACGTTCCTCCTCTTTCTTCTTGCTCTTCTTCACCTTGGGCTTGGCTCCGGGAGACTTGTCAGTCAGACGCTCCATGATTTTACCTTTGAGGCTAAGCTGGGTGCTGCTGTGGCTGCGTTTCCGAGAGTGAAGGTCGTCGGGGTGCAGGCTTAACTCTGGAGTACCAGTTCCACTACTGTCTGGAAGTGTGACGATGGAAGGTGAGGAACTGGGTCTCGGTATTCCTTCACGAGGCTCATCAGCTGATGAAGGAACTGTGAGGAATTCCAGTGTTCCACCAGCCACCAATTCAGGAAGTGTTAGACATGGGTTGCTGGGAAACGGGCCAATGTGGACCTGGGGCTCAACAGATGCTTCTGAGGTGTTGGAACTCTCCGAGTCAGTGCGAGCCCAAACTTCTGGAGGTGAAGGTGTCTCAATAGAGCTGTCCTCCACCATATGCACCACCCTGTCCACCAGTTCGGCAAGAATCGCAGACACCACCGTGTTTATGGTGTCTTCCACAAATTCTGCCTCTTGTGTTGCCTGATCAGACGTGTTAACTGTACTGCCGCTTCCTTCCAGCTCGCTCAAGCTTCCGTTGTCCACAGTGGAGGACTGGGAGCCGGTTGACTCTGAGCTCAGCGGCTCTTCCTGCTGGTCTGGAGGTTGATATTCACCACAAAGGTGTAAATTTTCAGTGCTGAGACTCAGAAGTGAAAGACTGTCACTTAAAGGGTTCACCGTCAGGCTGAAGGGCTCCATATCGTCCAGAGGAAGGGCCTGGATCTTCAGGTTATCCTGAGACATGCAGTAATCTGAAGGACAGACCACATTGTAGAAAATCCAGCACAGACATGCATTAAGCCCATAGACTGTACCTACATCAAAATCATGAAAAAATTACAGTGCACTTACGGTCTGAGCAGCCTGTCCCCCCCAAGCATCCCGCTTCATGTGGCGATGATCCCAGTTCTGATGCCAGAGGGTCAGGAAAGGTCCAGGTCCAGTGGCGCTGAGCCTGAACACGCTGGATAGACACACGGTGTGTTTTTGGATGCAGCAGCAGCAGGAGAAGCGGCTCGAGGACCCGAGCGATGTCGTGCCTCTGGAGCACTTGGTTGAGCCACGCCCGCCCCACAGCACTCGCCGAACTGTCCCAAAAACTCAGACTGTCCAACATGATGAAGAGAGACCTGCGGGAGGTCAGACGTGTTGGAATTAACCTTTGAATTAAGGTTTTCTGTGCAGCTTTGCGGCTTTTGATACTGGTCCGTGAAATTATTATTGTTTTAGTGACAGACGAGTCCCGAAATCAACTTGTTTATCCAAAGTGCTGCTTTAATTAGCTATTTTTTTTCTCTTTACATTAGACATCATGTACCTTCTTCATCTGACACAAAAACACGGATCGGATTAAATCTGTTTTAAATCTCTTTGTGACTCATTAAATCTTACACAAATAATCAATAGCTCAACTCGGAATATCAAATGTACAGGGAAATCTTTTCTTCTGTTTATTATTAAGAATTGCTCCTTATAAATAATCAGATGTTGGAGTTTTTGAAAACAGTGAGTGCTCAGTGTGTTACAGGTGCCGTACAGTCAGACACACTAAACTCCCGAAACACATGATCATTCTCATTAACGATGTAAAATCAGCTTGACTTTATAACTGTTTTATAAATAATAAATAAACACATTCCTTTAGGCAAATTTAGAGTTAAAGGTTAAAACAGTCCTTCCATTTCCTCCAAAATGTCCAGTCCAGTCCAGTAAAGTGTGTTGTCTGGGCCAAGGTAAGAAAGTCCTAATCCCAGGCTGACTGGATGATTTTTACCCTGAAATCATTCAACATCTTTCATCAAAGAACTAAAGTTCAGTGTTCAAACACTTGGGGATTGAATAATCCTAAGAGTAATGCATGTCTATGGGAGTGTAGCTGTGGATGAGATGATGACCGGCTGCTCTGTGACTGCGAGCGTTAAGTCTCGCTCCTCTTGTGATCCTCACAGACTTCTATCTCACCATTTTAATAACGAAACTCCAAACCCGTCTTCTAGCTAAAGTTTGCTGAGCAGTTGAGGGTAAAGGGCCTTGCTCAATGGCCCAACAGTGGCAACTTGGTGGTTGTGGGGTTTGAACCTGGGATCTTCCGAACCGTAGTCCAATGCCTTAACCACTGAGCTACCCCTGGCCCCGTAACTCATAATAATGTAACTCATTATTTGAAACGTCTCCACTGTCCACTTCACATCCTGAATGTGTGTCTCTCTCACCTGTCGAAGGTGCGGCTGAAAGGTGAAGACTTGGTGATGTTCAGGTCTCGGGTCAGATGCCACAAGACTGAGAACTTCACATGAGCCTCCAAACGGATCCTCTGGAAGGAGAACAAAAGATTAGGAAGTGATGCACACATGTGACCCAATCTCACTGTCCTGCGTGTTCCAGAGTCCCACCTTGTCTCTGTGCATCAGCTGGTTACTGATGACGTCCTCGCAGATGCTGGAGGAGGGAACCAGGTTGTGGAGCTGGTAGAAAAGTTCTACACTGCGCTGATGATGCTGAGGAGTCGCTTCACCCAACTGATCCCACAACAACACCGCCACGCTCTACACACACACACACACACACACACACACACACACACACACACACACACAGTGGAGAAAGAGAAAAAGGTAGAACATAA
>CM060105.1:31083957-31206457 GCA_030522415.1 Channallabes apus | reverse complement strand
AAAAACTCCCTGAGATGGTAATAGGAAGAAACCTTGAGAGGAACCAGACTCAACAGGGAACCCATCCTCATCTGGGTGAAACAGATCTGCATTTATACAGTGTGTTAGGTGGCAGCCAGTTCAGCTATAATAGTTGATGTTAATTGATGTTAATATGGAGTCCAGGTGTGTACTATCTCTAGCGCTCTGCTACAAGTTTGCGCACCAATAATGGATGTAGATGTGGACATGTGCAACGGTCACATGTAAAACACAGACACTCCTACCTCCGTAATAAACACGTTAGTGTGTGTGTGTGTGTGTGTGTGTGTGTGTGTGTATACCCAGCTCAGGTTTGTCCAGTAGACTGATGAGGATACGGAAGGGTTTCAGGTCGTGCATCAACGCGCTCTCCTCCTCACCACCTCGAGCTTTACCCTGCAGAATCCCAACCATGGCCTGAACACACACACACACACACACACACACACACATACACCGCGTTCCAAATTATTATGCAAATTGGATGTAAGTGTCATAAACATTAATGTTTGTATTTTAAATTAAACTCATGGATGGTGTTGTGTCTCAGGGCTCTTTGGATCACTGAAATGAATCTCAGACACGTGTGATAATTAGTTTGCCAGATGAGCCCAATTACAGGAAAAGTACTGAAGAAGGTTGTTCCACATTATTAAGCAGGCCACAGGGGTGCTGCTGAAAAGCGTCAAATAACGCAATGCTTTGGACAAGGTATAAAAACATTAGATATTTCATGAAAACTTAAGCGTGATCATCGTACTGTGAAGACATTTGTGGATGATTCAGAGCACAGACAGGTTCGTGCAGATAAAAGCAGAATGAGGAAGATTTCTGTCAGACAAATTCATCGGATTAAGCGAGCAACTGCTAAAAAGACCATTACAAAGCAGCAAACAGGTATTTGAAGCTGCTGGTGCCTCTGGAGTCCCGCGAACCTCAAGGTGTAGGATCCTTTAAAGGCTTGCAGTTGTGCATAAACCTACTATTCGGCCCCTAATCAATGCTCACAAGCAGAAACGCTTGCAGTGGGCCCAGGCATACATGAAGACAAGTTTTTAAACAAGTCTTGTTTACTGATGAGTGTCGTGCAACCCTGGATGGTCCAGATGGATGGAGTAGTGGATGGTTGGTGGATGGCCACGATGTCCCAACAAGGCTGCGACGTCAACAAGGAGGTGCCGGAGTCATGTTTTGGGCCGGAATCATGGGGAGAGAGCTGGTAGGCCGCTTTAGGGTCCCTGAAGGTGTGACAATGACCTCGGCAAAGTATATTGACTGACCACTTTCTTCCATGGTACAAAAAGAAGAACCGTGCCTTCTGTAGCAAAATCATCTTCATGCACGACAATGCACCATCTCATGCTGCAAAGAATACCTCTGTGTCATTGGCTGCTATGGGCATAAAAGATGAGAAACTCATGGTGTGGCCACCATCTTCCCCTGACCTCAACCCCATTGAGAACCTTTGGAGCAAAGACCTCAAGCAAAAGATCTATGAGGGTGGGAGGCGGCTCGCATCAAAACAGCAGCTCTGGGAGGCTATTCTGACATCCTGCAAAGAAAGTCAAGCAGAAACTGTCCAAAAACTCACAAGTTCAATGGATGCAAGAATTGTGAGGGTGATATCAAAGTAGGGGTCCTATGTTAGGATGTAACATGCCCTGTTAGGATGTTTTTGATTGAAATAGTTTTAGATTTCAGTAAATATGACCTCCTAATGCTGCAAATTCAACAAAAGCCTATTTTCAGTTCTTTACAACCTATAAAATGGTTTAACTCTGTTGTGCATAATAATTTGGAACAGTGCATTTTCAGTTTAAAAAAAATAAATATTATCATTAGGAGGTTTGTTCAATAAAATTCAAATTATACCCTAACAGTTGATGACTAGAAAATTATACTGATTGTCATTTGCATTTACTAATTATGAAAATCAGGGAAAAATATACTTTGCGTAATAATTTGGAACGCAGTGTAAATATTAAATAAATATTAAAACACACATAAATATAAAACACACACTGTTTTATTACAATCCCGATTATTACACTGCAAATACACACAACCTGACTGTTTGTGTGTGTATAAGGTGTTGTGTAGTGTATCCTCGGTCTGCGAGTGTAAATAAACATAAAGTGATTAAACGAGAAGGATTGTGGGTCTGTATGCTCGCGTCACTCATATAGTCGACATCTGGAGTGTGTAGTGTTTACTATAACACTGTTAGTGTGTCACGTAAAGCATCTGTGTTTGTGTTTGTATGTATGTATGTATGTATGTATGTATGTATGTGTATATGTGTGTATGTATGTGTGTGTGTGTGTGTTTATATACAGTATGTGTCTGCATCAGGGTTTGACATTGGCACCCATCCACCCACCAAATGCGGGTAAAATTCGGCTGTGGCGGGTAACAACTTTAGTCTCACTAGCCACTTTGGCGGGTTGTTTATTCTTTGGTATGACAATATATTTTTGTTGTCGTTTTCTCTAAAGGCATCTGATATAATAAACGCATTGCAACGTAATATTACGCGCATAAAACACACACATGAATGTAATGAGGACATTTAATACCTCTCTCTACACATGTTCACACATGCATTGTGCGCACACACACTTTTACTTCCTGTTTGGTGTGTGTGTATGTGTCCTACACAGCAGCCCCCCCTCCCCCTCCTCGGTCTCAGTCACTACAGCCAGGATTCTTTTCAAAGGTGCAGTTCAGGTTAATTAGTTTTATTTTTACTTTATATTTTGTATTAATTATTTTTATATTAATATTTTTGGGTTTTGGAACAAGTCGTCTGAGTTTTCATTATTTCTTATAGAGGAAATTCATTTTAATATACGACTGACTTTAAAACACGCTTCCAGAACAAATTATACTCACAATCCAAGGTTTAACTGTATTTATTTATACATGGCTGTGTGTGTGTGTGTGTGCGTGTGTGCGCGTGTGTGCGTGTGTGTGCGTGTGTCACACACCTGCACCAGCAGGTCTTTAGAGAAGGTGTTGAAGTAGTGTGTTACGTACTCCTCTGCGTTACTCAGACGGCTGTTCCGAGGTCCTGTTTTCATACCGTTGTTGTCAGATCCTACACACACACACAGGATTAGACTGCACTCAATTACATAAATAAACCAGACATTTTAAAAGTTATTTTCATTCTTAATAAACCAGTAAACACACACAGACAGACACACAGACAGACACACACAGACAGACACACACACACACACACACACAGACAGACAGACAGACACACACACACTCTTACCGTGAAGGCCGTCCCCAGCAGAGAGTGTGCAGGTAAAGACAATAAACAGTTAAGTGTTTATTTGTCACACACACATCACAGCACAGGTGAAAATCTTTCTTCACATGTTCCAGTGTAACTGGGGTCAGAGCGCAGGGTCGGCCATGACACAGCACCCCTGGACCAGACAGGGTTAAGGGTCTCGCTCCAACCTGGTGGAACTGGGACTTGACCTGCCGACCTTCTGATCAGTAACTCTGTGCCTCAGCCCTCTGACCCCCCACTGCCCTCTTATATTCTTTTTTTTTAGGTAAACATTAAATACACACATTGTAATCCTGTGGTGTTTATAACAGTATAACACACACACACACTTGGTGACTGTACAGAGCTTTAACAGTATGTACACAGCAGCTGTAGAGGATCACCGTATATCCTGGACTATAATCTCAGATGTTTCAGTCCTCTAGCCCTGAGAGTAATAAAGTGACGTACATGTGTGAGTTTACTGTGGTTTCGTCAGTAGATGGCGTTCTTGGATCTTTTGACTCAATTTGAAATACTAAAAGTTCACATTCACACACTACACCGTAGGTGATGAGGAGTGAGAGTGCAGTGTAGTGGCCCGGTGTGGAGAGACTCGACACACCCCACACTGTTTAAACCGGATCAACAGTCCTGACTGTAAATGAGGAATTGTGAGATGATGGACAGATGGAGGAATGATGAAGAGAATCGAAGCCTGTGACCACTGATCGACACGCTAGAGCTCCACTGTTCGACCTGTCCAAACAGAACGCAGCTGGGAGAACAGTGATGAAGTGTGTGTATGTGTGTGTGTGTAAGCTTGTGCGTGTGTGTGTGTTGTCTTACCCAGCAGCCATGCGTACAGTCTGCGGTTCAGAGACATGTCTCTCCTCAGGACGACGTGCAGCGCTGCAGAGAGGATCCTGATCATATCAGGACGTGTGGCCTGAGAGGGGGAACCCACACACACACACACACACACACACACACACACACACACACACACACACAGATTAATTTGTGGTGATCTTTGTGTTATGGTTTTAGAGCAGTGGTTCTCAAACTTTTTCTGTCATTCCCCACTTAAGGGGGTGAGCGAATTTTCAAGCCCCACTTGTCAATAAAATAATAACGAAATCGGCCAAGTTTACTGTTTATTGAAATATAAATTTCTAAACCAATAATATCAAACACCAACAAGTTCAAAACAGTGACAGTTGTAACTTATCTTTGCATAATTGACCTCATGTTTATTAGCTGCTCAGCAATTGTTTGTAGTTTTTTTTGCACTGGCCAATTCTGTATGCAACTTTGAATGAAGCCATTTGTGCTTTGCTGTCCACTGATTCAGATTTTACCATGCGATTCTCCTGCTGTCTGTATTCTGCCAGCTTTCTTTCAAAGACGTCCAGTGGTTTATTAACGTGACTGGAGTGTGTTGTCTCTAAGTGTCTTCCTAATTTGTTGGGTCTCATGCGGTCTGCTGCCAGCGGTTTAAGACACAAAACACACAGGTCTCTCTTCTGCCCCCACCAACCCCACCATGAATCCAAGCTCAACATAGGCTTCATTAGGGGTGGGTGATATAACCAAAATCTTCTATCACGGTAGAAGCAATTTTCTACCTTCATAACGATATATATCACAATATAGCAATTTGTATCTGAAAATGCATAAATAAAAATTCAAACACAAAAGAAACTGTTTTACATAATGTAATTTTATTTAAACTGTGAATTGCTGAGGTTTGCCGCATTTTTTTTTACTTTGGCCATATTCGTTTAGAAGCTTGGATTTGAGATAATAGAAAAGGTTTGACGTGTTTCCACCACTTGTTAAAACAGTGCACTTGCGGACCTTCTAAATCACGTTCATCTCATTCATATCACTTTTCTTATACCCAAACCAATTCCACAACACAGACGAGGCACCTTTTTTCTTTACAATCTCCTCGTTCTTGGTTTCGTCACATGTAAGCAAACTCTTACTGCAGCGTCTACTTCCATTTTGTCGAAGTGACGAAACCGCACATACAGCGCAGCGCGACTATCTGGATAGCGCAGAAATGATCTGGTTTATCCGCGCAGCCCGGTGGATCGCGCAGCGCCGCTCGAATCACAAACCTGCACGACCCACTGTGTTTTTATTGTCAAAATGTCAGGACTGTTTAATATTGTTTCCGCCTTGCCATGCCTGGTTTGTACGTGCGCGGTCTATTTCTGTCAGAGTCGCGCTGCTCGAATCACAAACCTTCGCGACCCACTGGGCAGCGCTGCTCAAGTTGGTCCGACGTTAAACGATTATTGTTGCACTATGGTTCCACGTTTTCTCCCGGCCCACAACTGATTATAAAATTTACTTGTATTAATGATCAATTTATTTGTGTGTGATTGTTTAGATTTTTCCTGTTATTGTCCACTAATTTCCTCCCGTTCATTGCGCCCCACCTGTCATGTCTGTATTCCCCACTAGTGGGGCGCGCCCCACACTTTGAGAAACACTGTTTTAGAGTAAGAAAAAAAAAATGTGTGTGTGTGTGGTGGGGGACTCTTGGTTGGCTCTCTCTGTCTTTGTCGGTCTCTCTGTCTCACTGTCTCTCTCTGTCTCCCAACTTTCTGTCTCTCTCTGATCGAGCAAGCATGCATGAGTGAGTGGGTTTGAGTGAGTGTGTGAGTGTGAGTGAGAATGAGATTGAGTGAGAGTGAGTGAGTTTGAGTGAGTGAGTGAGTTTGAGTGTGAGTGAGTGAGTGAGTGAGTTTGAGTGAGAGTGAGTTTGAGTGAGTGTGTGAGAGTGAGTGAGTGTGAGTGAGTGAGTGTGAGTTTGAGTGAGTGTGTGAGAGTGAGTGAGTGAGTGAGTGAGTGAGTTTGAGTGAGATTGAGTGTGAGTGAGTGAGTGAGTGAGTGAGTGTGAGTGAGTGAGTGAGAGAGTTTGAGTGAGAGTGAGTTTGAGTGAGTTTGAGTGAGTGAGTGAGTGAGTTTGAGTGAGTGTGTGAGAGTGAGTGAGTGAGTGAGTTTGAGTGAGTTTGAGTGTGTGAGAGTGAGTGAGTGTGAGTGAGTGTGAGTGAGTGAGTTTGAGTGAGTGAGTGAGTTTGAGTGAGAGTGAGTTTGAGTGAGTGTGTGAGAGTGAGAGTGTGAGAGTGTGAGAGTGAGAGTGAGTTTGAGTGAGTGAGTGAGTGAGTGAGTGAGTTTGAGTGTGAGTGAATGAGTGAGAGTGAGATTGAGTGTGAGTGAGAGTGAGTGAGTGAGTGTGTGAGTGAGTGAGTGTGAGTGAGTGAGTGAGTGTGAGTGAGTGAGTGAGTGAGTTTGAGTGAGAGTGAGTGAGTGAGTGAGTGAGTTTGAGTGAGAGTGAGTTTGAGTGAGTGTGTGAGAGTGAGAGTGAGAGTGAGTTTGAGTGAGTGAGTGAGTGAGTTTGAGTGTGAGTGAGTGAGTGAGTGAGTGAGTGAGTTTGAGTGAGAGTGAGAGTGAGAGTGAGTTTGAGTGAGTGTGTGAGAGTGAGTGAGTGTGAGTGAGTTTGAGTGAGTGTGTGAGAGTGAGTGAGTGAGTGAGTGAGTTTGAGTGTGAGTGAGTGAGTGAGTGAGTTTGAGTGAGAGTGAGAGTGAGTTTGAGTGAGTGTGTGAGAGTGAGTGAGTGTGAGTGAGTTTGAGTGAGTGAGTGAGTGTGAGTGAGTGAGTGAGAGTGAGTGAGTGAGTGAGTGAGAGTGAGTTTGAGTGAGTTTGAGTGAGTGAGTGAGTGAGTTTGAGTGAGTGAGTGAGTTTGAGTGAGTGTGTGAGTTTGAGTGTGAGTGAGTGAGTGAGTGAGAGTGAGTGAGTGAGTTTGAGTGAGAGTGAGTTTGAGTGAGTTTGAGTGAGTGAGTGAGTGAGTTTGAGTGAGTGAGTGAGTTTGAGTGAGTGAGTGAGTTTGAGTGTGAGTGAGTGAGTGAGTGTGAGTGAGTGTGTGAGAGTGAGTGAGTGTGAGTGAGTGTGAGTGAGTGAGTGAGTGAGTTTGAGTGAGTGAGTGAGTGAGTGAGTTTGAGTGTGAGTGAGTTTGAGTGTGAGTGAGTGAGTGAGTGAGAGTGAGTGAGTGAGTGAGTGAGTGAGTGAGTGAGTGAGTGAGAGTGAGTGTGAGTGAGTTTGAGTGAGTGTGTGAGAGTGAGTGAGTGTGAGTGAGTTTGAGTGAGTGTGTGAGAGTGAGTGAGTGAGTGAGTGAGTTTGAGTGAGTTTGAGTGAGAGTGAGTTTGAGTGAGTTTGAGTGAGTGTGTGAGAGTGAGTGAGTGAGTGAGTGAGTGAGTGAGTGAGTTTGAGTGAGTTTGAGTGAGAGTGAGTTTGAGTGAGTTTGAGTGAGTGTGAGTGAGTGTGAGTGAGTGTGTGAGAGTGAGTGAGTGAGTGAGTGAGTGAGTTTGAGTGAGAGTGAGTTTGAGTGAGTGTGTGAGAGTGAGTGAGTGAGTTTGAGTGAGAGTGAGTTTGAGTGAGTGTGTGAGAGTGAGTGAGTGAGTGAGTGAGTGAGTGAGTGAGTGAGTGAGTTTGAGTGAGTTTGAGTGAGAGTGAGTTTGAGTGAGTTTGAGTGAGTGTGTGAGAGTGAGTGAGTGAGTGAGTGAGTGAGTTTGAGTGAGAGTGAGTTTGAGTGAGTGTGTGAGAGTGAGTGAGTGAGTGAGTGAGTGAGTGTGAGTGAGTGAGTGAGTGAGTGAGTGAGTTTGAGTGAGAGTGAGTTTGAGTGAGTGTGTGAGAGTGAGTGAGTGAGTGAGTGAGTGAGTGAGTTTGAGTGAGTTTGAGTTTGAGTGAGTTTGAGTGAGTGTGTGAGAGTGAGTGAGTGAGTGAGTGAGTGAGTGAGTTTGAGTGAGAGTGAGTTTGAGTGAGTTTGAGTGAGTGTGAGTGAGTGTGTGAGAGTGAGTGAGTGAGTGAGTGAGTTTGAGTGAGAGTGAGTTTGAGTGAGTGTGTGAGAGTGAGTGAGTGAGTTTGAGTGAGAGTGAGTTTGAGTGAGTTTGAGTGAGTGTGTGAGAGTGAGTGAGTGAGTGAGTGAGTTTGAGTGAGAGTGAGTTTGAGTGAGTTTGAGTGAGAGTGAGTTTGAGTGAGTTTGAGTGAGTGTGTGAGTGAGTGAGTTTGAGTGAGTGAGTTTGAGTGAGAGTGAGTTTGAGTGAGTTTGAGTGAGTGTGTGAGTGTGTGAGTGAGTGAGTGAGTGAGTGAGTTTGAGTGAGTGAGTTTGAGTTTGAGTGAGTTTGAGTGAGTGTGTGAGAGTGAGTGAGTGAGTGAGTTTGAGTGAGAGTGAGTGTGTGAGAGTGAGTGTGAGTGAGTGAGTACCTGACTCATGTGGAAGGGGAAGCAGAAGAGGATGAGGTCGAGTGTACTCCTCTGAACCAACACACTGGAGTCCTGAACAGACATACTGACTGCCTCCACCTGTACACACACACACACACACACACACACAATAATATAAACAATAATAATAATAACAATATGTTTATCACTGCTCCTTCAACTAAACTTCAGTGTAGTGAGCAGAAACAGACAACAGCGGGTCAGCATGGAGCAGGTGAGTGTGTGTTAGGTGAGTGTTTAGTGTGTGTGTTTGGGGGGGGGGGGGGGGTCTAGTGTGCGGCTGCACATTCAGTGTGTGTGTGTGTGTGTGTGTGTGTGTGTGTGTGTGTGTGGTTTCGTCTGGCCGCGCGTCACCATGAGCTCGATGTCACTGCCGATGATGTACAGCTGGTCCTCCATGGACAGTTTGCGGTTGAGGTGCAGGAGGACGAAGCTGATGGCCGGCAGTCTCACTGATGCGCTGGTCAGGATGCTCCCCCAGAGGGCGCTATAGAACACTGACTGCTCCACCGCCGACGCCACCTTCTCCAACAGCGCATTTGTCCTGCAGGGGGCGCCATGGTAACATGAAAATATACAAATATAAAGAAGAAATATAAACCAGAAACAGACAATAAAAATGAGATATTATTATTTTTAAATAAATGCAGCTTTATGGTTCTTTAAGTGTCTGTTAGAAACAAGTTACACTTCAGGAAATGTGTGCAGAGGGCTTCATTATCCTGCTCTTTCTATAATAAAAAAAATAAATTGGCAAAAAAAATCGAGAGATTTAATGCAGGAGACAGGTATTAGACCTAAACATGGAGACATGTGCTGAATCAGGACACGCCTCGTAGCATCTCAAATCTAATAACAATGTTACAGAGACAATTAAAAATAATAAAGACGGTACAGCGTGTCAAAATAAATGACGCGAAAAATTTACAAATCTCTCGAAAAGCAAGACCATAAACAGACACGTGTGATAAAGAGATTTCTGTAAATCTCACTCCTGAGGTGATTTATTCTCATGTGTATCATCACGCTGTCGAGACGGAGTGAAAGTGTGCAGGAGTTTGGATGGAGAGTGACCTTGTTAGGGGACGAGTGTGAAATAGAGGATGCTGCAGTGTGTGTGGTGAAGAGGGAGACAGAGTCAGTCGCTGTCTAATACACACTCAGCACAGATTACTGTCAGGAGGAAGGAGAGACCACGAGCAGATACTGTGTGTGTGTGTGTGTGGGGGGGGGGTCCCTAACCCTCAGGAAACATCATGCAGGAGGTTCTGAGCCCTGGGTTAGAGGTGTGGGTGTGGTCAGCAGGTCTGACCTGTCGTGGTAGTCTGAGCCCTCCTCGAGGCCCGGTAGTACCCCAGTCAGGAGCCCCTGCAGTCCCGGCTTCAGCGTTTTCCCCAGCGGCAGATAGAACGTCTCGTACAGACCCAACAGCACAGGCTTCACTGACATTGAGGCATTAGACAGCAGGGGGAAAAGTCCAGAGCTGAAGAGACAGAACACCACAACACACACACACACACACACACACACACACACACACACACACACACACACACACAGTGTTTAATCAGTCTGAACACATACCACACCACATCTCCTTTAGGGGTAAATACTTACACAAACACAGCTTATGCGTTTTATTTGTGAATAAGTTTACCCAGTTTCGTAACATCAGTATTCTCTAAACGTCAGACTGTAATGACACAGTACAGAAATGTTCCAGGGGGTGAACACTTATGCACAGCGCTGTACACAGTTTATGTGTGTGTGTGTGTGTGTGTGTGTGTGTGTTCTGTAAGAAGCCACTGTGAGCCGAGGTGTTTCAGGTGAGAGATGTTTTCACAGTCTGAAGCAGGACTGCGCTGATGGACATGATGTGGACATTAGACTCAGGTTTGAGACAGTGAGACCAAACATCAGGAAGTGACTCGTCCCGAGGCTAAGGAGGCGACAGATAACAAAACACCAAGTGATCTTTCTGTGGAACCACCAAGTCAAATAAAACAGTATTGACACTAACCTTATGTAGGAGGTGTGTGTATGGGGGGGGGGGGGGTTGTGAGAGACTGCAAGAGGTGGTACAAAAATAGATGACAAGTGGATGACGGTCCACGGTCCGAAATCATTTCTAACACCATGTACCTGGACGACGTGCTGCAGGAGCAGCTGTGTAAACAGGTCAGGTTTAAATCAGATCCACAGGTGATCAGCACCACAGTCATTCCCTGGGATGGTGGCAGATCTGCAAGAACCCCAGTGACAGATGGGTCCATGGGCAGGAGGGTATGAGCAGGGCATAAATCAGCCCGGGTGGGCATGTCCAAGGTTCCTTATTCTAGGCACACCCCAGTCAATCTGCCATCTAGAGCTGGACATGTGGCATATCCCATTGTCTGGACAGGACTTCAGGCTTCAGGGTCTCTGTGCGTCATTGATACGATAACACAGGTCAATACACATGAAGAACATGGACCACCCCGTCTGCTGAGGGTTCATCTGATTGGCTTCCTGAACGTATACCAAGGTCTTAGTCTGTCCAGTTTATAAACTGGTGTCTGACAGTCTCCAGCCTGTGCTACAGCTCGTGTGAGGCCAACTTGACAGCAAGGTTCACTATAGGTTCGTCATAATGTCATTCAGATGGCATTAGAGGGTGGAAAAGGTAAGACCAGGAATACAGCTCACAGTCAGGCTCTGGAGACTGCAGGAGGACGGCACCAACCCCTCAACTGTATCTGAGACCTCCACTATAAACTGGGCTTTCGGGAACAAGCTCAAGTGTTGATGTCAAGGTTTCAAATGCTTGTTGTGTTCTCTATCAGTTTAAAGTTTTAGTTACACACTCCGAGGGGCCTCCAAGTGCCAGAGCTATGTCTAAAAACGGCAGAAGAAATTGGTAAATGCTTAAAAGTGCTGGAGACAGAGGTGCAGACAGAGGTGCAGACAGAGGTGCAGACAGATGTATACTGTGAGCACCTTACACCAGCTGGGTCCATACCACTGTGCACAAAACCCAGTAAGAAGACCGTGCTCACATGGAACTGTGATTTCTCCAGTAGTGATGGGTCGTTCATGAACGATTCGTTCTTTTTGAACGAATTTTTAACATGACTCAGATGAACGAGTATCTCGAAGAGTGATTCGTTCATTTTCTATTGGGCACGCATGAGCAAAGCATCGCAAAACCTCCGTATGTTATATACAGGAAACAGTATTGAACGATTCTCAGCAATAAGTCTTTGAGTCTCGAGTCGTTCGTTCCTTTGACACGTGACTCCCATAGACGCTATGCGGTGCAATAGATTCAAAAGAACAAATGACTCCGACTGCAAGATATGAAGGTGAGCTAGTCATTTTGTTTATTATAATAAGTTCTTAGTTACATTGTAATATTTTCATAACTGGGACTATGGCCACAATTTGTGTATGTAGACGTATTGGGGGTATTTTGTTATTGAAAACGCAACATTTTACTTTATTTCTGATCAAAAGAACGAAACGACTTAAAAACAGATTCGTTCATTTTGATGAACAAGATTCAAAGAACCGAGTCGGTACAATGATTCAAACTTCTCATCACTATTCTCCAGCATGATAAATAGTTTTGTAGGAGGAGTTGAAGGTCCTGATGCACATGAGCCAGGTTCATAATCGTAGGTTCTTTAATAAACACACACTAAAGAGTCATTAATGAAGTTACCAGCTGATCCTGAGTCCATGAAGGCTCCTGTGTTAACTTTATGACCCTCTAACCAGACAAGTGAGGTGGAGAGAAGAGACCAAAGACTCTCTTCACCCACAATACAGTCACCTGGTCTCTTCTTCTACTGTCTACTGTCTGTCTTTCACAAGAGAAGAGCTGAGGAGTGCCTTCCTACAGCATTGCTTGGGTTCGGTCTCCTTAAAGTGCAAAGTGATTTTACACCTGCATGAGGCGAGTCATAAATCAGGAAATGTTCCCCCAGTGTTCCCTGCCTCTAAATTATGTGGAGTGTCCCGAGTCATTAACTCAGTTACTCAGCGGGTGTGAAATTATGAGAGAGCACTGAACAAAGCTAGTTGTGGGTTTCAGAAGGTGTACGAGAAGGTGTTGCATGTTTTTGCCAAACATCAGCTAGACCCCGTTGCTTGGCAACCCATGATATAAAGGTCCTTTCAGCTGGACTCGGGTGCGCCTGAGAACCACCAGAACCAGCTGCTCATCTCAGGACAGTTTGTGCTTCAGGAAAGAACTCGTTCGTTTCTGCCCAGGTTTAAAGAAGTGCCCAAAATGTGATCAGCACTGGGAACCAGTGTTATATGGAAGCTGTATATTGGTTACCTGTAGAGGAATAGGTCCTTGGCGAGGCGTTTGGGCCCGATGATCTTAAAGATGATCTCATAGGTCTCTAAAGCTTTTCGGTGAACTCCGCTGGGCAGCGCCGGGTGCAGACACTGAGCCAAGCGCTTCCCAATCGTCAGCTTCTTGGGGACGACTTGGTACTTGGCATTGTTCTGCAGGACCTGTAACATCATCCAGCACACACAAACACACACACACACACACACACAGAGGTCTCAGCGTCTACAGAAAGAGCTCATACACACGTACAGATCAGTACAGAGACAGTGTAGTGATCTGTAGAGAGTCAGGTGATACAGAAACTAAAATCAGGAGTCGGAAAAAACTCTTATTTAGTTTAAACGCTACAGAAATACGTTTCTTTAGCGAAGAGGTTTGAGGTTCCAGCAGCCACAACTCAGTGGAGTTACATTTTTACTAGTAATAAAATCGGGCGTGTCCCTGGTTAAGACACACAGTTTAACTTCCCTTAGGAACAGAACTTTAATTTCTCCAGGTTAATCAGGGACAGGATGAGCTCTCACATTCTCTGAGAACATTATTACACCTGCTGAATAAAGAGTCTCCATGGCTAATATTTTATTATAATTTAGATTTATTATTACAAAAAGCATCTATAAGTTTCTATCACACTGAGCCATGAACTAACACACTGAACTGTCCAAAATGTACAAGTTCCCGTCCCTTCTGTATGATTTAATAATAAATAATAATAATAACAATAATAATGTATAGTTTACTGAGAGAGAGAGACACACACACAAAGAGAGGGAGTGAGAGAGAGACACAAAGAGAAGGAGAGAGAGACACAAATAGAAGGAGTGAGAGAGAGTGAGAGAGAGAGAGAGAGAGAGAGAGAGACACACACACACAAAGAGATAGAAAGAGGGGGGGGGGGAGAGAGAGAGGGAGAGAGACACAAAGAGAGAGAGAGAAAGAGAGAGATAGAGAGGGAGAGAGAGAGACACACACACAAAGAGAGGGAGAGAAGGAGAGAGAGGGAGAGAATGATTGAGACCTTGTTGAGTTTCCCGAGAGCTGAGATGAGATCGGCCCATTCGCTCGAGTATTCAAAGTTCTTCAGCGCTTTATCCACCGCCGCCACGTAGTTCCTGTATTTAGAGTCACCGAGCAACTCCACCTCCTCTGTGTTCATCCTAACACACTATAACACACTATAAAACACACACATATACACACACACACACACACAGTCAGTGTGTCACATTGCTTTAATAATTACACATTGTTGTAACTCTTTAAAAGATTTAGCGCTCAGACTCAAATATTAATGAAGCTGTAATTTGACACGGCCGAACAAAACACTGTTTAATCCTGAATCATTTCATATAATATTTTGATATATGTGAATATTGTTTTAAAAAAGCGTACATTTATTCTCAGTGCCACAATTACAAAACAGTTCAAACATGTTTTAAACAAAGGAAATGATGATATAATGTGTCATAAACCTATAAACAAAATCAAATCCAATCAATTCATCCTTCATGAATATTTATGAGTGATGGGCGGTCTAAATTACTGAATCACTCCATATCTATACCGCACTATACATTATATACAGGGTCGCAGGGGAGGAGCCTAAACCAGGGGACGCAGGGCACGAGGAAATTTTATTTGTATAGCAATTTTAACAATTGTCATTGTCGCAAAGCACACACACACGCACACTCACTCACTATTGGTATTTTGGGAATTCCAGTCAGACTAACCTGAATGTCTTCAGACTGTGGGAAAAAACCAGAGTACCCGGAGGAAACCCACTGAGCACGGGGACAACATGCAAAATCCATACACACAGACCCTGAGGTGGGAGTCGAACCCGGACCATGAAGGTGCATGCACACAGCACTAACTACTACGCCACCGTGCTGCCAGGATGAGTATTTACACTCGTGAAATATATACAGACCTGACACTGCAGTGTGGAGATCCTTCAGAATAAAATAATTATATAAATTTTATGTAATTTAAAAGAACACGAAATAACAAGAAATAAAGACAAGTGTGAGGTATTATTGGAAGTGTGCCAATGTTTTATCTATAATGACACACCTGTAAACTGTTCCTGAAAACCAGAGCAGCGTTATTACACTGAAATATATATATGTCTAAACAACAACAACAATAATAATAATAATAATAATAATAATAAGCATAATAATAATAAGTGGGAGAAGAAGAAGGAGTGTAATCACTATAACGTTGAGTTCAGAAACACTAGTGTTGTTTGTTTATGTTTATGTTGTTGATAAGGTCAAGCTCTTACTGGGATATTGATGTTATTATTGTTTATGTTCATGTTGTTGATGATGATGAGGTAATGCTCAGTGTGTTATTGATGTTATTGTTTATGTTGTTGGTGATGAGGTCATACTCACTGTACTCTGAGGAGAATAAACAGCCGCGCGCTCCTAGCCTCTCCTCGTGACCCCTGACCCGAACCCCAGCGCGCGCGCCTCCATTAACACCTTGTCTCACCCGCACACTCTCACCCGGGGCTCAGTCGCGCTCACATACACACACACCCGTCCTGCGGATCCAAGAAACCGGGGCGCTTCGACCTGCACTTCCGGGTCCCAAGTACGATTACTAATTAAATTTCATAGTAAAAGTCCTCTAAGAACCAATAGACGATAAAATATTCCGTAATAAAATATTAACTTAAAAAAGCTGCATTTAAAACTGTAAAACTTCTCTAAATATTTTTTTCAGAATAAGCACGATTATACGGTATACATGGCTTTATCCTTTATTTTTTAAAAATGTGTGAAATTAATTCCACAATGCAACGTTGGTACCTCATTTTCAAAATAAAAGATATAACACTACCGTGAAGAAGGAACAATAGGTGCGTTCCAATCGGCCTGTGAAGTGTACACTATACAAGGTGTAAGTGTGATTCCAAACCGCAGGGAGCGAAAATGTTCAGTTCAAAGGCGCCTGCGGGTAGTGTAGGGTTCGAGTGAACATCAGGTGTTCACTTCACCGGAAAAGGGAATGAAAACCTTCCCATCAGTCACTGCGTCTCGCTGGAGCGTGAAAAAAATAGAGCGTGACACAGGATTTATATGTTTATTATCATTATTATTATCATCATCGAGGACTAGTCGGTAATACCATATTGTGGCTAGTAATCTGTAAAAAAAAAAAATCTCTGTACATATTTAATCAATTATTATTACTCAATAATTTAATTGTTTAATAGTCTTATCATTGATTCATACACATTCTCATCTCATACACATTTAAATAGATCTTTTGATTGTGTAAAGCTGCTTTGTGACAATGACAATTGTTAAAAGCGCTATACAAATAAAATTGAATTGAATTGAATGTTTTATGTTATCAGTTTTGGTTTCAATAAATGTTCAGTATTTAATTTCCGTAGTGTGAAATTTCCACAGCAGCAGCGACAGGTATCCAAGGTGTTTATGTTACCATGGTAACACAGGGAGGAAATGACGTAATTGCTGGTGAATAGAACACAGCCATTAATGCCACTCCACATTCCAAAGTCTACTTCACAGGGTGTTCCCTACTCACTGCTCTGTTGGCAGAGAATGTCGGTGAAGGGAAATTCAAAACTTCACCACTCGGAACACCCTGCATTGTCACCAGCGCAGACATCACTTCCTCCGAGCGTTACCATGGTAACATAAGCAGCGGGGTCACTGCTACTGTTTTTTTTACAGATTACTAGCCTATACGGTATAATACTAAGAATCGCCACGGATAGGATACTAAGACATCGTCACGGCTGACCCGTTTGAGTTTTTTTTTATTTTTGCGAATGGGCTCAATGAGCTCAAAATGTGTACCGAGTTTTGTGTGCATACATGCAAGTGTGTATGAGCTATGCAGCAAAATCTCTTGTGAGGGCCCCAGAGGGCCCCGCGACTCTCAGGCATCCTAATGGCGTGATATGCTCATCATAAGGAGGTTCGTAGTTTTAAATGGACCCAAGAACAATTTTTTAAAAAATAATTATTTTCACAATATAGGGTCTTTAGAACACAGAAAGCATCACACATCACAGTGATTTATGACGTTTTGCAATTACATTCATTTAGGACACAATTTAAGCAAACATTTACATTAACAAACTTAAGCAGCTGAAAGACCAACAACAACAAAGACTGTTAAATGAGCAGACAATGTGTGTGTGTGTGTGCAGGAGCAGACTGGGACCAAAAAGTGGCCGTGGACTTCCTGGCTCACAGCAGCCCCCATCATAATACATTGGCTCGTTAATATAGAGATACATTTTTAACACCAGTTACTAGTATAAAAATATACCACAATACAGAAATCAATGCTTATTAAACATATTATTTGAAGTATGACTAATCATATATTAGTAAAACATGTATTAGTACACTTTAAGTGTACTAAAGTATACGTAAAGTTGTTCCACTTTAACACACAAAAGTATACTTAATACACTTAAAATTGTGCTTTTGTACAATTTAATTACAACTTAAATACACTTAGTACAAAATTAGTTGTTCCAAAATAGCAAACTTCAAGTATACTAGTCATTAGTCTGGCTGCAAGTACATTTAAGTATGCTTTGGCACGCTAGGATTTAATATACTTGGCATACTTTTTTTTTTACTAGGGCTTATTTATTTAGCCAAGCATTTTTATAAATAGATTTGCCATAGGTAAAGGAGCAGATCCCCCCAGATCTGCTCCTTTACCTATGGCAAATCTATTTATAAAAATGACTCATGGACGTAGAGTATTATGGTGAACTGATATGTTTAGATGCTGTCTTCCTCACTCTCATTGATCACTCAGGTTTGTTGACGGTGAGGTGATTGTTTGCTTTACATCTCAGGGAGCCCTCATGTTTGTGTTTCTTCTGGCTCTCCCTTTTAGTGATGCTGTCATAGTTAGTCCTGCCGGAGTCTCTGCGTGCACTCTACAGTAAATATACATTCACATTATACATTATGTGACTGTTACCATACGTAACTGCTATCTGCTCTCTCTCTCCCTCTTTCTCTTCCCTCTCTCCCCCTGTCTCACTTTCTCTCTCTCTGTCGAGCTACACATGTCATTCCTGAGCTGCCAGTGATCCAGACTCCCTCTGCCCTCCGGACCTGTCTGACCCATCCTGGTGCCCCGCTTCTGCTTGGAGATCTCGTCACATGGATGCCCCGTGTGTCTCTTTGGGATGCGTCTGGTGTCTGGGGATGATTCTCTCTACCTAGAAGACGGTTCTGGCCTCGACTGGTGTTAGCAGCTGTTTCTCTGAGGACTTGACAATTCGATAGTTCAGGACTCGAACTTTCTACAAGTCTACCTGAGTCTCCAATAACTACCTGGACTCCATTTTAACATCAACTATTATAGCTGAACTGCCTGCCACCTAACACACTGTGTAAATGCAAATCATTTCCTGCTATCTGTTTCACCCAGATGAGGATGGGTTCCCGGTTCAATCTGGTTCCTCTCAAGGTTTCTTCCTATTACCATCTCAGGGAGTTTTTCCTTGCCACTGTAGCCCTCGGCTTGCTCACCAGGGACTATCTGACCATTTTGATTCATACACATTCACCTTCCATACAAACTTAAATAATTATTTTGATTGTGTAAAGCTGCTTTGCGACAATTGTTAAAAGCACTATACAAATAAAATGAAATTTAATTGAATTGAACTCAATGACATAATAACTCCCTGCTTTATCTCTGTCCACCGTGTATAGACCCCTGGGGCCCTACAGACACATCTATTGATTAACTCTGACAAAGTGTTGATTGTAGGAGACATTAACATTCATTTAGATGACTTAGGACTTGCATTTCTAGATTTACTAAATTCCTTAAACAGAACATAAGTAGACCAACTCATCGCTTTTAATAATACGCTAGATTTAATTATATCCCACGGTATAGATGTCACTCATATAGAGGTTCTACCCCAAAGTGATGACATCACAGACAATCAGTTCTTAGTATATGTTCTACCTGTAGAACAGATTAGCTGTGTTTCCCATGTTATCAATTTGGTAGAAATATTAATTCCGGATCTGTTTTTCTTCTTACTAGGCCCCTAAATAAAGATGATCTAGATGAAGTGACTAACAGCATAGGCACTATTTATACAGCACACTAGACACTGTTGCCCCAATAGATTGAAAAAAAGCTCAGAAATAAAACACCTGCACTATGGTTAAATAGTCATACTCACTCACCTTGAGTGAAAGTGGTGTGCAGATCTTTGGCTGCTGTACTTTGGTGCAGACATTAGCGGCGGGGTTAGTGTTATCGACGGGGTCACTCTCAGCACTGAAGACAGTACAGGCATTGGATTTTACACTTGCACTGTTTAAACTAATGGTGGTGTTCATATTCTGTGTTCTCCTGCTGGCTGTCCCTGCGTTGCGACCACTGTTGACCACCCTGTGAGCTCCCTGGCTGCACAGCTCTGTGTGGACAGCTCAACCTTTTATGTCTGATGTCCCCACACTCAAAACACCTCAGCCACTCGGTGGTGGCAAAAACAGTGTAACTGTTCTCCCCTTCTTTACACTTAAAATTTATATTAATTAGTCCTCCAGTAGTCCTTCCTGGTTATTTATTCCCATTAAAATCTGTTCCAGACAGGTCTGTTCCTGCGATGTTTGCCAGCTGTCACAATCCCTGCAGGGACCAGAGTCTCAGATAGTGATGGGGTGGTTTCGCTCAAAATGTCTAGATGCCCTCCATAGGCAAGGGGCTCCTCTAGTAGCCAGTATAATGCTCTGTTTTCCTTGTTTTTTTTTTTTTCTGTAAGTTACAAATTTTAGTCCTTGATAAAAAAAACATCTGGTAGTCCAGTAGTGTCTAGTTAATTTTAGCAGATTCACATCTGTCTGTGTATTCACTGTTACAGCTACGCCTACGTCATCGGCATAAGCTGAAAGACAAGTTGAAATATTAAAATGAGGTATATTAAAACCAGAAACCTGATCTCTCAGTTTGTTTAAAAGAGTTTCGATTGCCTGATAGAGAGCAGCCCTGTCTAATGCTCTGTGTACTTTAAAAGTTCTGCACCCATGTCTGTTGCAAATTGTTCTGACAGCTTGGGTAGATTTTTATTAAAGGCTTCTTCTATTATATGTGCTTCTGACCACTCACTACTACAGCTTTGAGTAGAAGCTCTTTATCTGATTGTGAATTTCAGTGGACTCTGATACGAGATCCCCTGATTCTGATCGCACAGCATGTATGATTCTTTTCTGTCCATTTTTTTGTTCCAGACCAAAAAAGAATTTGGAAGGAGCATTCATTTCCGTAGCGTGTTTAAAACGTGAGCGGACCTGCAGTGTGTGCTGCAGTGCCCAGTAGGTCGTTCATTATGCCTTTTTTGTTTTTAAGGGTTTCGATATTTCCTTTGTTTTCTGTCTCCAAACCCTGGAGTTCCACTATTTCGGTCTCTAGAGCTCTCATTGATATAACAATGTCTTTTGTGACATTGAGAGTGTACTGTTGACAAAAAACTTTGATTTGCGCTTTAGCTAAGCCCCACCATTACTGTAGAGAGCTAGTTGCTGTAGAAGTCTGTTTTTTTGTGTGATTTACAGTAAGATTGGGCCATAGATAAGATAAGATTCAATAAAATTGGCATCTTCTAAATGTACAGTGTTAAAATGCCAATAGCCACTCTTAGGCTTTAATCTTTTCCTACTGATTGTACACTGTCCCATGTTATGGTCAGAGATTCCCACTGGAATAGTAAAACATTTTGTAAAAAAAAAAAAAAAAGACAGTTTAAAGCAATAAAATTGATCAAGTTTTACTAGGGAGAGTATATTGTCTATGCAATGGGCACATGTGCTTAAGGTTATGTGAGTTCTGTGAGGTTCTTTGTGATTTCTGTTCAGGTTGTCAGTTGTGCAGTTAAAATCCCCACCCAGAATTAAAATATCAGCAGTGTTACAATCAGCAATTACATTGTTTAATTTGTCTAAAAACACATCTTCTCTACTGCCTTAGTGGGAGTGTACACACAAATAAAGACAAAGGCTTCGTTCTCATAAGAAGTTTATACTTTTAAAAGCCTCCCTTTTAAAATTCTCCTATTGTGTGAGCTAGGCACAAAGACAGTGCGACTCCACAGCAAGTTCTTTTGTTTGGGAAATGATCTTCTAACCTAATGTTCTGGCCCCCTTTTGTTCCTTTTAAAAAACTGTGAATGGATTCTTTGCTATACATTACTGGAAGTTTCTCTTCCCGAGTGGGTGAGAATCAGCAAAGAGTCTGAAGTATCCCTCGCTGTCTGGTTCTATTTCAGTGTCTGTTTTCCCCTCTCCTACGGGATCTACAGGATTTTTTCCTTTTGGGTGCTTTGAGAAAAGGCTGCTCTTCCATTTCTATGTCTTCCTCATCTCCTTGTGTCTGTCTCCCCTCATCTCTGCATCACTGTACCTGCCACCAAAAGCACAGGTAGTTCCAGCACTGCACCTGAACCCTCTGTGGCCTTGTCAGTCATGTTCGGCCACATCGGGTTCATCCCGGTTTGGTATCAAGGTTGTTTCAGCTGACTCTTCTTTAAAAATCATGAAAACAATTCTCCTAAAAGGTACCAAATGTTTGATCACAGGGGATTTACAACCAACTTTATGGGACCTCTCAGGTTTGTTGACGGTGAAGTTATTGGTTGCTTTACATCCCAGTTCCCCTTCATGTCTGTGTTTCCTTATGACTCCTCCCTTTTAGTTATGCTGTCATAATTAGTCCTGCTGCTTGCACTCTGCACTAAATAAACATTCACATCAGGGCATCAGCGCGCGCAATGCATGTGTGAACATGTGTAGAGAGAGATATTAAATGCCCTCATTACATTCATGCGCGTTTTATGCGCATAATATTACGTTGCAATGTAAACGTTTATTATATCGGATGACTTTAGAGAAAACTACAACAAAAATATATTGCACATTCGCTAACAACTCCATTTGTCTATGTGATTTTTTTTTTCTTCTATACCGAAGGACGTTACAATGCCAAAGAATAAACTACCTGCCAAATGTCAAGACCTGATTCACATTATACATTATGTGACTGTGACCATACCTAACTGTTATCTCTCTCTCTCTCTCTCTCTCTCTCACACTGTTTCACACCACATGTCTCTCTTAAGCTGCCAGTGATCCAGACCACTCTGTCCTCTAGACCTGTCGTCCTGGTGTCCCTCTTCTGGTTGGAGATCTCGTCATATGGATGCCCCATGTAATCTGCCTGGGATGTGTGTGGTGACTGGGAACGGTTCCACTTTACCATGCAGATAGCTGTTCTCTGAGGACTCGTGACTGCAGCCGTTCGATAGTTCAGAACTGGAGTTTCCTACAGTCTACCCGAGCCTCCAATAATGAACTGGACTCCAACGTAAACACATCTCCTATTATACTGAATTTCCAACCTCCTAACACACGGTATGACTGCAGATCAATCCCTGCTCTCCGTTATCACCCAGATGAGGTGAGTCTGGTTCCTCAAAAGGTTTCTTCCTATTACCATCTCAGGGAGTTTTTGTGATCTAATCATTTTGATTCATACACATTCACATTCCATACAAACGTAAATAATTCTTTTGATTGTGTAAAGCTGCTTTGCGACAATGATAATTGTTAAAAGTGCTATACAAATAAAACTGAATTGAATTGAATTGAATAAGACTTGACCAGTGTATTATTTCACCAGAATAAAGTTTATAATGAAGTGAAATAAGGATTGGACAGTTGATGATGAACAGAGTGAATTACAGTCTGTGTTATAATTATTTTTTAAATTACTATTCTACACTTTACGTGAACTATCACTATTACCATCAAAAGCATCTTCAGAGACACAGAGAGAGAGAGATTTTGGAGAAATGGGTTACTCCAGTAAAATAATAATAATAACAACAACATTAAAAATTCTAGTTACATCGGACATTGGTTTACTTCACTGTTCACTGTACTGACACAGTGTGTGTGTGTGTGTGTGTGTGTGTGTGTGATTCATGGAGAACACTTGATGTGACACAGAGCTCTGTACCGAGCCCGACAGTTCATATCTCTCCATTTGTAGTCTGGAGGAACGACGGCGCCGCAGTGCTGAGAGAGCGAACCCTCGGGCGGTTTCCCCTCATCCCAGTTGGTGTATGGAGACACATCCGTCCCATCAGTCCAAATCCAGAACCCAAAGAATCGGCTCTGTCTAAGCCCCACCCACAGCGGCTCAGAGACACGCCTCCTCCTGAGCTCAGACTTCACCTCTTCCTGTTCAGCTTCAGAATCGATGTTCAGAATTCCAGCCCTGTTCTCTTCATTACAGTAACCCAGCGCTTCCTGCCAGCTCAGAGGCTCAGCACTCACATGGATGGAGCCTGAGAGAGACAGAAAAAAACACAAGGAGAACGAAGGTTTAGAGTGAGATTAGAGACAGAGACTCTAGTCATGTTTTCTAGTTTGGAAAGTCGTCACTTACTGTAGCACAGAGGATAGTAGTCACTACTGCATGACCATGACATCCATTTCCCTCCATTCAGTACTACACAGTTGTATGGTGATGGCCAAGGTTCTCCAGACCACCAGTTCCTGTAAGCAGAGTTTCCTCCATCAGTCCACTGCCAGTCATCACACAGCAGGCCGATCCAGAAGGACGTGCTGCTGTTTAACCCTTTAATCTTCACCTCTTCATTTTGCTGCTGATCTCTGATGCTGACCAGGTCAGTGTAGCGCCCCCTGCAGTAACGCTGAGCTTCATACCAAGTCTTACTCTCAAGGATTAGGTAATAATTAGGAGTCTGTGAAGAAGCATCTATTAAAGTGTAAAAGTTAGGTTATATATTGCATTATATTTAATAGTTAGAATGTAGTCAAGTCACCCTTAGTTACCTTGTTTATAGCACATAAAGTATCTTGTCTCTGTGCACTGAAGACTTTCCCATGAACCATCAGGCTTCATAGCAGCACAGCAGCTCGATGTCCCACAATTCCCTGCCAGATTACTGAATGTTACAGGATCTCCATTAGACCATTTCTCACTGAACTGACTGCGATAGAGACCAATCCATCCTCCTCTACCACCAGCCTTCATCGTAATGTTAGTCAGTTCAGGGATGTCTTCATCAGAGTACACAGTGATGAGGTCAGTGTAATTTCCTCTGCAAGCTGCCTGAGCATCAGTCTGATTCAGGAGAACAGGAATCACATGGAAGGTAGTGAGTCTGCAGTGGACTGGAGGAGAAAAGGCTGTGGAAGAAATTTCTCATATTAATGTAGCAGGGGTACAAATTGGGCTCCTGGGTGACTCACAATGTTCAGGAAGCAAAAGGACTCTCTGAATCTCTGAAGACTCAAACGCAGGACAAAGTCGAGGCAGGAGGAACAGGCTGGAAGACTTGAAAAAATTTTTACTGTTACCATAATGACTGTGTTGTTCTGAGACATTGGGAGGTCAGTGATCAGGTCAGTGACTGCATGTGATCATGGTCCGTGTGGCATGGGTAAGGGCTCAGGGTTTAGGGCACATGAAGAGCACGATGAAATTTTGTCAAAGATAAAAAAAAATACAAAAAAAAGTTTAATAAAACCCTAACCCAGCGCTGTTATTTCAGCCAAAGTGAAAATATGAACTAATCCCAGTAAAAATATGCAGTTTATCTTTTCTAATTAATATCTATTGGTGCAGGTGTTTGTTTACATTGACACAGTAGCGCATTAGTAGATTATTTTAAAGTAGTTTATTAAATCCCACACATAACTGTTCATAACATCACTTTTACTCAACATTTAGATTTCACTTGTGGTGCAGATTAAACTTTAGGACTACAGAAGATTCAATAAATTCTGTCTAGCAGTCGATTTAATACACGCCCACAGTCTGACGCATGCACAGTACAATCTTATAAGACATAACTTTATAATCTAATAACACATAACTGCTCATAACTTCACTTTTACTCAACATTTGAATTTCATTTATGGTGAAAAGTTCATAGTGTTTTCATAGTGTACGTTCCATTGTTTTGGGGTCATGATGAGTTGTGTTGTCGTGTGTGTGTGTGATGAGGGTTTGAGCACCTTGTAGATGCATTGGGGTCATTTCTGTGTCTACTCTGTCTATACACAGGAAACTATTATGTAGATTGGCTACATACGTGTTGAGTGAATCTACATAATAGTTTCCTGTATATATATATATATATATATATATATATATATATATATATATATATATATACTGTATATACAGAAAAAAGAACACCTACCATAGACCACATATGATAAATATAAATTAAAAAAAATGCATGTACTGCTGTACTGACAGCCCCATGTAGTTCCGGTTCTTCTACATGAAACAGACACTTACAGTTTTAAATCCTTAGACATTTTTAGGTAAGTTAAATGCATAATAAAATAAAACACATTTGACGGACTTATGTCACATTGTGTGTGTGCATTATGGTAAATGTTTTATTGAGGACTAGATGTGTCGGTGAGATTTTTTATGATATGAGGGTGTTTGCATTTAAATTTCAAATTAGCATATCTTCTCGTCCCATCGGCCGATTACATTTAAATTCCTTAAAAAAAAATGTATGTGATGTGTGCACAAACAAATAGACAGACAAAAAAAATCCAAAAAACATCTTGATGTGTTCTATTAGTCCCTCCAAAATAATTTGTTCGCAAATATCTTCAATGTACAGACATGCCACAGTTTACAGTTTTATTATAGATATAGATTTGTGGTCAGTAATTGGCAACAGTGACACGCCGGGTTTGTGCAGGATCAGAGGACACAGATTATTATTATCAACATGTATTGATGTTTTATGTTTAGATCTAAAGGTTAATGCTTGTTAATTAGGATTCCTTGATTACCTGAGAAGAGGAGGAGGAGCAAGACTGACACGGTTGTCATGACGATGCCAATGATGAAGAATGTTTGCAGTGCAGTTTGTGGTCGAAAGGCAACGTCAGCTAAAATAAATAAAGCTCCCATTAACAATAATAATAATAATAATAACAACAACATAGCTTATTAACATAGATTAGTTATAATCCTTTTTATGTTGTTGAAGAAAGCATGGTTCTGTACACGCACTGTAATTGTGCTGTCACAGGATGAACAAATAAGAGTCTTGGAAACTCTATAGCTCCTGTACTGTAACTACTTTTACATATATTATACTCCTGAGGTGTTGTACCACTGGCAAGTTTTTATATATCCTTACTGTATGTAGTGTATACATAGCATCACTATACACAGCAATAGTAGTAATAGTAATATCTAGTGTGTGAATATGTATATAACTATAACTACTCAGTGCTATGAGAAAGTGATGAGGTGAACAGATCCAGGTAAAGTGCTGCAGTCTTACCTGATGAGGTGCTCGCTGCTGAATGGAGTCTTAATGTTCAAATCAAACCTCTTTAACGTCCCTCACTGTGGCGATGTCACGTGATGAAGATGGTTAGGAACTGATAAACAAATGTGGCAGGAAACAGGGGAACAGATCTGGTTTGATAAAAGGCTTAGAGCACACAACACTATTGTTCTAGCGTACAGTGGTGCTGAGTAACATGAACAGTACACAAATAAATAACAGGAAAACCTTTACAATGATCATGAAGTGAAATATTGGAAGAGAAATGGACTGAAAAAAGGAAAATGTCTCTGATTTTTGGTGAAACTGCACAAGAACATGTTCTCAATAGAGTGTGAGTTCAATTTCTCCTCCTAACCACTAGGGGCAGTGAGAGTCTTCTGTGTGTTTAGATTTTCAACAAACTCACAAAGCACCTGTATACAGTATGTGGAATTTGACATGAATTCCACCGTGCTGGGATCTGTACCTTTCTACGTCTTGTGATCACAGTGATAGACCTCATCTTTCATCATCACACAGAGAGAGCGTTCCATGTTCCCCTGTACCATATATAAACTCAATGGGTTTCACCTCGTGACTAGCGTTCCTGTGGCTAAACCTTGCTGCACCTAGTAATCCGTGACTTCATTGTCACACCCTGTTTTCCACCATAACGAATGTTCTTTGTGATTATCTGCCAAGTAGTTTAGCTTCTAAGCTCAGAAGACAGTCTCTCCTGCTTTAGCATTGACCGTCTATAGAGACTATAGAGGACTCTGTCTCCAGCTATATGTCTTCTGTACTAACACTTCAATTGCCAACAGCAAAAGGCACTAAAAATAAACTTAAAATTCAATTCAATTCAATTTTATTTATATAGCGCTTTTAACAATGGTCATTGTCTCAAAGCAGCTTCACAAAAATTAAAGAAATTTAACAAAAAAAATATATATATATATTATATATATATATATATATATAGAATAATTATATATAAAGTAATAAATAAATAAATAAAATTATAATAGAAAATAAATAAATAAAAACAAATAATAATAATAATTATAGAAAAGAAAATAATTGGAAGTGTGGATGTGTGAGAAAAATGTGCAGATAATAATGAGACGAATTAATGAAATTTCTCTGATGAGCAAGCCAAGGGTGACGGCGACGGTGGCAAGGAAAAACTCCCTGAGATGGCATTAGGAAGGAACCTTGAGAGGAACCAGACTCAACAGGGAACCCATCCTCATTTGGGCGATAACAGATAGAAATGATATAACATCTTGTGTGTTGTGCAGGTGAAAATTCAATATGACAGAAATTATTTAAATTGTCATGAAGACCAGTTCAGCATAGGGACGAGTCAGTAGGTGCAGAGGGCAGATGAGGTCTGGATCACTGGAAGCACAGGAGCAGCATGTGTAGCTCCAACCATCACAAAGCTGAATCCAGTTGGAGCTGGTCCTTCTCTGGATGCCTCAGGAACCTCGCAGGGTCGGCCTTTGTCTACTGAAGCTGGCAAAATCTCCCGATGCCTCGGGATGGGTAGAGAAATACAGAACAGATGGGGAGAATTAGCGTAGTTGCCATTCGGTATAGGTGTACTGGAGTATGAGTACTGGGATGAGTTATGTGTATGCCAGATTAAAAAGATGCGTCTTGAGTCTACTTTTGAACTGAGAAACCGTGTCTGCTCCCCGAACACTGTCTGGAAGGCTATTCCAAAGCTTTGGAGCTAAATATGAAAAAGCCCTACCCCCTTTTGTAGATTTTGAAATTCTGGGAACTACCAGAAGTCCGGAGTTTTGTGATCTTAAGGCGCGTGGTGGATTGTAGCGTATCAGAAGACTGGTTAGGTATGTGGGAGCTAAACCATTTAAGGCCTTGTATGTAAGTAATACTATTTTGTAATTTATTCTAAACTGAACAGGTAGCCAGTGCAGGGATGATAATATTGGGGTTATATGATCATATTTTCTGGATCTAGTGAGAACCCTGGCAGCTGCATTTTGGATTAACTGAAGCTTGTTTATTGAGGATGCAGGACAACCACCTAGTAATGCATTACAATAGTCCAGTCTGGAGGTCATGAATGCATGAACTAGTTTTTCTGCATCAGATACGGATAAGATGTTCCTAAGTTTAGCAATATTTCGAAGATGGAAAAAGGCTGTTTTTGTGATATTTGAAATGTGATTTTCAAAAGACAAGTTACTGTCTAATATTACTCCCAGATCTTTTACTGCTGAGCTGGTAATAACAGCACATCCTTCTAAGCGCAAGCTGAATTGTGAAAGCTGTTGTGTGCTGGTTTTTGGGCCAATAAGTAATATCTCTGTCTTATCTGAATTTAATAAAAGAAAGTTATTGGTCATCCAATCTTTTATGTCCTGGACACACTCAGTTAATCTAGACAACTTAGGTATTTCGTCTGGTTTAGTTGAGATATATAATTGGGTATCATCAGCATAACAATGGAAACTAATCCCATGTCTTCTAATGATGTTACCCAAGGGAAGCATGTATATTGAGAACAACAGAGGTCCTAAAACTGACCCTTGTGGGACCCCATATTTCACTGGCATTATACCAGACGGTTCTCCATTTAGATCTACAAAATGGTAGCGATCAGACAGGTAAGATCTAAACCATTTTAGTGCCTGTCCCTGAATGCCTATATAATTTTGTAAGCGATCTATGAGAATATTATGATCTATAGTGTCGAATGCAGCACTAAGATCGAGCAGGACTAGCAATGAGATGCAGCCTTGGTCTGAAGCTAAAAACAAGTCATTTGTAATCTTAACTAGTGCAGTTTCTGTGCTATGATGGGGCCTGAAACCTGACTGAAATTCTTCAAGGATGTTGTTATCCTGCAAGAATGTGCAAATTTGAGCTGATACTACTTTTTCTAGTATTTTTGATATGAACGGGAGGTTTGAGATCGGTCTGTAATTTTTTATTTCATTCGCGTCCAAATTAGATTTTTTAAGAAGCGGCTTAATAACTGCTAACTTGAAAGGTTTAGGGACGTGACCTAGATGTAATGAAGAATTAATAATGTTTAGGAGTGGCTCTCCAACCGTAAGCATCACTTCTTTTAAAAATCTGGTTGGGATTGGGTCTAACAGGCACGTTGTTGATTTAGCCGAGGTGATGAGTTTATACAGCTCTTCCTGTCCTATACCTGTAAAGCAGTGAAAATCTAAATGTGAAGCTATGGGCTGAACTGGATCGTGAGATACTATTAGAGGTTGAACCTCCATTATTTTCTTCCTGATATTATTGATTTTTTCATTAAAGAAGTCCATAAAGTCTTCACTTCTAAACTGTGATGGGATACTCTCTGCGGGCATCTTAGGTTTTGTTAGGCGAGCCACTGTACTAAATAAGAACCTGGGATTGTTTTGGTTTCTTGCTATCAGTTGGCTAAGATGCTCGGTCCTAGCAGTTTTTAGAGCCTGTCTATAGCTGCACATACTGTCTTTATACGCAATTCGAAAAACTTCTAATTTAGTTTTCCTCCATTTTCGCTCGAGGTTACGGGTTGCTCTCTTTAGGGCGCGAGTATGACTGTTGTACCACGGTGCCAATGTTTTATCTCTGACTTTTTTTAATCTGATGGGAGCAACAGTGTCTAATGTACTGGTAAAAATAGTGCCCATGCTGCTAGTCACTTCATCTAGATCATCTGCATTTTTCAACTACTCAGAATGAAGTAGTCTTCTCAACTACCACTTCTATCCCCATTTTCAACAGTGATGTTAATCCAACATGGCCGATCTCACTCTGCACTTTTAAATGACTTTTTCAATTTATACATCTATATGTGTATTACGTTTAAAATACATTAAAGGAAGATTTATTGCTTCGATACGCTTACTGACATCAGGAGCACCACGTTCTCTCTCTCTCTCTCTCTCTCTCTCACACACACACACACACACATGAACACAAACATGATGGGCATCAAAAAGATCCCCGTTTATTGTCAGTATAGAGTATATTTCAGGGTTTAGTCAATCGTCACTATCACATACTTCCTGTACATCTAAAGAACAAAAGTAATTGGCCCCTATACCTAATAACTGGTTGTCATGAATGCTGACCTTAACTGAGGCAAGTGAGGCCTGCAAGAGGTCTGGGTTCTTTTATGAGCTCTTGGATGAGGTGTCATGCTCTTGGGGTAATTTTGGTAATTTTTCTGGGAAGGTACACCGCTGTTCTATTTGTGGTTAGTGTCAGTGTGGTTCACTGGAGTCCCAAAGCCTTAGAAGTGAACTTTTTACACACTGATGCATCTCAATTACTTTGTTTCTCTTCTGTTCTTGAATTCCTTTAGATCATTTTGCTTTTTAATATTTTTTAGAGTCCGTCACTTTGTCAAACTATTTTTATTTAATTGATTTCTTGATTCAACAGGCCTGGCAGTAATCAGGTCTGGGTGTGGTAAGTGAAATTTCCCAAAAGTGTGTTTTATGTTAGTGCCAGGCAGGTTTGAATAGCTTTTTTTTTTTTTTCAAATTCTTGAAAATGTTTACCATGTGCATGACTCCGTTCGTAGTGATGGTGAGATGAAAAAGTTTCATTTCATGGAGCTTCATATTAAGAGCTCATTGTACTGCCATCTAGTGGACAAACGTTATAACAAACAGATGGGAACATCGCAAGCAACGCAACTACAGTATTATGGGCATGTAGCTGCAAGTATTATAGCATTCTGTCAAGCCCGAAATTATTCATACCACACAAATTCTAACTTAAATTTACTTTTATTTAACCAGCAAGTTTTTTTTATTGGAAATGACACAGGCGTCTCCCAATACAATGAACAAGAGGCATTATTGTGAAAAAAATATTTCTCAGCTTTTAATTACAGTTCTATACCAATATGAGTTCTATACCATTTCAAATAGACCGTTCTAAAGCATCCTAATTACCCTGATTCTTTGGGAACGGCTGTTTTAATAAACACAACAGGTGAAAAACAGAAGCTCTCTGCTGTTGGTTTGTGGACAGTCATGGCTAAGACAACAGAGCTCACTGAGGACCTGCGGCCATGCATTGTGGCTGCTCACAGCTCAGGAAAGGGCTATAAGACCATATCTAAATGTTTTGAAGTTCGAGTGGCTACAGTGCAAAGTATTATTAAAAAATACATGACATTCCACACTGTGAAAAATCTCAGAGGACGTGGTCGAAAGCCAAAAGTGACACCTGTGCTTGCCAGTAGGATAGTGAGAGAGGTAAAAAAAAAAAAAATGAAAAAAAAGAGAGAATCCAAGGATACCCCTAACCCTAAGGCCATCCTGATGAATCTGGGCTCAAAGGCAGACAGTCCACAGACATAGACCAAGGAGGACACCACTTCTCCAGATAACGCACAGAAAAATCTGCTTGGCCTTTGCAAATGCAAATCTGGACAAAGAAGGAGACTTCTGGTCTTCTGTTTAATGGCCAGATGAAACTAAAATTTTATTGTTTGGCCACAATGATGTAGCCTTCATTTGGTGTAAAAAAGGAGGAGCCTTCAACCCTAAGAACACCATCCTCACTGTCAAACATGGTGGTGGAAACTTAATGTTTTCGGTGTGTTTTTCAGCAGGTGGACCAGGGAACCTAATCACAGTAAACGGCACCATGATAAAGGAGCCCTACATCAACATTCTCAACAACAGTATATACTGTAGATAATATATACACACATAATACCCTAAAAAATTTACAAAGTTCAATAATTTTGTTTAGTGACTCATTTTCTACATTCTACAACAATACTGGGGATTTCAAAACTATGAAAATTATGGAATTAGGTAATTATGTAACAATAAAAAAAACAACAGTCAGTTATTAATTTAAGACATGAAGGTCAGCGGTTCTGGAACAGTTCATGCAAGAACAGTATTGTGTCGAGTGCATTTGTAAAACACATTAAGCACCGTCAAAGTCAAAGTCAAAGTCAACTTTATTGTCAATTCTGCTACATGTACAGTGCATACATATAGAGAATCGAAATTACGTTACTCTCGCCCTATTTACAAATAACACTGAAGAGGTTAAAAAAAAAAAAAAAAAAAAAAAGACTTAAATAACACAAACTTAGAAAGGCAACAGAGGTGAGGTAATTTAGTTACTATCCTGCAAAAAGGGACAGTTAACAACACAGAAGGCAGTTATGGAGAGAAACGGTACAGTGCAATTGGAATAGTGCAAGTGTGCTTATTTTAGTTGAAAAGAAAGTGACAAGTGACAACATAATGAGCTATATGAATCAGTAAACAAAATGGGAAATAAATCCAGTGAGAACAAGGAATGTTTTTTTTTTTTTTTTTTTTTTTCCTTTTTTCCCCACCGGTTTGAGGTAGTGAAAGTACCAATGGTGCCTGGAGCACAAAGTGACAGGTGCAAGTGTATGTGTGAGTGAGTGAGTGTGTGAGTTATTGTGAGTGTTGTGTGTCTGAGAGCGCGTGTGTGAGTGAGTGTGTGTGAGGTTTTTGTGAGTGTTTGTCTGAGAGCGTGTGTGTGTGTGTGTGTGTGTGTGTGTGTGTGTGTGTGTGTGTGAGAGAGTGAGTGTGTGCGAGTGTGTGTGAAAAATGAAGGAGTCAGAGTATGACGGTTGGAGAGACCGAGGAGCACAGGGGAGGCAGAGCTGGAAGAGAGTTGAGCCTCCTGATCGCCTGATGGATGAAGCTGTTCTTCAGTCTGCTTGTCCTGGCTTGGAGACTCCTTAGTCTCCTCCCTGATGGTAGCAGACTAAAGAAGCTCCGAGACGGGTGGGTAGGGTCACGGGCAATGTTGATTGCTTTTCGTGTGAGGCGGGTGTTGTAAATGTCCAGGAGGGGGGGGAGAGAGACACCAACGATCTTCTCAGCTGCTCTCACTATGCGCTGGAGAGTTTTCTGGCAGGACGCATTGCAGGCGCCGTACCACACAGTGATGCAGCTGGTCAGGATGCTCTCAATGGTGCCTCTGTAGAAGGTGCGCATGATGGGTGTCGGGGCTCCGGTTCTTCTCAGCTTACGGAGAAAGTAGAGACGCTGCTGAGCTTTCTTAGCTAGTGCTGCAGTGTTGATGGACCAGGAGAGATCTTCCGTCATGTGCACACCCAGAAACTTGGTGCTCCTTACCCTCTCCACGATCGCACCATTGATGGACAGCGGAGAGTGTTGGGTGTAAGTTCTCCTGTAATCGACCACAATCTCTTTTGTCTTTTCCACGTTCAGGGAGAGATTGTTGTCTGTGCACCACCTGGCCAGGCAGCTCACCTCGTTCCTGTAGTTAGTCTCATCATTGTTGCTAATGAGACCCACCACAGTCGTGTCGTCCGCAAACTTGATGAAGAGGTTGGAGTTGTGTGATGGTATGCAGTCGTGGGTCAGCAGCGTGAAGAGGAGGGGGCTCAGCACACATCCTTGGGGGGCCCCAGTGTTCAGCATGATGGTACTGGAAGTGTTGTTGGCGACCCGCACTGCCTGAGGTCTGCCAGTCAGGAAGTCCAGCAGCCAGTTGCACAGAGGGGTGCTGATCCCCAGCTGTATCAGTTTATGAGTGAGCTGTTGTGGGATGATTGTGTTGAACGCTGAGCTGAAGTCGATGAACAGCATTCTAACATAGGAGTCTTTGTTTTCCAAGTGGGTGAGCGCTGAGTGGAGGGCCGTAGCAATGGCATCATCGGTTGAGCGATTGGACCGATAAGCAAACTGGAAGGGGTCCAGGGAGGGGGGGAGGGCAGTCTTGATCTGCTGCATGACTAGCCGTTCAAAGCACTTCATAATGATGGGAGTAAGTGCAACTGGGCGGAAGTCATTGAAACAGGAGGGAGATGTTTTCTTAGGTACTGGGATTATGGTGGTGGTTTTAAAGCATGTGGGGATAACAGCCTGACTCAGAGAGATGTTGAAAATGTCCGTAAAGACATTCGTGAGTTCCCCCGCACAGTCTCTCAATACTCGGCCCGGAATGTTGTCAGGACCCGGGGCCTTGCGCACGTTAATCCTGCGGAAGGATCTTCTCACGCTTTCTGAGGAAAGCGTCATCACTTGGTCGCCAGGCTGAGGTGGGTGTTTCTGTGTCGTGGTGCTGTTGTGGGTGTCAAAACGGGCAAAGAATGCATTCAGCTCATTCAGCAGAGAGATAGAGCTGTCACATGTCCTCTGTGGCGGCTTGTAATCAGTGAGGGTCTGTATCCCTTGCCACAGACTCCGTGTGTCTCTGCTGTCGTTGAAGCGATGGGCAACTCTCTTGGAGTACTGTCTCTTAGCCTTTTTGATGCTGCGAGACAGGTTGGCCCTAGCTGTCCTCAGGGCTGCTGCATCTCCAGATTTGAAGGCAGTGTTCCGTACCTTCATTAGTCTGTAGACCTCCCCTGTTAGCCACGGTTTTTGGTTAGCACGGACAGTGATGGTCTTTGTTACCGTTACATCATCAATGCACTTGTTGATGTAGGCAGTGACAGACTCTGTGTACTCCTGTAAGTCTGTGAGGTTGTTCTGAGTGGCAGCCTGTTTAAATACATCCCAGTCAGTGGTGCTAAAGCAGTCTTGGAGTGCCTCAGAAGACCCTTCCGGCCACACTTGTATCTGTTTGCAGACTGGTTTGGTGACTTTAACCAGTGGTCTGTATACAGGCATTAGCATGACAGTGATGTGGTCTGAGGCACCGAAACTGTCTCTCATGAAGACCTTCCCAGGAAAGCAAGACCAAAACGTACCTCTGCTGCAGAGGAGAAGTTCATTTAGAGTAACCAGCCTCAGAAATCAACAGGAATAAAAATCCTAGCATACCTGGACAACTGGTTAATCCTACCCGCAGTCAGGTCATGAGGGACACTGGAATAGTAATTCAACATGTCCAGGCTCTCGGTTTCAAAGTAAACTGGGACAAAATCAATCTAAGTCCTCGACAAGCCCTAAACAGACACAGTTTGTGGGGATTTCTCTAGACTCTCACCTAGTGATGACTTCTTTATCCTCTCAGGGATAGGTTCAGTCTGGCCCAGTCATTTCATCTGAACAGGAAGGTGAAACTAATTCATTTTCAGCAGCTGCTGGGTATGTCTTCTCAGAGCCCATCCACTACAACGGTGGGTAAATTGTACCATTCTACATCCCAAATTAGACAGATACAGTGGCGTGAAAAACTATTTGCCCCCTTCCTGATTTCTTATTCTTTTGCATGTTTGTCACACTTAAATGTTTCTGCTCATCAAAAACCGTTAACTATTAGTCAAAGATAACATAATTGAACACAAAATGCAGTTTTTAAATAAAGGTTTACGTTATTAAGGGAGAAAAAAAACTCCAAATCTACATGGCCCTGTGTGAAAAAGTGATTGCCCCCCTTGTTAAAAAATAACTTAACTGTGGTTTATCACACCTGCGTTCAATTTCTGTAGTCACCCCCAGGCCTGATTACTGCCACACCTGTTTCAATCAAGAAATCACTTAAATAGGAGCTACCTGACACAGAGAAGTAGACCAAAAGCACCTCAAAAGCTAGACATCATGCCAAGATCCAAAGAAATTCAGGAACAAAAGTAATTGAGATCTATCAGTCTGGTAAAGGTTATAAAGCCATTTCTAAAGCTTTGGGACTCCAGCGAACCACAGTGAGAGCCATTATCCACAAATGGCAAAAACATGGAACAGTGGTGAACCTTCCCAGGAGTGGCCGGCCGACCAAAATTACCCCAAGAGCGCAGAGACAACTCATCCGAGAGGCCACAAAAGACCCCAGGACAACATCTAAAGAACTGCAGGCCTCACTTGCCTCAATTAAGGTCAGTGTTCACGACTCCACCATAAGAAAGAGACTGGGCAAAAACGGCCTGCATGGCAGATTTCCAAGGCACAAACCACTAAGCAAAAAGAACATTAAGGCTCGTCTCAATTTTGCTAAAAAGCATCTCAATGATTGCCAAGACTTTTGGGAAAATACCTTGTGGACCGACGAGACAAAAGTTGAACTTTTTGGAAGGTGCGTGTCCCGTTACATCTGGCGTAAAAGTAACACAGCATTTCAGAAAAAGAACATCATACCAACAGTAAAATATGGTGGTGGTAGTGTGATGGTCTGGGGTTGTTTTGCTGCTTCAGGATCTGGAAGGCTTGCTGTGATAGATGGAACCATGAATTCTACTGTCTACCAAAAAATCCTGTTCGTCAACTCAAGCTGAAGCGATCTTGGGTGCTGCAGCAGGACAATGACCCAAAACACACCAGCAAATCCATCTCTGAATGGCTGAAGAAAAACAAAATGAAGACTTTGGAGTGGCCTAGTCAAAGTCCTGACCTGAATCCTATTGAGATGTTGTGGCATGACCTTAAAAAGGCGGTTCATGCTAGAAAACCCTCAAATAAAGCTGAATTACAACAATTCTGCAAAGATGAGTGGGCCAAAATTCCTCCAGAGCGCTGTAAAAGACTCGTTGCAAGTTATCGCAAACGCTTGATTGCAGTTATTGCTGCTAAGGGTGGCCCAACCAGTTATTAGGTTCAGGGGGCAATTACTTTTTCACACAGGTCCATGTAGGTTTGGATTTTTTTTTCTCCCTAAATAATAAAACCCCTCATTTAAAAACTGCATTTTGTGTTTACTTGTGTTATCTTTGACTAATAGTTAAATGTGTTTGATGATCAGAAACATTTTGTGTGACAAACATGCAAAAGAATAAGAAATCAGGAAGGGGGCAAATAGTTTTTCACACCACTGTATGTGAAAATAAGGGTTATACAGAAGTGTATTCCGATGCTATGCCCTTGGAAGAACAAGAGGCTACTGTCGCACAGGACCCCTTTAGGGAACATCCCAACTAGACGGTCTGTGATAACAACAGACGCCTCCCTAACAGGATGGGGAGCAGTTTGAGAAGGCAGATCTGTCAGGGGCATCTGGGACCCTTCCTGGATCTAGCTCTCTGTTACGTGCACATGTATATTGCACGTATGTGCGCATGAGTGGCTGCTGGCGGCGGCGCGCGCTCTCTCTCTCTCTTTCCTTCTCTCGCTCTCTCCTTCTCGCAGGTGACTCCGCCCTGATTGGACATGCTGCAAACGTGAGCCGGGATTGGCCGTCCTTGGAGCAGCGCGTCGCCTTAAGGGGGAGGACGAGAACCGGAAGCCGTTGTTGTGTTGCGTGCCCCGTGTGTCGAACTTGTTGTTGTTGTTGTGTTGCGTGCACCGTGTGTCGAACTTGTTGTTGTTGTTGTTGTGTTGCGTGCACCGTGTGTCGAACTTGTTGTTGTGTTGCGTGCCGTATCTATTGTTGTTGTGTTGTGTGACCTGTGTGCGCGCGACTTGTAGACTTCTTTGAATGCCGAGTTGGTTTTGTGTCTGTGTGTTGGGTTGGTGGGCTGTTGTTGTCGCGCCTTGATGCTGTTGTTGTCTTTTGTTTCTTGTTTGCTGTGTTGTAAATGTAAATATATTGTGGTTTTTTTTGTATATAGTTAAGTTTAAAGGAAGCAGTAGGGGTTGGGTGCCATTTTTGTTTAAACCCCCCTTTTCTCCTGTTTTTGTGTTAGATAGGGAGTTAGTTTAGCGCTATGTTTTTGGTTTATATTTATATTATATTTGGTAGTTTAGTTACATTTGAGGGAGCAGATAGGGACTGGGTTTGGTTTATTGTTTTGGCCTTGGCTCAACCCTGAAGCCAAGAGCTTCCTGTGCGTGTGTGTAAATGAAATAAAATAAAAGACCACGCACTAAATCTTTGTTGTAAAGATTATTTATTATTATTTTTCTTTTCTTTATTTGTTACACTCAGGGACCCAGACCGTGGGTTGTAACAAGTGGGGGCTCGTCCATTTCCGAGCACAAGGTAAAGGCTCGGCCTTTTGTTTGTCTGTCTTCTTTGGTGGGACATAACAATAGCACTATGTCTTTTGACCTTATCGCCTTCACGCTTGCTCCTAGCATAGAGCAGTTCGATCATTGTCGTAAGGACGACTTGTTCAGCATAGCCGAACAAGTTTTTTTTTTCCCATCATTGCAAAATGAACATGTTTTAATACGGATGGACATCATGTCCGCGGTGTATCACATCAATCACCAGGGGGGGACCAGATCGGCACGATTCCTCCAGGTGACAAGAAAACTACTTTCCTGGGTGTCTCTAAACCTCCTATCTCTCAAAGCAGCATTCATACCAGAGGCAGTGAACAAAGCAGCGGACTTGCTGTCTCGAACCGGACCACTTCTCGGAGAGTGGCGTCTCCATCCCGAAACGGTGAGGGTTATATGGGAACAGTTCGGTATGGCAAAGATCGATCTGTTTGCAACAGCAGAGACAACTCATTGCAACCAATGTTATTCTCTGAGCAACCAGAGAGATCCCTTGGGAATAGATGCACTATCTCAAGAATGGCCGGAAGAGTTGTTGTATGCTTTCCTCCTCTACCATGATTCCCTTGGTGATCAGGAGAGTAGCACTAGGTCCTCACACAGTCTATGCTCTTGTTCCCAGTACTTCTAAGCTTGGTTTAAGGTCACCCTTGGCAGCTACTGTGGAGAGCCGATCTCTCAAGAAATTTTTACAATTGTGGGTGTGGCCTCTGCGCAGCTCCTCCCTAAGATGAGGTAGTAATGAGAACAATAAATTGCCCTAAGGCATCCTCTACTTGGAGTAACTATTCAAGTAAATGGCGAATATTCTCAGCATGGTTCCAAAATCATCAGCTTGATGCTGCCAATTGTGACACTATCTTTGTTCTCCAGTTCATCCAGATGTTGTTGGATTCTGGGAAATCAGTTCATACTATAAAGGTCTACAAGTGTTGGTAAACACCCCTTAGGGTCTCAGTTCCTTAAGGGAGCGCACACTGCTTATGCCAAGAGAAGACTATGAGGTCATCCACTTGGGATCTTACTACTGTCCTGCGTCCACTGGTTAAAACGCCATTTAAACCTCTGAATCAGGCCAATCTGAAGTGCCTAACATGGAAAACAGTCTTCCTCCTTCTTCTTGAGCTTGCAGGTATTTTTTCTCCCACTGAAACATGATGACATTTCAGAGTCAGCAGTCTTCTCCTCTGTCCCTCAGAGACTGCTTTCCTCCTCACCTGTAGCTCACCAATGTGTCTCACTCCTCTGAATTTACACAGAAACCGTTTACTGGCTGCAGACCACCTCTGCACACGCTAATCATTTGAAGGACGCCTGTTTTCTATTGGCTGGTTCATATCATGTTACATCTGTGGCTATGTCCACACGAGCCGGGTATTTTTAAAAACTGATATTTTTCTCTGTGGTTTTTGCTTTTCGTCCACACGCAAACACCATTTTGGTCATTGAAAACGGAGCTTTTGGAAAACTCCGTCCAAAGTGAAGATTTTACAAAATTCCATTTTCAGTGGTGTTGTGTGTACACGGGGAAACACAGATTTTGGCTTGTTGTAACATCACCTTGTGCCGATGATGTAATTGTCTGTGTGCTTGTCTCCTTAATTTGACGTCAGCTTTGTTTATGAGGATATTTTGTGCAATAGTGAAGGTACGTTCAGTAACCTAGTGACTGTGTTAACATTGCGTACTGAACTTTTTAAATGCGTGTACCAGGGTTTGACATTAACGTTTTTGCTCACTGGCCAATGTGGCTAGTGGATTTCCGGAGTCACTCGCCATTCAGCCTTTTTACTAGCCACATTTTTGTTACCAGAAAATCGCATTTTTTCCTTCACCATGATACGTTAATGTTTGTTATATTTAGATTTACTTATAAATGACAGCATACACTGTATCACTATAGTAGTAGTCAAGTATTCAGTACTCAAAGTAAAAATTTATGACAACTCTTTGCTCAAATTCATTCACAGGGAAAGACAAGTATAATATGAGATTAAGGGAAAATGTCAGTGAGATATGTGAGTCGATTCTTTCTGTTGACTCGAGCTAACTGTACTGAAAAAGATCCAGAATTCAGCTGTGTGTAAGAGCTTCAGGATCCCACAGTGAATATGAACTCTTCTTATCTTTTTAATCCATGAACCAGTTTGGTCTTTATTTATTTTCACATGAAAAAATTTTATCTTTTTAAAATAATTTTTTGGATTTTTTTTCCAGATTTTCTCCCTAATTTAGTCATGTCCAATTTATCCCCGTCACTAGGGGGCTCCCACATTAAGGCTACTACTACCACTCAGTCGGAAATGCCGAAGACTATCACGTGTTTCCTCTGAACCACATGACGCCAGCTGACCGCATCTTTTCAAACTGCTCACTCACACACTGTTGGGGGTGGAGTAACACACTCGGAGGACAGCGCTATCCGCTCCATCCGCGTGCGCAAGCTCACAGACGCCCCTGATTGGCTCTAGAGCCATGATTAATGTGGGAGCACGAAGTACCTCTCATCCCTCCCCTCTGAGAGAGCTTGGCCAATCAGCTCTCTCTAGACCTCCGGCTGCGAGAGGTTGCAGCATCACCCGGGAATAGAACTCGTGATCTCCGGATGATAGGGCGAGCACTTTACCACTGCGCCACTCAAAGGCCCAATATTATCTGTTTAAGTTTTTTTTTTCCTTACGGTATAAAATTCTACATTGTAATTCACACTGTAATTATTATATAATGTGATGTGTTGTCTAATGATTGATGGCCATTAGAGTGTTTTACTGGAATATCACAGTGTAATATGACTATTATCCTCAGTGATGTAAAGCTCCAGAGTTTATACACAGAGCTGCTAACTCTGACACACTGAATGTGAGGCTCCGCCCCTTTTTATCTCCACCAGAAGAGAAATAATCTTCTCATAATCTCATATCAATGAAATGAAGTCACATGTACACTGTGTGAGGCCTCGATCACACTATAATAAATAATCAGAACTGGACAACAATCGAATAAAATAAATCAACACTTCAATTTACAGCAAAGTGACACAGCTGGAGCGTTAGAGAGTGTGTGAGGGCCGTGACTGTGTTATCCAGAGATTTACACTCACATTACAATATTTACATCAAAATTAATTACGTAGCATTTATATATTTGTAAGATTCTTACAGACCAACACACACTGATTAAGAGAGAACCATGTGTGTGTGCAAGAGAGAGAGAGAGACTCCCAATCAGACATGCAGCTCTCCAAAGCTTTTCTGAAAAGTTAGCAGCTACGTACTGTGTACATCTGTGGACGTTCTGCTACCACCATCTGGTGAAAGGACAAACTGCAGCGTGTTGGTCTTCAGACCGCCAGAGAAACCAGGATCAGTTACACACACACACATATACTGTACACTCACCTCACCACTAAATTTGTCATTGAACAGTTTCAAGTGATTTGTGTATTTCAGACGTGCAGAAGACCAGAATCAGTCAGGATGTTCAGGAGCAGAACTTTAATTTCTGGCCGCGTGCTTTTTCTTGTGCTGTTCAGATTAATCAACTCTCTGTTTATTACAGTTTTTGACGCTCGATTGCTAACATGCACTGGTCAAAACTAAAGTCACACTTTCCAATTACTTCACACAGTCAGTGAAACAGCAGTCTATGGGGTCTAAACCCAGGCCAGAGCATCACAGTGTGTGTGTGTGTGTGTGTGTGTGTGTGTGTGTGTGTGCAGTAACGTTCACTGATGGTGTAATTCTACACAAACCACTCTTTAGCTCCTACAACACAAAGAGAATTAGTGATTTTCTGGGCACCGAACTCCTCTACCTCTGGTGTTCTGTGTGATAATGTAGCAATCGACCATCATGTTGCCGTCACAGACTGGTTTACTGAGCATCCCAGGGTGTCAGGACTGTATCTGCTCCATACTCCCCCTGTTCACACTCAATAGAGGTGTGAGTGTGTGTGTGTGTGTTTCATCTTTTTATTTTTCACATAAATGTAAACATTTAGAAACAAAAATGAATATTGAAGTACATTTCTGCATTTCTGATTCATCCCCCTTCAGTCAATAAAGTAAAAAGTTTTTATTCTATAAAGAAATACTGATATGTGAAAGTTGTTGAAAGATAAAAGTTTATAATTTGTGTAATGCTCAGTGTTTGTCGGTCGGTGTGTGTTATGAGTGACAGTATGTGTCTGTGCGTGTGTGAGACCTGCTGCTAGTGTTCTGATGAAGAAGCTGATTTTGGGACTCGTATGAAGTGTGTTGCTGATCTGAGGAGGTTCTGGAGGTGACATTAACTGTTTGGTCAGGATGCATGCTGGGAATGTAGACTATATGAAGAGTTCTGTAAAAGTAGTGTCAGTACTGACCCATGTTTATCAGCATTAGAGAAAAACTGTAAAGATGGAAGATTATTTTATAATAATTTCATTATTTCCGGCTTGGAGTAAAGTTTAAAGCAGGTCATTGTGACCCATAGTGACCTCTCTCTCTCTCTGCTCTCTCCTGACTGCAACACTTTCTCTGGAAAACAGGAGGAAATGCTGATAAGCGAAATGTGCTGAATGTAAAAGTTTCTACAGAAATCAGGAACAGAGCTGAGAGAGACACGCTGGTGAGATTTGCATCAAACCTGGAACATTTCAGAAGATTATTAAACAGAGTTAATGTTTAACCCCCATCATTAAACTCCACATTTGAATAAAGATAATGAGGTCTGGTCGACATCACACATTTAAATATAAAAACTATTGACATTGAAGAATTATTTCCCCCTCTGGACGTTTAACATCAACACCCTGTGTAAAGGAGTACACTCGCTCAGGCATGTGAATTAAAATCTGATGTGTTGTTTTGTCCTCTATTTTTTATTTTCAGTGGCTCTTCATGGTTATAATGATCAAAAACCTTTTCTAAAATCAGGTCTACATTAGCAGAGCTGTAGATTTACTGCTGAAACACAGTTAAGCTGCACGATGAAGAAGTGTGTGAGAGCTCGCTGGAAATAACAATCTGACATTTACAATTATTTACACTAACTATTTATAATATTTACAGTTTGTCTGAGATCAGTTTAAGTCGCCAGTGTTGTTCATGATTTATTGATTGTCAGGTTGTACAAGATCCCGCCCCTTTGAGAGGTCAATCAATCACCGTAAGGAAATGTCATCGGTCCACATACGAAATCAACCATAGCCCCACAGCTGCTTTATTTACAACAACACAAACAATAATGGTGACGTACATACACTACAGTGCATTATGGGTATTATTGTCACACTCAACTACATACTTTATAGGTGTTTATTATTATTATTTAATTAATCCATAGTCTCCTTTTTAATACATTAATTATATTATAAATAACATCAATCTGAATTGATAATTTATTAGTAAATTATAAATAATTTATTAGTCTTCCTTAGCTAGTTAGTTTTTGTTAATTTATGTTGTAATTTATGTTAGGTCAGTCTGTCTTGTCTCTGCTAGCCAGCTAACTAGACCTCTTAGTTAGCTAGTTTAGTTGTTCTGTTAATTGATGTTGTGAATTTATGTTGCATGTAGCACCATGGTCCTGGAGGAACATTGTTTCGTTTTGTATATGGTTGAAGTGACAATAAAGCCTACTTGAACTTGAACTATAAACATATATAAACATTATAAACATATTAGATAGAAAAGAATAGCATATTAGGTAGACACAAACAAAACAAAAAAACCCAAAATATAATAATAACAAATATAACGTCAATATGAACAACAATAACAACAACTATCTGAAAAGTAATGATACTAAATTTGAATTAGTTAGGAACATTCAGGTTGTGCTGAGTCTCACTGTCTCTCAGACTCTCACTCTCGGGGACACACTCTCCAGCGAGGGGAGCAGTGCGGCCTTCTCCTATAAAGTTATTCTCATTTTATCACCTTCTGTTAATTTGGAAAAATTTGGATGATCTCAGTGAAGGTGTTCCTTATGTGTTGATATTTTTGGCAGTGAAGGAGGAAGTGCAGCTCCGTCTCTCTCTCTCTCTCTCTCTCTCTCTCTCTCTCTCTCTCTCTGTGTCTCTGAAGATGTTTTAGATGTTAATAGTGATAGTTTACATAAAGTGTAGAACAGTGATTTAAAAAATAATTATAACACAGTCTGTATTTCACTCTGTTCATCATCAACTGTCCATCTTTATTTCACTTCATTATAAACTTTATTCTGATGAAACTCAATTCAATAAAATTTTATTTGTATAGCGCTTTTAACAATTGACATTGTCTCAAAACAGCTTTACACAATCAAAAGAATTATTTAAGTTTGTATGGAATGTGAATGTGTATGAATCAAAATGGTCAGATAGTCCCTGGTGAGCAAGCCCGAGGGCGACAGTGGCAAGGAAAAACTCCCTGAGATGGTAATAGGAAGAAACCTTGAGAGGAACCAGACTCGACAGGGAACCCATCCTCATCTGGGTGAAACAGATAGCAGGAAATTATCTGCATTTATACAGTGTGTTAGGTGGCAGGCAGCTCAGCTATAATAGTTGATGTTAAAATCCAGGAGTCCAGGTACTTATTGTAGACTCAGATACAGTAGACTTGTAGAAAGTTCCAGTCCTGAACTATCGAATTGTCAAGTCCTCAGAGAAACAGCTGACCACACCAGTCGAGGCCAGAACCGTCTTCTAAGTATAGAGAATCATCCCCAGACACCAGATGCATCCCAAAGAGACACACGGGGCATCCATGCGACGAGACCTCCAACCAGAAACGGGGCACCAGGATGGATCAGACAGGTCCGGAGGGCAGAGGGAGTCTGGATCACTGGCAGCTCAGGAATGACATGTGTAGCTCGACAGAGAGAGAGAGAGAGGGAAAGAGTGAATGGGGGAGACAGGGGGAGAGAGGGAAGAGAAAGAGGGGGAGAGAGAACAGGAGCGGGGAGATGACAGTTAGGTATGGTCACAGTCACAATGTATAATGTGAATGTACTGTATATTTACTGTAGAGTGCAATCAGAGACTCCGGCAGGACTAACTATGACAGCATAACTAAAAGGGAGAGCCAGAAGGAAACACAAACATGAGGGCTCCCTGAGATGTAAAGCAAACAATCACCTCACCGTCAACAAACCTGAGTGATCAAATGAGACTGAGGAAGACAGCATCTAAACATACCAGTTCACCGTAATACTCTACGTCCATGAGTCCCCCAGATCTGCTCCTTTACCTAAGCTTAATCTATTTATAAAAATGCTTGGCTTAATAAATAGGTTTTTAGCCTAGACTTAAACACTGATACTGTGTCTGAGTCCCGAACACTATTCGGAAGACTATTCCATAATTTTGGGGCTTTGTAAGAAAAAGCTCTGCCTCCAGCTGTAGTTTTCATAATACGCGGTAATGACAAGCAGCCTGCATCCTTCGACCGAAGTAGGCGTGCCAGATCGTAAGACACTAGCAGTTCGCTCAGATACTGCGGCGCGAGACCATTTAATGCTTTATATGTCAAGAGTAGTATTTTAAAATCAATGCGAAATTTCTCAGGGAGCCAATGCAGTGAAAATAGGATAGGGTTGATGTGATCATATCTTCTGGTTCTAGTGAGGACTCTCGCTGCTGCATTCTGGACTAGCTGAAGCTTGTTTATGCATCTAGCTGAATAACCAGACAGTAAGGCATTACAATAGTCCAACCTATATGAAATAATATGCTGGTCTTTTAAATGTAATGATACGGAGTAATAGATGGAACATAAACTGCAGCACAAACCACATGCAAATGTTTCCGCTTGGGAGAGAGAGAGAGAGAGATACTGTGTCATAAAGACAAATCATAAAGACATTTACATCATGGACACACACACATACACACACACACACACACACACACAAATAATAAAAATTTATTGCTCCCATATTAGTGTTAGTATCGGGCTGTCTGTAGTGTTTATTTCACTTTACTCAAACTATTTATCTAAACATTAACATTAATCTTTAATTAGTCTGGATTATTCACTGATCATTCACTTATCACAGTTCCTCACACACACCCCTGAACCCACAGCAAGCTCAGCGCCCTCAGTATTTTAGACCCGCACACACACCCATGGCAGAGGGTTCGGGTCAGGACGCAGATAAAAGGTAATAAAAGCGCTCTTGTGGTGAGTCGTGTGGAGTGTGTGTGGAGTGTGTGTGGCGCTGCATCAGGACCAGGCCACTGGGGTTTATGATGATATGTAGTTTAATCATTTATCCTGCAGCAGCTATAACGCCTCTCACCCTGACGCAGGAGCACCTCAGCTCATTTACCTGAACAAGCTTACAACTTTCCCCTTTATTCTGTAAATGATTATCACATATTATCTCCTCAGCTCCTCGTCACCCTGAACACATGATCATGTGTGTGTTAAAGGGGTTTGATTTGAACATTAAGACTCCATTCAGCAGCGAGCACCTCATCAGGTGAGACTGCAGCACTTTACCTGGATCTGTTCATCTCATCACTTTCTCATAGCACTGATTAGTTATTGGCAAATTCACACACTGCTTTTATCATTTACACTTCACACCACACAGCCAGCTGCTCTCACACACAAAGCCCTTCTTCTGGACAAATGGTAGCTTCATCATCATCATCATCATCATCATCATTATTATTAGCTGATGTTGCATTTTTGACACACAGGACATCACCATGGTAACCGTGTCAGTACTGCTCTTCCTGCTCTCAGGTAAACATTGATTTCTAATTAATAAGCCTGAAATGTCTCGTTTACAATAATTGGTGAAATATTAAAAGCTAAATGTTTGGTCACTTTAAACAGTGTTTGTGTGTGTGTTTGTGAGTGCGCTCATGGTGTGAAAGATCCTGACATGCATTAATAATCTTATTGCCTGTCAGATCAAATTTTATTTGTCACATACACCGTACGATATGCAGTGAAATGTTTATACGACCTTAAAAAAGATTAGCAATAAGAAATTAATATGGAATAAAATATAGAAAAACTTTAGCTATAGAAAATATGTTTATATGTTCATATAAGAGGTTATTGTTGCTGTATTCGTTCGTAAAACTCACAGAAATCATATAGTCATCGGGATGATGTCATCAAAATATTTTTCAAAGTTTTTATAATGATTTCAACACCACAAGATATTGGGAAAGTATTGAAAACTGTATATGTTCAATTAGTTACAGGTTTGTGTATGTCTGTGTGTGTGTGTGTGTGTGTTTGAGAGAGAGAGAGAGAGAGAGAGAGAGAGAGAGAGAGAGAGAGAGAATTCTAAATGTCTTTCCAAAAAAATGTTCTGCTTAACTATAACGTAATTTACTTTTAGTCTTCATTTAAAAACAGTAAAATGTGTTTATTCCTGATTAATGAGGTGACACTAAATTTCCCATATTTGAGTATTTCGTGTGTGATCTTTGCCGATGGTCTCCTGGTGGTGTGATGATCATAAGGGTGATGAGGAGGAGGAGAAGGTTGGAGTCAGAGGACTGGCCGAGACATAGTGTCTGTAATAGAACAGGATTAAACATTTTATTGTGTAAAATGTCTTCCACAGCCTTTTCTCCTCCAGTCCACTGCAACCTCACTACCTTCCATGTGATTCCTGTTTGCATGAATCAGACTGATGCTCAGGCAGCTTGCAGAGGAAATTACACTGACCTCATCACTGTGTACTCTGATGAAGACATCCCTGAACTGACTAACATGACGATGGAGGCTGGTGGTGGATGGATTGGTCTCTATCGCAGTAATTTCAGTGAGAAATGGTCTAATGGTGATCCTGTAACATTCAGTAATCTGATTTGTGGGACATCGAGCTGCTGTGCTGTTATGAAGCCTGATGGTTCATGGGAAAGTCTTCAGTGCACAGAGACAAGATACTTTATGTGCTATAAACAAGGTAACACAGGTTTAAATATAAATTTAACTTGTACTTCTAAGTTCTTGATTAAGCAGGGGTTTATATTATTTATGTCTACAGGTAACATTAAAGCTGAACCTAATTATCATCTAATCCTTGAGAATAAGACTTGGTATGAAGCTCAGCATTACTGCAGGATGAACTACACTGACCTGGTGAGCATCAGAGATCAGCAGCACAATGAAGAGGTGAAGATTAAAGGGTTAAACAGGAGCACGTCCTTCTGGATCGGCCTGCTGTGTGATGACTGGCAGTGGACTGATGGAGGAAACTCTGCTTACAGGAACTGGGACTGGGCAGGGAGTCAACCTCAGTCATCACCAAGTGACTGTGTAAAGCTGATGGGAAGGAAATGGTACTCAGTGCCATGCAGTAATGCTGAACACCCTCTGTGTTACAACAGTAAGTAACGACTCTATAAACAGCAAATGTGTCTCATCGCTATTCTGTATGATGACTAGAACACAGCTGGTGTGAGTCTCTGATCTCACTCTAAACCATCCTCCTCCTTGTGTCTCTCTCAGGCTCCATCCATGTGAGTGATGAGGCTCTGAGCTGGCAGGAAGCGCTGGATTACTGTAATGAAGAGAACAGGGCTGGAATTCTGAACATGGCTGAACAGGAAGAGGTGGAGTCTGAGCTCAGGAGGAGGCGTGTCTCTAAGCCGCTGTGGGTGGGGCTTAGACAGAGCCGTCTGTTTGGGTTCTGGATTTATCCCAATGGGATGGTTGTGTCTCCGGACGCCAACTGGGATGAAGGGAAACCTCCTGAGGGTTCGCTCTCTCAGCACTGCGGCGCCGTCGTTCCTCCAGACTACAAATGGAGAGATATGAACTGTCGGGCTCGGTACAGAGCTCTGTGTCACAAGTGTTCTCCATGAACCCATACATTCACTTCACTCCCACACTTTGCTATTAAACATGATTTCAGATGTGATGTAGTTCTGTTTAGGGTAATGTGTCTTTTTTTTTTTTTAATATTTCAAATAATTTGCTTCTGCTTAAGGAGTCTCTTCATATTTAAACTTAAGCTTATACACTGTGATTTCTTTCTATTTCAATATATCTATTATATAACTATTTTAAACATTAGTTAATAAAGCTAAATATTAACTGTATTGTGGGTTTACAATCATCTGTTGTCTTAAACTGTTTCTTATAATCATTTCTTTCTGTTATAATCACTTTATTAAAATAAAATGGAGATCCTGTAACATTCAGTAATCTGACAGAGGATTGTGGGACATCGAGCTGCTGTGCTATTGTGAAGCCTGATGGCTCATGGGAAAGTCTTCAGTGCACAGGGACAAGATACTAACTATCAAAGGTTTAAATATAAATTGAACTTGTCCATCTATGAGTTTTTTATTAAGTAGGGGTTAATATTATTTACATCTACAGGTGACAATAAAGATGATCCTAATTATTATCATCTAATCCTGGAATTAGAATAAGACCTGGTATGAAGCTCAGGGTTACTGCAGGGGGCGCTACACTGACCTGGTCAGCATCAGACATCAGCAGCAAAATGACAGTTTATTCTGGAATGGATTTGGAATCTACTGTAAAAGTTAAAAGAACAGTTCTAAATCAGCTCATATTAATGAAAAAGCTTTTACAGGTTGCATCAAACACCACAATTAATCAAATTTTAGTCTAAATAGATTTATACAGGACACTATTTAACCAGCACAACCTATTCATCAGCAAACACAGCTCGTCAATAAATAACTCGATTAGTTTGTTGTTGTTGGTCTTTCGGCTGCTCACGACAAGGGGTCGCCACAGCAGACTATCAAGTCCGCACTACAACTTGGCACAGTTTTTACGCCGGATGCCCTTCCTGACGCAACCGTCCCATTTGATCCGGGCTTGGGACCGGCACTGCTGGCTGGGAATTAAACATCGCTAAAATATGCTAGAACCTGCAAACACGCTAGCTGTTGTAAGTTACACCAGCTAATAAAACACCTAAATAAAGCTAAAGTGACACTGGGGTGGGGATGATCAAGGATGTAAAGATAATCCAGTCCATAAATATTGGGACAGTGACAATGTTTCTGCATAAAATTAAGCAGCAGCTGGTGGAGGCTGCAGTAAAGGCCTGACTGTGTGCTGATGTGCATGAGCTCCAGACTTCAGCTAGTACAAAGTCACCAAGATAAAAGCGTTTAAAATAAATCACAACATTCATGATTGTTAGTTTGTCCAGTGAGTTTCGAGCCGGTGAGAATGGAGGGATATTAAGTAGTTCTGGTAAAGTCCATGGATGTGTTTATTCACATCAGATTCATCGTGGTGATGTACAAAGACTCAAGATTAAACGTCCCTGTCCAAATACTTATGGACCCAACTATTTAGCATCCCTGAAACATTAGCAGGTCATCCGACAGCTTTAAGCTTATATCATCAGTTTGGAGCAGCAGGAGCAACGCATCACTCGGGCGTGGTCTTGATGAAGTAACGTGTAAAGAGCAAAGAAACTTCTGAGACTGCAGGGTTCCAGTGGAGCCACTCGGTCATGTACGTTTAGTAAGTAGTCAAGAGGAAAAAATGTCTGATTAATAACCTGTGACATTTTAAACAGGACAGTGAGAAGTGTTCAGGTGTTGAACTAGTCTGGGTTCACTGCAGCTCAGAACCTGGACCACAATCTCTCTCTCTCTCTCTCTCTCTCTGTCTGTGTCACTTACACACACACACACACACACACACACACACACACACACACACACACACCCTTCCCACCTCTAACACATTACTGATGTACAAATACAATAAAACAAGTTTTGGGGTGAAAAGGAGGAATTTTAATAATTTTTAACCAAATCAGACAGTGCTGTAAAAACTTTAATACACTCCAATTACAGGAAAGTGGGCTGAACATTTACTTTCATTAACATTTTTCTTTCCCTAAAGTGACAGTTTATAAGCTTGGGACACATTAGAAGCCAATTATCAGGGAAGGTCAAGACTTTTATACACACACAGGCAAAATAATAAAAAAATAATAATAAAGATAATTTAATTAAAACATTCCATTGGTGTGTACAGATGAGAGCCTGCGGAGGAAAGAACTCACACCTGCACACACACCGAGTCTCTCTAAAGTCTACTAAAAGACTAATTAAATTAAAGTTTTGGAAAAATATGGTACTTATTTGAAAATAAAAGCTGTGTGTGTGTGTGTGTGTGTGTGTGTGTATACAAAAGTCTAATATTTGAACTGCATATTTATTTATTTATTTTTTTTTTTATTCGCTGCTCCTTGTGCGCTCTCCCCCTCTCGCCTGCGGTGGGCGCTGTATAAAACACAGGCGGTGCCAAGACACGGCAGAGGGACATCACACACTACGAGCAAACCTTGTCTTTTCTTTTTTCTAAACAAAAATAATTTCAGCATTTTAAACGGAGCCACGTCTTGTGTGTGTGTGTGACTTACATTCAGTGTTATTACTAAAAAATACTTTGTGTGCAGGTCTAAAACTCCCTGCGCTTCATGTACAGTATGCTACAGGCTTTATACAGTTCATTATTTACACGGCTCCGGTGCACACACTCCAGAGAGGCGTCCTCCAGCCGGCCGTTAATGTGCGGTGTTCAGACGTGTGCCGAGGATCAGATACACGCGTTAATCAGGACAGTTCAGTAACGTTATCTCTCCATCTCTCGAACCGTGTGTAAGAGGACGAGGTGCGACTGTGTGCTCTCACTGACGTCTAAATCTATAATAATACACAGCCTCGTTTTATTTTAAATTATTTAATGTTTTTACATATAATATAATAAAGATACAAGATTGGCCGGTCATCGGACGTGGATGTGATACGGCACACGCCTGGACACGGAGTAAAGTTCAGGGTTTTTCACTATACACTCACGTGGACACAGTGCAAGGAGAACACGTCTACACCTCTGGCCCCTTTCTTCATAAAATGTAAACATTCTAAATGCTACAACACGACCGTAACGTTTCACGGTGCGTGGCGAACAGGCGTGTGAGGTCAGACGGCGAGATGATCGACACCGCGGCATCCCTCCTCCACACGCCCTCCTCCGCATCATCCACCACGCCACCGCACGCCATCGATCGCGTTCATGTCTCCTCTCTCTAACTCCGGCTCACTCGACCTACACATGCTGATGACATCACGTTCTACACGGCGATGAACTGCGGTCATGTGATCGCTGCAGGAATAAGAGCTCTTATACGAAGCGCTGGTTTAAACCGGTCTGGACCTGAGTGAACAGTTACACACCTCACAGGGTGGTGGTGGGTGGAGCTTCAAAGCTCATCAGCACATGTACGTCTGTGACCATGTGACCAAGGGGGCAGGGCTGTGGAGACTAATGTCATTGCAGTAAAATCAAACACTTCTGATTGTTGGGGGGGTGGGGGTGGAACAACAAAGACGATGCAGCTTCACACACACCTCGTGAAGTTCAGCTCCCATAGTGCAGTGCGCACAGCGCCAAGTATAAAAGTACAGGAGAGGAACGTACGGGGTGTGTGTGTGGAAAAGTTATGGATGCAAGAGAGAGGGCGAGAATCGCGATAAAACACACACGTGAGGACCTGACTAACACTCGTGCTGGTTGGATGTCTGATGCGTGAGATCGGACTGTGACGCTCTGTAAACAGAAGTGATTTACTGATTGTGATTCACATGGTGTAAAGTGGTGACTCTTCACCCTCACACACACACTAACATTAACGGCCAACAAAAAAATAAAAAAAATCTAAATTAAAAAAAAAAAAAACATAATGGCGAGAAGAGAATCCAGTTTAGCGTTCCGTCTAACTCCATTTAAACTCAGCCCCCTCTGTAAGGCCACAGCGATGCAATACCCGCCCTAAACTTCTTATAATATAAAAACTATGTACAGTTACAAAGGAACCGTTAGAAATGGTTCCGTATAAAATCACACCGTTGCAGCGTTACAGGAGGGGCAGAGCCAGGCTAACGGCTCGTTAAAGTTAAGTGTTTTTTTTATGCTTGCACTTTGAGGAGACTCTTTAACTGAAAGGTCATCATCTCACGCCGATCGCAGGGAATCATGGGAAGGGAAACCCAGTGACTGGGAGGTTTGGGGAGTACGCTAGGGGAAGGCGGCTCGCTGAATTTGGCGCCAGCGTAGGCATGGCCGCACTGCGTGGCCAGGATGTTGTTCAGGTGCGTCACAGCTCCGCTCCAACACTGATCGCTGTAGGAGAAGCGGACCGGGCAGACGCCCTTCTTCTCGCACATGTTCTCTGGAGTCTTCGGAGCGCCGGGGGACACGGGAAACGCGGCGGCATGCTGGTTCCTGCTCCGTGACTTGGCCTTGCCGACGTGGTGGTGCTTTTTCTGGGCTGAGTGATCAAGGCGGGGCGCTGGAATGTTGTACCTCTCACCGCCTCCCATTCCGATTGTGCTGGATGTCACCTGATAAACACAAACACCACCATGTGGGATTAGAGCCTGGAGTCCTACAGCTGTAGATAAGAGTAAAAATAGCCTCATATAAAACACGAGAGATCATAACAGAGACAAGGAGTCCCGCACCACATCCCATAATCACAGCAGAATGGCAAAGCAGTGGTACAAATGTGTTTAAAATCTACATTAATAACCATTAAATCTCTGAAACAGAGAAGTATGTGAAAGAGGAAAATCTGTTTCAAGTCATGTTACATGTTTGACTTGAATTCATTTATAAACAGAAATTTACAGATGTAATCTTCGTCTATTAAATAAGACAATCCAGGTGACCAAAATCTTCAATTACTTAACTACTTTATAAAAATAATGTATAGTGATTTACCTCTTAATTCTAACTTTTTTCACCCCAACAAATGTATTATTCCTTTAATAAATGTATTTAAATATATAATTTATGGCACCAGTAACCATACAAACAGTGTAATAATAAACACATGAACTTAATAATAAACACATGAACTTAATAATAAACACTGACGTGACTGTGGGTTGTAGGGCTCGCGTTACACAATATTACACACTTCTCTCAAACTGTATAATGTTTAATCTAAATAAAAATATATAGCACATAATTTGCTGACTTTGTTAAACCAGGATATTATAAAACTGTTACTTATAGAATTGTAGGGCGAGCTGACTCTGCGCCTGTGTACTGAGAGAACGCTGCATCTGTGATCGACGGTAAGTCCTGTCCCTGCTGCATATGAACATTAAATTACACACACGGCATCCCACAGGTCTGGATCCGCAGGTATGTTCTTTTTTTTAGATTAGGAAGGAGTAGATCATGCTCTCATGTACACGGTGTTACCTGTTTGTTGATGTAGTGGTGGTGTTAAAGTGAACTCTGCTGAGGTTCCTCCTCCTCACGGTCTCCTCACTGATCTGTCTCCAGGTCCTCGAAGTAGAGCGTCTACTCCTCCCTGTGCGCGTGCTCAGCCCGGTGTTCAGGCTCGCGATGGTGTTCATGTGCCAGAAAGCGGCGTTCTGTCGTGAAGCCGAGCTGAACATCCACTCGCCTCGGCACCACACACACACTCCGCTCCGGGCAACCCTGAAACACACACGTTACTGTTAATAATGCCCACCAGTACTACATCCTACATCTGTACATTGTGTAACATGTCTGTAATATTTACAATATTAATGATATTTAATATTATCTTCAGTCCTAACGTCCTCCTCAGGTTACAGTCACTAAACAAAGGCTCTTCCCTCAACACCTAAACTGTGGTCAATCATTTTATTATTACATTCACTCGATGATACCCGAATAATTACAGGTATTCTTAAATCAAAATCTTTCATTCTCACAATTAACTACAAAACTATTAATAAAAGTGAAAATAACTGGTAATAAAAAAAAAAGTTGGAGTCGTACCAAAACAAAGAGCTCGCGCTCACAATATGGCGGCGGCTAAATTGCTCTGTGACTAAACACTTCCACCCGCATTCTGCAAGTCCCGCCTCCTGCGCAATGATTGGCCAGAACGTCCTATTTACCTTTATTCACCCAATAGAATCTCACAATACAAATGACCAGCCAGTCACAACCCTGGAGCCGAGACGAAACAGTTATAATACGGGTGGGTAAAATACCACCAGCTGTATTATCTTAGCTAACTAGTATAAAAGCAGACAAAAATACCGACATACCGAGCTCCTTAAGGACTTGTGGGTAAGAACGCTACTTAATACACTAGCTGTAGCTGTCTGTGAAGAAGTTCTTTCCCACAGGAGTGAACAACCTCTTCGACATACAGTGGAGACACGATCCGCCTCTCTCTCTCCTGCGCTTCGTCTCTCTCACAACAAAATGGCTCCTCGGTCAGGTATAAAGAGCGCAGCTCAGAAGCGACCAATGAACATCGAGCATTAGCTGGACCGACCAATAGGAGCCCGCGACTCGCTTGTTGCTGCCTTCCTTACGTCACGAGTTTCAAAATGGTGACGCATGTTTCACTGGAGAAAAAAAAAACTTTTTTCATTTTTATGATTTTTACTGTTACTTTCGCTTTTTCTGTAAAATATCAGGGTAAATATCTAGTTTCCTACGGAATGACCACCCCTGTTTGTTATTCCTCTCATTGTTTAAGACGAAGTGTGTTCTGATTCATTAAAACAGTCCTCACACACACACACACACACACATAACATTCCAGTAAACGTGTTCTGGTTTATACATTTAATTTTTCTCATCTTTACCCCTGTGTGTATAGTTCTTCATTATCACTTCCCTAAACATATACAAATGCATATTTTATTATTTTTATTGTCAGAAAGTTTATTTGGTGTCTGTTAATTAAATTGTAAGTTTAATTGTTACAGCTTGGATCTATAACAGAATATATGAGAATATATATTTTTAAAAAGTCATTAAAATGGTCAATTCGTATGGGGAAAAGTTCAATTATGAGTTCCTTATGGATGTTTATCCCCCACCCCCATAACTCACATTCGTTATACAACGCTGGGCCCAAAAAAAAGTCACCAAATGTCACGTTATGGTGCATCAAGCAAAGAAAACAACTAAAGAGATTTGAAATGACTGGAACTGGATTATAATCCTTTGACCCTCAACTCTGAGGAAGAAATGTGGTCAGGGAAAATAAAATGAGTGCAATTGGAGATCACTTATAGCCTTGTGAAGTCGCATAGTACAATATGTCCAGTAGAAATCAGAGCTATGTTTAATAGTGAAAATAAGAGCATTTACACACACACACACACACACACACACACACAGAATGTGATGAGAACTCATAGGATTGGGACTGCTGTTTCTATAAGAAATCCACTTGTTAGTGAGACTCATCAGAAAAAAAAGTCTTCAGTTTGCTATAGTGATCATGAAGACTGGACTTTGGAGTGATGGAAAAAGGTCATGTGACCTGATGAGTCCAGGTTGAGTCTATTCCAGAGTGATGGGCGTGTCAGGGCAAGAAGGGAAGTGGATGAAGCGATGCACCCATCATACAGTGTCCACTGTACAAGCACTGAAGACAGAGTTATGATCTGGGGTTGATCAGTCGCTCAGGTCTAGACTCAACAACATTATGGGGTAATAAAATGAAGTCATCTGACCACCTGAATGTACTGAATCACCAGGTTATCACATCTGTGGAGGTTTAATTCTTCCCTGATGGCACACATCATGTTCCAGGACTCAGAGTGTGAGAGAGCGGCTCTGGACACCACAGTGTGTGCTGTAAACTAAAGGTGATTGAATGTAATCAGTCAATTTTTAGCCAGGCAGTGTATTAACATTATTCAAACAACATGTCTATTTTGGTTCTAAAGATTCACAGTCACTGAAGGAGAAATGCTGGCTTTAAATTATAGTACAAAAGCTATTAGAAGACTAATTAGAATAACCAAAAGCTTCGCCCACATGTCTGATCTGTGAAATCACACGTGACCAAAAAGGCAGGATGAACTATACTGAGCTTATCTTGCTTCGCACTTTTAGAGACCAAACAAGGGACTTTTTCTCTTACCCCAAGAATCCCCCCCCCCCACACCACTCTGTCTGCCCAAGCCAAGGTGTGAAGTGCGCGTACATCTGTTAAAGTCCATTACTTGACGATGGACCATTTGTGCTTCTTCACACCTGATGGTTGATGTGTTAGAGGATCCAAAGCTCTCTGAAGTCACAGTGGAACTTCAGGAAGTGTATACAATGGAAAGATGTGGAGTGACACTAGAGGAAGTATGTTCAAACTGACTCTGTAAAATATTTGATATTGGCTTGCAGTCTCTGCTCTAATTCATCTCAAAGATGTTCTGTCAGGTTGAGGTCAGGACCTGGACCTTGCTTTGTGCACTGGTGCGCTGTCATGTTGGAACAGGGAGGGGCCGTCCCCTCCAAACTGTTTCCACAAAGTTGGGAGCATGAAATTGTGCAAATTGTCTTGGTTTGCTGAAGCATTAAATGTTCCTTTCACTGGAAGTACTGGGCCGAGCCCAACTCCTGAATAACTAACACATACCAATACCACAACATGACTGTGCACCAGTGCACAAATCAAGGTCTATAAAAACATGGATGAGCGAATTTAGTGTGGAAGAACCTGACTGGCCTGCACAGAATCCTGACCTCAACCCGATATAACACCTTTGGGATGAATTAGAGAATAAAAGAATCCCATAAACACATTCCTAAAACTTGTGGAAAGCCTTCCCAGAAGAGTTGAAGCTGTTATATCTGGAAAGGTCCAACATCATATTGATACCTATGGATTAAGAATTGGATGTTACTCAAGTTCATATGCAAGGCAGGAGAGTGAATACTTTTGGCAATATAGTGTACTTTTTTGCTTGGCTTTGGATCTTCTCCCTGTAGGCTGATTAATCACATTTGGTGATAGGACCCACCTTCATGGATTAATTTACTTGATGGTAATGTCAGAGTTGTGCAGAGGCACCGGGTCATGGATAAACAGGAAGCTGAGCAGCAGACTCAGAAAACAATCCTGTGGAACACTGGAGTTCAGGATGAAGGTACAGTACATGTGATTGGGCATCCGGAGAGCCTCTGCCGGTTAGCACGTCGTAACTCCAGCTGCATCTGGAGGTGCTGATGACAATTTTAGTGAGAAAGACACCAATATATATCTCATTCTAATAACTTTACTATAACTTTGTCTCATAGTCTTTTGTATTACTTTTATGTGCTCCTGTAAGATGTTCTCTAGGGTCAATAAGGTGTTTGTAGACTTTATAAAATACATTTGATAATTTTTTGAATATTACAAAAAGTGTTGAATTGCACATAAATACTAACAATGGCAAGATTTTTATGACATGTGGAGTAAAAAAAAGAAAAGAAGCAAAAATATTACAATTTAAATGTGACTGTATCCAGCAATAAGACAAAAATACATGATGGAAAATAAACAGCTATATTTTGAAAAAGTTTTTTTTTTTTGCCCTGATCAACTGCCAAAACCTCAGTATTGCATTGGAGAGAACACAAAAGCACACTCACACAAACACACTCACACTGTGAACACAGAGCTGCGGCACATACAGGATAATGCTCTTCTGATGATGCTGAATCACAGATGAGAAATGGAAAATTAGATCAGATAAAGATGAAGTTTTGTCTTAAAACAAAGCGTGCTAAAATTCACTTATACCACTTCAGCGGTGTTATTTCGGCCAAAGTTAAAATATGCACTAATCCCAGTAAAAATGTTCTGATTTTCTTTTCTAATTAATATCTATTGGTGCAGGTGTTTGTTTTGACATTGACACAGTAGCGCATTAGTATATTATTTTAAAGTAGTTTATTAAATCATACACATAACTGTTCATAACATCACTTTTACTCAACATTTAGATTTCACTTATGGTGCAGATTTAACTTCAGGCAGATATCTAAGTACTGCAGAAGATTCGATAAATTCTGTCCAGTTTTGTGTGATGCTGAACAGAGAGACAGAAATGTTTCTGAGACGGGTTTCTGGTCCTCCAGAGTATGAAACATATTCAAAGATATCCTTGAAAGATCGAGTTCTGACCCAATGTACCGACAAAACCTTTATTTTATTTATATAGAAGGTGCAAATGTTGGAAACGGGCCGAAGGTGGAAATTTATATCCAAATGATTTAAGATGAAATAGAACCAATAAGTGTCTTTAAATTAGACTTTTTAAGCTTTTTGCAAAGCTCTACAGTGCCGTTGGAATATTTAGATTACACACACGCCTCAGCATTCCTCACACCGGCTCAGAAACACACACACATACACAAAAATAAACACTTATGCAGCGAGAGGAAGCACGATAAAGAGGAAACAGTGCCCCCTATGTGGGCGACATGGTACAGTCCGTCGCTGTGACGTAACAGCAGTTTGTTACGGCTCAGGCGATTGGCGAATCCAAACGGGCCGGAGTGGGAGGGGGAGCTAACCGCTGAGCTAATAAAGAAAGCCTACGGAGAGAAAGACGCGCTGCGAGACACGGAGGAAACCGGAGGTTTTAGCGAACACTTGGGATTTTAAAAGCTCGACAACTCGACTGTAATTTAACCCAAGGTGGTGGAACATGGCGTGCGGTGCGACGTTAAAGCGCTCCATGGAGTTTGAGGCCCTTTTGGGCCCTCAGTCCCCGAAGCGCCGGAGGTGCAGCCCGTTAGCCGGAGCCGCCGCGACCCCCTCCCCGCAGAGGTGCAGCCTGAGACCGCAGACGGAAAGCAACGCGACCCCAGTGGCTCCTCAGGCCGGGAGCGGAGAGCACAGGCTAACCCCAGGTGAGGAGTGTTCGATCTTAATTATCTGTAATGTGGAGGGTTCGGGTTCAGACTGATCTTCAGTCCGGTCTCTCCCTCAGGCGGTGCTGTAGCGCCCTGCCGCGGTGGAGAGGGTGACCGTGGGCAGGGCGAGAGCCGCAATGTGGGACTGAACACCGTCTCCGCACAGTCTACTGCCTGATTTTATCATTATATATACCCACAGTACACGCAGTATTTCACCTTGTTAACGGGTAGATGTGAGTGTTTTGTGATTAGCCTGAAGTAAAGCGTTAGCATCTTGCTAATCAGGCTAAGTCCGGGAAGCTAACTGTTGTGCTGTTGTTAGCTTTGTTCTCACGCGAACAACATTTTAAAGAAAAATCATATTTATTCATACGTCTTATACACAGTTATAAACCTAGTGAAGTATACGCGCGTGTTTTATTTATTCGGTCACAGTTAAACGCTGTATTGTTTCAGTTCTGAGATAAACACAACGCGGTACTGTGATGCTAACAATGCTAGCGGAGGTAGCCGAACGCACGCGAGCTCTCTGTGGATTTATTAATTAAACTGTAATAATCATTTAAGTACAGTACACCAGGCGGTCACGTGACCGGAAGCTGCGATTATTCCATTGTTACTGCAGGGGGGGGGGTTACAGTGTGTGTGTGTAAAAACTTCCGGTTTACACACGGGAGAGTGGTGTGTGTACAGTGTTTTTTCCCCCTGGTACATAAGAAGACACACTGTTTTTGACGTTGTTAAGCAGTGTTTTTACACGGGTGTGTGTGTATTTGGTGTGCGTCTGAACTTTGTGTGTGAGAGGGAGAGAGATAAAATACACCAGTCATCATCAGGATGTTGTGATGAAGCAGGTCACTGGTGATTATTTTCCTGTAATTTGCAGTCTTGAGTTTTATTCCTCTAATAAATCATCCGTACACTGCTCAGGACCCTGTGATTAACCTACTATAATATATTTTTAGTCCAGTGGATTCACTGTGGGCCAGATTCACAATCAATATACACTTTTTACAAACTAAATTACTTAAGTACAACTACAAACAGTATAAAAGGTGGTTCCCTGAGAAGTACACTAGTGTTCAGCCATGTTAAGTGTGATTCTAAACCGCTCAGTTCAAATGGAACAGGTGAAGGGAACAAGTGAAGAACAGGTCTTCACTTCACTGGAAATGACAAATTTCCCATCAGTCATTGTGTCTCGCTGGGGCAAACGTAAACAAGATGGAGCTTGATATCCATCGTTATTAAGGACATTTTATTTGAGTCCATAAATCCTTAGTGTTATGTAGACTCAATCTGTACATCCTGTAAGTTATACATGTTTCATAACATGTCTGTTATTTTTTTTCAGTAAATAATCGCTAATTTTTGAAGTGTGAAATTTTCTGCAGCAGCGACGGGTATCAGCAGGTGCGTATGTTACCATGGTAACGTGTGGATGTAGTGACGTCTGTGCTGGTGATTGAAATGATGGAGTTGAGGAAAGTTTCCTTAATTGACATTCCGTGCACGGGGAGCACACTTTAAAGTGCACTTCAGAGTGAAATGCTCTTAAAACCCTCTGGTTTCTCAGGCCAATCTCATTTTTTGAGTTTGAGTGTTTTGGTGTGTTACTGCTGCACTGGAGAGTGATCGCATTGACCTCTGATGCGCGTGGGCATTGAGAGCGAATCCATGGTTCACATGACTTTTAATGTGAGTCTCATCAGTGTAGTGAGCACTGTGCACACTCCTGTGTGTAAGCTGTTGCTATGGAAACCATAACATATCAGAGTGAGTGCATAAATACGAACCTGTTACGGTCAGAGAACAAATTTGTTTTAAGGAGAACAAATCAACAGCTTCTGATCAATCAGGATGCATGGCTGAGGGGCGTGGCTTGAGGTGATCGATTATTTGTTTGTGTTTACAGAGCAGATCTTCCAGAACATTCGACAGGAGTACAGTCGTTACCAACGGCGACGGCAGCTGGAGGGGGCGTTCAACCAGACGGAGACGGGCACAGCTGCGGAGAGCTCCAACCCCAGCTCACCACCAGGTCAGAACACACACACCCACGCAGGGACCCTGATTCTCTTTTACTTGATGTTCCGTCTTTATCTTGACTTATGGACTGATCTGGCTCCTCCCACTTTCTCCTCAGGTGCGTCATCACTGAAAAAGGACCAGCCCACGTTCACCCTGCGGCAGGTGAGCTACCTGTGTGAGCGCCTCCTCAAAGACCACGAAGAGAAGATCCGTGAAGAGTACGAGCAGATCCTCAACACCAAGCTGGCAGGTACAGTACGCATACGTGCGCACACACGCCGGCACGGGGGGCGGGGAGAGCAGCAATCACTCGCGCTGTGGTCAGGAGGTGTCATAACAAAAATCTTCCAAATAGTCACTAGCAGATTTTTTAAAAATCACTTTCTTGATTAAACTTTAATAGTAATATTTTATTGCTGCTATTTTTTCATTGGTTGTAGGTTTAGTTTTAAGATGGCAGATTGGAGTTAAAAAAAAAAAAAAGAGTCCCGATCCTCCTGAAGTTCTGTGTGAAGTGCACTACAGAGTTTTCAGCCATGTTAAGTGTGATTCCACTTAGTTTGAAACTGCATAGTTTACAGGGAACTGTTGTGGCATAGGGAACAAGTGAACACTGGAGCTGTGTAATTATAAATAATTACGAGATATAAGGAGGTTTATGTACAGTTGTGGCCAAAAGTTTTGAGAATTACATAAATATTGGAAATTGGAAAGGTTGCTGCTTAGGTTTTTATAACAGCAATTTCCATATTCTCCAGAATGTTATGAAAAGTGATCAGGTGAATTGCATAGTCCTTCTTTGCCATGAAAATTAACTTGATCCCAAAAAGACTTTTCCACTGCATTTCATTGCTGTCATTAAAGGACCTGCTGAGATCATTTCAGCAATCATCTTGTTAACTCAGGTGAGAATGTTGACGAGCACAAGGCTGGAGATCATTAGGTCAGGCTGATTGAGCATCAGCCTCCTTTTAAAATGTCAAGTCTACCATTCTAACTCAATCATTGTTGTTCCATTTTTACCCATGCTGACCTGCATAGAAATGTGTGCAGCCATCATTGCGTTGCATAAAATGGCTTCACAGGCAAGGATATTGTGGCTACTACGATTGCACCTGAATCAACAATTTATAGATTCATCAAGAACTTCTCAAGGAAAGAGGTTCAATTCTTGTTAGGAAGGCTTCAGGGCGTCCAAGGCGGTTCAGCAAGCGCCAGCATCGTCTCCTAAAGAGGATTCATCTGCGGGATCAGAGTGACACCAGTGCAGAGCTTGTTCAGGAATGACAGCAGGCAGGTGTGAGCGCATCTGCATGCACAGTGAGGCGAAGACTTTTGGAAGATGGCCTGGGGTGTCAAGAAGGGCAGCAAAGAAGCCACTTCTCTCCAAAAAAAAACATGAGGGACAGATTGATCTTCTGCAGAAAGTATGGTGTATGGACTGCTGAGGACTGGGGCAAAGTCATATTCTCTGATGAAGCCGCTTTCCGATTGTTTGGGGCATCTGGAAAAAGGCTTGTCCAGAGAAGAAAAGGTGAGCGCTACCATCAGTCCTGTGTCATGCCAACAGTAAAGCATCCTGAGACCATTCATGTGTGGGGTTGCTTCTCATCCAAGGGAGTGGGCTCGCTCACAATTTTGCCCAAAAACACAGCTATGAATAGAGAATGGTACCAAAACACCCTCCAACAACAGTTTGGTGAACAATGCATTTTCCAGCACGATGGAGCACCGTGCCATAAGGCAAAAGTGATAACTAAGTGGCTCTGGGACCAAAATGTTTAAATTTTGGGTCCATGGCCTGGAAACTCCCCAGATCTTAATCCCATTGAGAACTTGTGGTCAATCCTCAAGAGGCGGGTGGACAAACAAAAACTCACTAATTCTGACAAACTCCAAGAAGTGATTATGAAAGAATGGGTTGGTATCAGTCAGGATTTGGCCCAGAAGTTGATTGAGAGCCCAGTCGAATTGCAGAGGTCCTGAAAAAGAAAGGCCAACACTGCAAGTACTGACTCTTTGCATAAATGTACTGAAATATAATTACAAGCACTTCATATGTTTCAAAGGCTTTTATTGACAATTACATGACATCACAGAAACAACTGAAACAAAGATCTAAAAGCAGTTTAGCAGCAAATTTTGTGAAAACTAATTTGTCATTCTCAATTTCTTGGCCATGACTTTTTATTTTATTTATTTATTTATTTTTATTTAGATTATTAGCCTATATAATACTATAATACTAAGGATTTCTTGATTAATATTTTAATTATTGTGTCCTAGTAATATGATGTCATCGTGTGCCCTCTCCTCCCAATAACCTCACGCTCCTGTCAATCACAGAAATATACATCACACTGTGGCCACGCCCCCAGCACAGTGTCTTTCCCTTTGATTTTACTTCTCTCTCACACACACATGTAGATGCTTGGTTTACTGGAGTGAAGCAAAAATCCCCTATCAATGCGTGTGCGTGCACACAGTTAGATTTTTTTGCCAGTTAGTCTGATTTGCGATTTTACTCGATAATGTTGATTAATCATTACACCCCTGGTGTCTGTTGATCCTATTCTGTGTGTTTGTGTGTGTTACAGAACAGTACGAGTCGTTTGTGAAATTCACACAGGATCAGATCATGAGGCGGTACGGAGCTCGACCTGCCAGCTGTATGTACACCTGCACCTCGTTAATATCAACTCTCTCTAATCACTCATAATTAAATATTTAATTGGTCTAATAACTTCTTGTAGTTGTGTGTTGTACTGAATCCTGATTTTACTCTGTAATATAAATACCTTTGTGTGTGTTTCAGACGTATCTTGAAGTTCCCAGATGGATGACTACAGGCCATCAGCGTGGTTACTGCAGTATCGTGTGTCTCTCTCTCTCTCTCTCTCTCTCTCTAATCTCTTGTTCATTTTAAACACTGCTCAGGTGCTCTGGGTTTTTCCTCCACTTTAACCCTCTGTCATTTCTCCTCCTGAAGCCCTCTGGCTCCTGAGCACTCGTGATAAACGCTGTCCTGATAAATGCCTCTCTTCCCTCTTTTTAATATAAAGACAGACAAGTGAAAGTGTGAATGTTTCTGAATCTGCCGCTCCTCTAACGCTCTCAGCTCTCCTCCTGTTTCAGACCTGAGGGATGTGGATATTTTTATTTTCCTTACTCTTAATTTTTTTTTTTTTTTTTTTTTTTGGAAATGAATAAAGGTTCGGTGGTCTTCTCGTACCTGTGTCCTTCACTCTTATTCCTCAGGTTGTTTATTTTACCTTAATGTGTAAATGGTTATAATATGAGTTAATTGAGCTGAGAAACACCCTCGCGTCGCTGTGTGATCAGAGTGTTTAAGAGGAAGAGAACTGAAGAGGATGGGGATGAAGGTCAGGATGATAGTGTGTCTCCATAACAATTTTGAATCATGTTCTCATCACATCATTTCCTACATCTGTATCAGAAAGAGTTGTGGGTCAGTCGAGGGGTTGTCATGGCAGACCATCTGATCCACATGAGGACCAGTCACACATTTCACACTGGCTGTTCTTCTTCATCCTAGTTAATCTGGGTTTGAGACCAGAACTGAACCTGGACCTTCTGAATGCCACGAGAGAACCTGACCACCAACCCTATAGAGTAAATTGCAGACTGTGTCGCCCTCTAGTGGTCAGGCAGTGTAACAGTTCCAGTAGGTTATTAGACTAAAGCAGTGGTTCTCAAACTTTTTCTGTCATTCCCCACTTACGGGGGTGAGCGAATTTTCAAGCCCCACTTGTCAACAAAATAATAACGACCAAGTTTACAGTTTATTGAAATATAAATTTCTAAACCAGTAAGATCAAACAAGTTCAAAACAGATAAAATACACATGCAATTGTTATAAAAGGGTTACGTTGTCACTTATCTTTGCATAATTGACCCCATGTTTATTAGCTGCTCAGCAATCGTTTGTAGTTTTTTTTTTTTTTTTTTTTTTTTTTTTTTTGCACTGGCCAATTCTGTATGCAACTTTGAATGAAGCCATTTGTGCTTTGCTGTCCAGTGATTCAGATTTTACCATGCGATTATCCTGCTGTCTGTATTCTGCCAGCTTTCTTTCAAAGACGTCCAGTGGTTTATTAACATGACTGGAGTGTGTTGTCTCTAAGTGTCTTCCTAATTTGTTGGGTCTCATGCGGTCTGCTGCCAGCGGTATAAGACACAAAACACACACGGGTCTCTCTTCTGCCCCCATCATGAATCCATCAACATAGGCTTCATTAGTGGTGGGCGATATAACCAAAATCTTCCATCACGGTAGAAGCAATTTTCTACCTTGATAACGATATATATCACAATATAGCAATTTGTATCTGAAAATGCATAAATAAAAATTCAAACAAAACTTTTACATAATGTAATTTTATTTAAACTGAATTGCTGGGGTTTGCTGCATTTATTTATTTTTTTTACTTTTCATATTCATGTGGATGCTTGGATTTCAGATGATAGAAAAGGTTTGACGTGTTTCCACCACTTGTTAAAACAGTGCACTTGCGTACCTTGCAAATCACGTTCATCTCATTCGTATCACTTCACTTATTCCCAAACCAATTCCACACCACAGACGATGCACCTTTTTTCTTTAAAATCTCCTCGTTCTTGGTTTTGTAACATGTAAGCAAACACTGCTGCTGCACCGTCTTCTTCCATTGTCGAAGTGTATGTGAAGCCAAACCGTGGCACCCGATTGAACCAAATATCTGTGCGGCCCAGTGGATAGCGCAGCGCGACTATCTGGATAGCGCAGAGATGATCTGGTTTATTCGCGCAGCCCGGTGGATCGCGCGGCGTTGCACGGTGGAACTTGAGCAGCGCTGCTCGAATCACAAACCTGCGCGACCCACTGTTGTTTTTTTTTTTTTAAACAATTTATTTAAAATGTCAGGACTGTTTAATATTGTTTCTGCCTTGCCGTGCCTGGTTTGTACGTGCGCAACCCAGTGTGGTCTATTTCTATCAGAGTCGCGCATAGTCATTTAACGTCGGACCAACTTGAGCAGCGCTGCTTGAATCACAAACCTGCGTGACTCACTGGGCAGCGCTGCTCAAGTTGGTCCGACGTTAAACTATTATTGTTCCACTATGGCTCCACTTTTTCTCCCGGCCCCCAACTGATGTTATTTTAAATTTACTTGTATTAATGATCCATTTATTTGTATGTGATTGTTTAGTTTTGAGCGTACGCTCTTCATTATCAATAAAGAAGAGCATGAATTAGAATAGGTACTTTCCTATTATTTTCCACTAATTTCCTCCCCTTCATTGTGCCCCACCTGTCATGTCTGTATTCCCCACTAGTGGGGCGCTTGAGAACCACTGGACTAAAGAAACACCTCTTTCTCTTCTTTACACTCCTTGTAGAGTCCTCCAGATCATCACATCACCTTATACCATTAATTTATATTTCTTATGTAATGCAGATCATTGGAGTTAAATATCACTGATCACGTGATTGCACCAGTATTAGTGCTGAGTGTGTTCTGACATATTAAAACTGCAGGAGTGCTGAGTTCAATGGAAATCAGGTGTGTGTATTCAAGACACACAAAACGTTTTAAAGTATAGTTTCTCAGATCATCACTTAAGCTAGAAAATTCTGCAGTAAATAAAATGCAGCCATTTAATTAATTACATTTTATTAAGACCAATAAAAACACATAGGCGGCGCGGTGGTGTAGTGGTTAGCACTGTCGCCTTGCACCTCCAGGGTCTGGGTTTGATTCCCCGGTCAGGCTCGATTCCCGTCTCTGTGTGCATGGAGTTTGCATGTTCTCCCTGTGCTTGGTGGGTTTCCTCCCACAGTCCAAAGATATGCAGGTTAGGCTAATTGGCGTTCCTAAATTGCCCGTAGTGTGTGATTGGGTGTGTGAGTGTGTGTATGTGTGTGTGCCCTGCGATAGATTGGCACGGTGTCCAAGGTGTACCCCGCCTAGTGCCCGAAGTCTCCTGGGATAGGCTCCAGGTCCCCCGCGACCCTGAACACAGGAGTAAGTGGTATAGAAAATGAATGAATGAATGAAAAACACATAATTCACTTTATTTCTATAATTCTATATACAGATTTCGAACAGGAGATTATTTTACTGAAAGTCACACGAGTTGTAATGCACTGTGTTTTTTTAAAATCACTTATCTGAATATTTTTTCCTCCATGTATTTGATTTATTTCCACACTGTAGCATCATTATTCAATATCACAGTATTTTCACATTCAAGTTAATTAAATAAAAAAAAATTATTTATCGCCAGGGGGAATTCTAGGGCCGCCAGAGTAGCACAGCAAAGCCCATAAACCCATAAAAGTTACAGATACATCAAGATGTTCAGGTGGAATGCGAAGAACATCAGTGCAAACAACAGAACATTAAAGTGGTGTAAAGAGACAATGGAACTGTATAAAATAACTAAATAAATCTGAAGTGTATAAATATAATGTAGACACGGTCAAATAATTTGTGTAAAATATAAATAAAAAATAACTTCATATATTAATTAAACTTGAAAGTGATAATCAAAAAGTACAAAACAGAGAAATACACATTTATAAACAGAACATTTAATCATGGTGGGCTCATCATGTCACATGACTTCGCCTGTACACACTCAGGGAATAACAAGTGTGTGTGTGTGTGACTTACGGAGTAAAATGCAAAGTGAGAAAAAAAATAAAAACGGAATAAAACACCTGGTTTAGATATGTTTGTCTCTCACTCACTCTGTCTGAGACTTGCATGTATAAATTATTACTGATTAGTTTCTAACTCGTTAAATAAACACCTGGACACACCTGCGGCCGCTTCCGCCTGTGACGTCACGCAGGTGTGGCTGGAAATGGCGGCTGAAGTTTCCCCCCTCTCGCTGTCTGCAGTGTGTGTGTGTGTGTGTGTGTGTGTATAAATAAACAGAACAGAGCTGAGTGTGGATGCGGAAGGAGATCTGATTAAAGCAGGATCTGTGTCAGAGCTCTCAGAGTGTGTGTGTGTGTGTGTGTGTGAGAGAGAGAGAGAGAGCTGGACACAGATCGGACCGGCGGCGTGGAGATTAGAGGATAATCAGCCCGGGTCCGAGTCACCGCGAGGCGGGAAACCGAGGGGGAGGTGTGTGTATGTCTGTATATGTGTGTGTGTGTATATGCATATATATATATATATATATATATATATATATATATATATATATATATATATATACACACACACGTATATGTGTGTGTGTTTGTATGTATGTGTGTGTATTTATGTTCCTGCTTCCTGTACATAAGACAACAATAGAGAGAGAGAGAGAGCGTAGACGTGCTTTTGCCATTTCCTGTATAAGTGTTTACAGGATGTGTTTGTGTGTGTGTGTCTGTGTGTGTGTGTGTGTGGGGTGGGGGGGCGTTGTTTGTGTAAACTTTTCCCTGAACACACACACCGACAGAAGCAGGCTGGTCGTGGTGCGAGATGGCGAAGGAGGATGTGGAGGCGGGTGAAGCGTTACGTGTGGAGCGAGGTGAGGCGGACTGGGGTGAGGAGGAGGAGGGCGGGGCCGGGGAGGCGCAGGGGGCCCGGGACCCCGGGTGCTGCGAGAGGTTCCACATGTCCGTGTCCAAGTGGATGCTGCCTGAGGACCTGAGAGAGACGTATATGGAGAGAGCGAACTGCTGCCCGCCGCCCATCTTCATCATCCTCATCAGCCTCGGAGAGGTAAACCTGTTGTTGTTGTTATTATTATTGTAGTGTAATAACTAAACCAGGTCAGATTGTAGTGACACATTTACAGTTTTTTAACACTTGTCCTTTTTATCTTTTATTCGTTTTAGTTTCTTATTCTTTTCTTCTTCATTCCTAAATAAAAAGCGTGACAATAAAAATTTAGAAACATTTAGTATTGGGTTTAGTCTGTGTGTGTATGAAGTTTTTTCCTTTCTTTTAAAAATTATTTTTTTTAAAAAGAAGCCTCAGTAGCAGACTTTAATCAGAGACATTCACAGTCTTTACTAATACACACACCCCAAACATACCCAGCTTTCAGATGCTTTCGCTAAACACCCACACCAACACACCCACATACAAAACAGCGTCTATTTCTTTAGGACTATAGTAGTGTTGTCTTACCATTTGGTGTGTGTGTGTGTGTGTGTGTGTGTGTGTGTGTGTGTGTGTGAATAGCCCATTCACACAGCCAGTTCAGGGCAGGATTTCTGCTCTGCGTTGAGTTTTGCTGTTCAAAATCGCAGATGAAATCAGGGTGTTATTGTTGCCCTGTAACCTGAGAGCAGACGTAGTGACCGTGTGAGAGGAGACGTGTGTGTGTGTGTGTGTGTGTTTAGAGAGAGCTGCAGTCCCCCATCATGAAGGGGTGTGATACAAACTGAATTCCAAAAAATTTGGGACACTAAACAAATTGTGAATAAAAACTGAATGCAATGATGTGGAGATGGCAAATGTCAATATTTTATTCAGAATAGAACATAGATGACAGATCAAAAGTTTAATCCGAGAAAATGTATAATTTTAAAGGAAATATATGTTGATTCCAAATTTCACGGTGTCAACAAATCCCAAAAAAGTTGGGACAAGTAGCAATAAGAGGCTGGAAAAAGTAAATTTCAGCATAACGAAGAGCTGGAAGACCAATTAACAGTAATTAGGTTAATTGGCAACATGATTGGGTATAAAAAGAGCTTCTCAGAGTGGCAGTGTCTCTCAAAAGCCAAGATGGGTAGAGGATCACCAATTCCCACAATGTTGCGCAGAAAGATAGTGGAGCAATATCAGAAAGGTGTTACCCAGCGAAAAATTGCAAAGACTTTGCAGTTATCATCATCAACTGTACATAATATCATCCGAAGATTCAGAGAATCTGGAACAGTCTCTGTGCGTAAGGGTCAAGGGCGTAAAACCATACTGGATGCCCGTGATCTCCGGGCCCTTAAACGACACTGCACCACAAACAGGAACGCTACTGTAAAGGAAATCACAGAATGGGCTCAGGAATACTTCCAGAAACCATTGTCAGTGAACACAATCCACCGTGCCATCCGCCGTTGCCAGCTGAAACTCTACAGTGCAAAGAAGAAGCCATTTCTAAGCAAGATCCACAAGCACAGGCGTTTTCATTGGGCCAGGGATCATTTAAAATGGAGTGTGGCAAAATGGAAGACTGTTCTGTGGTCAGACGAGTCACGATTCGAAGTTCTTGTTGGAAATGTGGGACGCCATGTCATCCGGACCAAAGAGGACAAGGACAACCCAAGTTGTTATCGACGCTCAGTTCAGAAGCCTGCATCTCTGATGGTATGGGGTTGCATGAGTGCGTGTGGCATGGGCAGCTTGCATGTCTGGAAAGGCACCATCAATGCAGAAAAATATATTCAGCTTCTAGAACAACATCTAGTCATCTCTTTCAGGGAAGACCCTGCATTTTTCAACAAGATAATGCCAGACCACATTCTGCATCAATCACAACATCATGGCTGCGTAGGAGAAGGATCCGGGTACTGAAATGGCCAGTCTGCAGTCCAGATCTTTCCCCTATAGAGAACATTTGGCGCATCATAAAGAGGAAGGTGCGACAAAGAAGGCCCAAGACGATTGAACAGTTAGAGGCCTGTATTAGACAAGAATGGGAGAGCATTCCTATTTCTAAACTTGAGAAACTGGTCTCCTCGGTCCCCAGACGTCTGTTGAGTGTTGTAAGAAGAAGGGGAGATGCCACACAGTGGTGAAAATGGCCTTGTCCCAACTTTTTTGGGATTTGTTGACACCATGACATTTTGATTCACCATATTTTTCCCTTAAAATGGTACATTTTCTCAGTTTAAACTTTTGTTCCGTGATTTATGTTCTATTCTGAATAAAATATTGACATTTGCCATCTCCACATCATTGCATTCAGTTTTTATTCACAATTTGTTTAGTGTCCCAACTTTTTTGGAATCCGGTTTGTATTTTTGAGATGTGTGGTCTGCGTGTGATACACCATCAGGAGTGTATGTGAACTGTTTGATGGCAAAACACTATAAGCACCATTTTTGTACTTTTACTCATTTTGGTGAGGTTTTTCTCACACACTCGGAGCCGTCTGTAATAAAACACTTCACCTGAACAGAACCACCTGTAGAACCTTAAACTTCCACAGTTTGGACAAACCACCACACACATTTTACAACAAAAGCCTGTGTTGTGTGATGAGCCAATTGCATCACTGATCAGCGATGAGAGAAATACTTGACGTCTGCAGTGTATTCTGTGAAACACGACATCATGTGATTTGGATGTTGTGTGGACACTGTTATATACTGAACTTGTGTGTGATACTGTGGAGTCACTTTTCAGTCGATACGTCTCTTTATCGTCTCTTTCTCCTGCTTTCATTGACCTGTGTGTTTATTTGTAGGACCGCAACTAACTACTATTAATTACAGTAAACAAATAATCCATAGGTTATTAAAATAAATAATAGACTGTTGGCTCTCGTTTAGCTCTCAGCTTTAAAATTCAGCTTGAAGTTGTTTTCTTTTGATTCTCTAAAGCTGCTTTGTGACAATGAACATCATGGAATACCGCACACACACCGCATGATACGAAGTGAAATGTTTATATGACTGTTTGTGGCTTAAAATGGAAAGATTTCCCTATGATATAGATCGCTTTAGAGAGTACAATTAACCTAAAAATATATTTTTTTCAATAAAAATCTAATAACTAAACGATAAAAAAAACAAGTAAAAAAATTTTTAATTTACAATACTTTTTGTATATTTATGTGTAAATCATGAGCATGTAAACAAGAAATGTGATGTATGAACAGCGTGCAAATGTGCGACATATAGCCTGATTCGGACGGCACTAGTTTTACAGGGAGTCGTTTGAGAAATTTCTGTTTTACAGACGTACTTTGTGATTTTAATCTCGTCCGAATCTGCCATGTCTGTCTTTCTCTCACACGACCGCTGTAAAAAATCTCTAGCGCTCCGGTATTCAAGTTTGCACACTAATAATGGATGTAGATATGGACATGTGGTCTTGTGCAATGTTCACATGTAAAACACAGACACTCCTACGTCCGTAATAAACACGGAGATGTTAGTCCCATCTGAATGCATACATGAAATGACAGACGTTGTCTGAAAAAAGTTCTAACTCCAACGTCCTTTGGAAAACTAATCCCGTCCGAATAGGGCTATAGTGAGTAATGTGCTCCATCCTGACCCGTGTGTGTGTGAGAGTGTGAGGAAGGAAACGAAGTCGAATCCAATCAGTTTAGTGCTGTGCTGTTCTGGTCAGGAGCGTGTGAGTCTGTGGGTTGAAGCTGCTCCATGTTGGCCTTCAGGGAGCGGAAGCTCTTTCCTGACGGCAGTGGAGATAACGGTCCAGTTCTGGGTGTCTGAGGTCCTTCATGATCTTCCTGGCCTTGGTCCGGCACTGCTTCCTGTAGACTGAGTGCAGGTCAGGGAGCTCGGTGTGGACGATTCCCTCATCAGATATCAGAAAACTATTTAACTGATCATTTAAAAAGATTCAAGCATTTTGGTCTTAATAGTCTGAGAATAGGACATCAGCTCAGAAGAGACTCCGCCCTTTAATAAGAGGACATTCACAGCTGATGTCAAGTTATTGCGTACGATGATCAGACTACGTATATTTAGTAGATAGAGATGCAGATATACAGTATAGAGGAGATCAGACCGCAGATGACGTCTGTGGAGGAGATTGGACCGTCGTGATTCTGGATCAGTGACGGCACCAATCAGTGTGATGAAGATTTAAAAATATACATTTCTGATAAATTCCAACTTCTTTGCTTTGATTGGTTACAATAAATTGGTCTGATCTATGATTGATTAGAGTTTGACTGGTTGTGAACCCAAGCACATGGGGCGGGGCTTAACCTCAGCATGTCTTTAGAGCCATTAAATTGGTGTGAAATGGCTGTGGATTTGTGGGACGGTGAGGTCTGGAAGCTCTGCCCCCTCCGAGCAGAGTGCTGCGATTAATGAGTGACGTAAATGTGCAGGGAGAGCAAAAGCACCTCAGTTCATCTGCACTTAATGTTCTGAACGGGAGGGTATGAGGGGTGTTTCTGGCGCATGTTCTACACATCACACTAGAGACGCACTAACTCGCTTACTCACTCGTTACATACACACACTCTCTTTGTGTTTCATTTGGAATTACATTTGTATAATTAGGCAACAAGGTTTTCAGCTCTGAATAAAATCTCGAAAATGAGTTTAGGAGTGTGTGCTAGTGTGTGCGTACAGTAACACAGTGATGATCAGCAGTAACCCCGCTCTGTGTCCCAGTGCAGTTGGCAGTGTTTGTTTATTACGCGGTGTGGAAGCCCCAGAAGCAGTGGATAACTCTGGATAATGGAATCTGGACCAGTCCGCTGACGTATAAACCTGACGAGCGCGAGGAGGCGTGGCGTTTCCTTTCCTACATGTTTGTACACGCCGGGTAAACACCTGCCTTCCTCTCTAACATGATTAGTGTTTGTTCTTGTTGTGTTTCTGTAGTTAATGTGTTTTGTGTTCGCCAGAGTTCAGCACATCATGGGGAACCTGACTCTCCAGCTTCTCCTCGGGATCCCATTAGAACTGGTCCATAAAGGGTTCGAGGTGGGGATGGTGTACATGGGCGGCGTTCTCGCAGGTCAGTCATCAGCGGTCCTGAGCTTTAACCCTCACTCTATTACACCCTACATCGCTGAGTCTCTGACACGTTTGTACTCAAGCTCTGTGTATGTTTGTAAGTTTTGGCACCCTGGTGGTAACTCAAACCTGAATAAATCCACACTCTAGAGTTTGAGATTATTCTGATCTGAGTTCAGTGTGTTAGATAGCGATGTTGCTGATTATTAAAACATTATCAGTTAACATTTTAAATCAAATTTTAGCAGCTATGAAGTGATTAATAATGTTAACATATTTAAGTTACATTATGTTAACCTGTACACCACAAGAGGGCGCCCTGGCCGGTCCGGCAGGGCCTTTAGACTAGGAGACGAGAGTGGGATTTTCAAATACTCTGGTTGTTTAAACTAGTTTTGCTACATCACTTTCTTATATAATGAACATAATTCTGCTTCTGTTTAAACATTGAAATTATTTTATTAAACAACAGTCAAAATTATTTGATTTTCAAAAGTGTATGAAATCCCGGCGTTGGTGTTAAACAGCGAGCATTCATCATGACCGCATGTTTCCGCTCTGTGACCCATAAAGCACTTTGACTGGGTTCCCATCTTTGTAATGTCTCTTGTTTGGTGTTTTGTGCAGGATCACAGCTGTGGGGTTTAAACCTGGTGTTTATCTGCTCTGTACTTGATTATACCTGTGTGTGATTAAGTCTAATCCGGGGTTTGTAATGAGTCACACACACACACACACACACACACACACACACACACACACACACACACACACACACACACACAGTCTTTGATCTCCTGCGTTATAAACACTCGTCTCTGCTTGGCTCTCGGCGTGAGTTCAGGGTTTTCTCATGTTTTAATCAGAGATCACAGATGTTTATAACTTACAGAGCCTGGAGAGGATTGGTCTTAAACCTCAAGATGGTCAGGGTTTAAAATTAAATCTTAAATGTTCAATTCTCAGTTGTTAAACTAAAGTGCAGTATTTTTGTTGTTGTTTTTGTTTTTTGGCTGTTTAGGAGGATGAACACAGGAATTTTTATTTTTATTTACTGTTCTGTGGATAAATGTATTTTATACACTTTTTATCATCATGGCCTGAATGTGGCTTTAATCAGATGATAAACCATTAGAAGAAAGAAAGAGGTTAAATTTTGTAAAACAAAGAAGAAAGTGTGTGAATGTATTTTTGAGTTCTGTGTGGTAGAACTATAAAATGTTAAAAATGAAAACAATAAAAATGTTTTGTGACACAATGTGTTTATAGTTTTATAATAAAATATTTTCTTGCTCAGCACATATAAAAGTCGTATAAAAGTGTGTTCTGCTCAGAATTTATAGGTGTGTGTGTGTGTGTGTTCAGGCTCATTAGCGAGCTCCATCTTTGACCCGTACAGCGCCCTAGTTGGGGCGTCTGGAGGAGTATATGCACTGATCGGAGGTTACTTCATGAATGCTGTAGTGGTGCGTGCTACGACTCATTTTCTGTCATTTTTAGCTTTTCTTTAAACATTTTCCTGTGACATTAATATCTATAAAGTGAGTGAATATTTCTCTTTAAACACGTTCCTGCTCCAGAAGCTAACACACTGCGTTACTCTGTGTCTCTGTCTTGCAGAACTTTAGAGAGATGATTCCTCTGCTCGGAGTGTTCCGCATCACCGTCATCGTCCTCATCGGTGGGCTTTAAATCACGCGCGCGCACACACACACATACACACACACACACACACGAGTTCCTTTTACCACAGACAGACACAGAGATATACAAGTGTGTGTGTGTGTGTAGTTGGCACAGATGTGGGCTTCGCTCTCTACAGACGCTTCCTGACCAGCGCTGCAGAACACAAGGTGAGAGTTTAACACTAAAGATTCTAATACTGTACATTATTGTTAAGTTCACTGAATTTCGTACAAGTTCCTCCTCAGGGCGTGTGATGTTGTGTTGTGATGTGATCTACAGCAGGACGGTGTGACGCGGACACTCCAACTCTCTCAATCACTACATCTCGTCCCCTCGTGTCGTAATGCGTGAGAAAGTGTCTCATTCTGTCTCACCGTGTCTCTCTGTCCCCTCTCAGGTGTCGTTTGTGGCTCACATCGGTGGAGGAATCGCAGGAATGACCATCGGCTACGTGTTCTTCAGCAACTACAACCAGAAGCTCCTTCATGATCCTCGCTTCTGGTTCTGCATCGTGGGCTACATCGCCTTCCTGCTCTTCGCTGTTTTCTTCAACATCTTCCTGTCTCCGGCTCCTCACTGATTGAACCCTGGTCTCCGAGTCTCCATCACTACCGACCTGCGTGTGCGACACACACACTTTAAGATTTATGCGGCTAATGCTATCATTTATGACGAGACTAGATGTTCAGATCGCATTAATTTTAATTAAATAAAAAAAGGTTTAGGTTTAAAGATGGAGCGCTGTAACCTCGCTGTACCTCATTAACACCAGGACACCGCATACAGCGGGACGAGGACCTTCAGGGAGGACTTCTTTTGATATTTCATGTTACTGAAGAAAACTGATTTTATGTACGGTGCTGACTCATTTATTTTGGGTTTCAGGGTTTTTACAGGGTTTTGTATTTTAGCTGTTTTTTCTTTTTAGCTGTTTGTGGTTTTTATTAGTTACAGATTGAACAGTTACACTTGTTTTGCCTAACGTGTTTATTATCAGTGGAGCGAGCGCTGGACCCATTGTTACTATGGAAACCATAATGTATCAGAGTGAGGCCATAAATACTCCTAGAGCTGCTGTTATAGAAAATTAATCACCACCACCTGACCAATCAGAGCGCGGGACTCAGGAGGAGCAGGGTGTAATAATACTCAACACTTTTTAGTGAACTAGTGTGTGGGGTTTGGGACGTAGTCATAGTGAGGCGGGTGTGTGAGGTGGATGGGTGTGAGGAAGTTACTGAATTACCAGAGTTGTGTAATTATTTTTGAGATCAGGATTTATGGGTCAGGATTTCTTCATCCTATGAGAAATTTATTTTCAAAGATAAAAGAACTTTTCATTAAAAGATGTTTAACAGATTTATTTATTTTCCTGTCATCAGTCTTTATATGCACTCACATTAAAGTCAAAATATGTGGTGTAAGAGAAAAGATAAAACAAACAAGAAATACATTGTCCAGGGTGGTGTAGTTATCACTGTGGCCTTGAACCTCCAGAGAGTCAAGAGTTTGATTCTCACCTTAAATAAGTGCAGTGGTTCTCAAAGTGTGGGGCGCGCCCCACTAGTGGGGAATACAGACATGACAGGTGGGGCGCAATGAAGGGGAGGAAATTAGTGAAAAATAATAGGAAAGTACCTATTCTAATTCATGCTTTTCTTTATTGATAATGAAGAGCGTACGCTCAAAACTAAACAATCACACACAAATGGATCATTAATACAAGCAAATTTAAAATAACATCAGTTGTGGGCCGGGAGAAAAAGTGGAACCATAGTGGAACAATAATGGTTTAACGTCGGACCAACTTGAGCAGCGCTGCTTGAATCACAAACATGCGTGACCCACTGGGCAGCACTGCGCGACTCTGACAGAAATAAATCGCGCCGACCATCAAAATACATTTTACCCTGCTGGGTTGCGCACGTACAAACCAGGCATGGCAAGGCGGAAACAATATTAAACAGTCCTGACATTTTAAATAAATTGTTTAAAAAAAAAAAAACAGTGGGTCGCGCAGGTTTGTGATTCGAGCAGCGCTGCTCAAGTTCCACCGTGCTGCGTGAATAAACCAGATCATCACTGCGCTATCCAGATAGTCGCGCTGCGCTGTCCACTGGGCCGTACAGATATCTGGTTCAATCGGGTTCCATGGTTTCATCCCACTTTGACGTGTTTGGCTTCACATACACTTCGACAATGGAAGAAGACGGTGCAGCAGCCGTGAGTTTACTTACATGTGACAAAACCAACAACGAGGAGATTGTAAAGAAAAAAGGTGCCTCGTCTGTGGTGTGGAATTGGTTTGGGTATAAGAAAAGTGATACGAATGAGATGAACGTGATTTAGAAGGTACGCAAGTGCACTGTTTTAACAAGTGGTGGAAACACGTCAAACCTTTTCTATCATCTGAAATCCAAGCATCCAAACGAATATGGCCAAAGTAAAAAAATGCGGCAAACCTCAGCAATTCACAGTTTATATAAAATTACATTATGTAAAACAGTTTCTTTTGTGTTTGAATTTTTATTTATGCATTTTCAGATACAAATTGCTATATTGTGATATATATCGTTATCGAGGTAGAAAATTGCTTCTACCGTGATAGAAGATTTTGGTTATATCGCCCACCACTAATGAAGCCTATGTTGAGCTTGGATTCATGGTCGGGGCAGAAGAGAGACCTGTGTGTGTTTTGTGTCTTATACCGCTGGCAGCAGACCGCATGAGACCCAACAAATTAGGAAGACACTTAGAGACAACACACTCCAGTCACGTTAATAAGCCACTCGACTACTTTCAAAGAAAGCTGGCAGAATACAGACAGCAGGATAATCGCATGGTAAAATCTGAATCAGTGAACAGCAAAGCACAAATGGCTTCATTCAAAGTTGCATACAGAATTGGCCAGTGCAAAAAAACTACAAACAATTGTTGAGCAGCTAATAAACATGGGGTCAATTATGCAAAGATAAGTGACAACTGTCACTGTTTTGAACTTGTTGGTGTTTGATCTTATTGGTTTAGAAATTTATATTTCAATAAACTGTAAACTTGACCGATTTCGTTATTATTTTGTTGACAAGTGGGGCTTGAAAATTCGCTCACCCCTATGGAGCGATATCGCGGACAATATTCAAATGCAATTGCAAATTGCATTTGCAATTGCGTTTCCCATATGTGGACGCACAAAGTGTGCCATAATTCAAATGCAATTGCCGTTTGCTGATTCGCCTTTGTGAACGTACACTGACTGCCAAATTTCAAATGAAAAAACAAAGTCCATTTGCATTTGTATTTCCCAGGTCTTACACGTCATGAACCTGTCATATTTAAATAGCAAAATCAATTACTTTTAATTGCTTTTAGATCTTTGTTTCAGTTGTTTCTGTGATGTACTGAACTATAATTACAAGCACTTCATACGTTTCAAAGGCTTTTATCGACAATTACATGACATTTATGCAAAGAGTCAGTATTTGCAGTGTTGGCCTTTCTTTTTCAGGACCTCTGCAATTCGACTGGGCTCTCAATCAACTTCTGGGCCAAATCCTGACTGATAGCAACCCATTCTTTCATAATCACTTCTTGAAGTTTGTCAGAATTAGTGGGTTTTTGTTTGTCCACCCGCCTCTTGGCTTGAGGATTGACCACAAGTTCTCAATGGGATTATTATCTGGGGAGTTTCCAGGCCATGGACCCAAAATTTAAACATTTTGGTCCCAGAGCCACTTAGTTATCACTTTTGCCTTATACTATAGTTATCTTTCTTTGGTTTTTTTTTAAGTGTTTTATACAGCCAGAAGTTTGGATTGTTGAGTGAAAATAGTTTTGGGCATGTATGTGCTTGTTTTTTTTCTACACAATTAAACATTTGAATGAACATCTTCTGAGAGGGGTGATTCCAGAATTTTTGCCAGGGGTTGTACATGAAAATAATATATAATTAATATATATTTATATAATATATAATATATATATTTCTTGCTCCGGAGTGGACAGAGAAGTTTTTACAAATAAAAATATTTTTAGATCTTCTCCTGTTACAGCCTGCTGGAGCTAAATCTTTCAGAAACGCTGCGTACCGGTGTTATGCGCTAAAATGCCTCCCTGCCACTGATTGCACCCCCACAAAATCTCTGTCAAATATATGAGGACATCACAATCAAATATTCATATTATTATTATCAAATATAATATATGAGTATTATCACGAAGCGATTTTTATTATAAATAAGAAATATAAAAAATATACATGTACAACCCCTGGCAAAAATTCTGGAATCACCCCTCTCAGAAGATGTTCATTCAAATGTTTAATTGTGTAGAAAAAAAAACAAGCACATACATGCCACAAAACATACATTTTCACTCAACAATCCAAACTTCTGGCTATATAAAACACTTTAAAAACAAAACAAAGAAAGATAACTATAGTCAACGACAACTGTTTTAACAACTCAAACAGAGGAAAAAAATATGGAATCACACAAATCTGAGGAAAAAAATATGGAATCACCATGCACTTTGCATTTCTACAACTGCTAATTAGTCTACAGTTAAAAAAGAGTGCTTGCACACATTAGGGATGTGTTGAACCAAGATGATTGACATAACTCATAGCTCCAACACGAGAGATGTCAGTTGAAACAAAGGAGAGAATTATAAAACTTCTTGAAGAAGGTAAATCTTCATGGAATGTTGCAAAAGATGTTGGTTGTTCCCAGTCAGCTGTGTCTAAAATCTGGACCAAGTACAAATCAAATGGAAAGGTTGTAAAAGGGAAGCGTACTGGTAGACCAAGAAAGACATCAAAGCGCCAAGACAGAAAACTTAAAGCAATATGACTTTAAAACAGAAAATGCACAACAAAATAAATGAGGAACAAATGGGCAGAAAGTGGAGTCAATGTCTGTGACCGGACAGTAAGAAATCACCTAAAAGAAATGGGATTTACATACAGAAAAGCCAAAAGAAAACCATCATTAACATCTAAACAGAAAAAAACAAGGGTTCAGTGGGCTAAAGAAAGACAATCTTGGACTGCGGATGACTGGATGAGAGTTATATTCAGTGATGAATCACGAATCTGCATTGCGCAGGGTGATGATGCTGGAACTTTTGTTTGGTGCCGTTCCAATGAAATTAATAAAGACAACTGCCTGAAGAAAACATGCAAATTTCCACAATCATTATTGATATGGGGTTGTATGTCAGGTAAAGGTATGGGAGACATGACAGTCATTACATCTTCTATAAATGCACAAGTTTATGTTGAGATTTTGGACACTTTTCTTATTCCATCAATTGAAAGGATGTTTGGTGATGGTAGCATCATTTTTCAGGATGATAATGCATCGTGCCATAGGGCAAAATCTGTGAAAACATTCCTACAGGAAATACATATAATGTCAATGGCATGGCCTGCAAATAGTCCGGACCTTAATCCAATTGAAAATCTGTGGTGGAAATTAAAGAAAATGGTCCAGGACAAGGCTCCAACCTGCAAAGCTGATCTGGCAACTGCAATAAGACAAAGCTGGAGACAGACTGATGAAGTATACTGTTGGACATTAGTTAAATCCAGGCCTCAGAGAATTCAAGCTGTTATAAAAGCCAGAGGTGGTGAAACAAAGTACAAGTAGTGTTTTTATTTGGTGATTCGATATTTTTTTCCTCTGTTTGAGCTGTTAAAACAGTTGTCGTTGACTATAGTTATCTTTCTTTGTTTTTTTTAAAGTGTTTTATACAGCCAGAAGTTTGGATTGTTGAGTGAAAATAGTTTTTTGGCATGTATGTGCTTGTTTTTTTTTCTACACAATTAAACATTTGAATGAACATCTTCTGAGAGGGGTGATTCCAGAATTTTTGCCAGGGGTTGTATATGAAAATAATATATAATTAATATATTTTCCCCCTATACTACATGTGTTTTTTTATATAGATTATTTTATAATCAAATTCGTTTGGTGCAATTTGTAAATCATAAACCTATTAATTTATGTTGTAATATAATATTTGATAGAGGTTATGTTGGGGGGGTGCAATCCGTTGCAGGGAGGCATTTTAGCGCATAACACCGGTACGCAGCGTTTTTGAAAGATTTAGCTCCAGCAGGCTGTAACAGGAGAAGATCTAAAAATATTTTTATTTGTAAAAACTTCTCTGTCCACTCCGGAGCAAGAAAATATGCGATTTGTCATTTTTGTGTGTTTATTTCTTGATAAACAAATGAGATAATCTCGGTTCACCTCCAGTGCTCAAATATCCCCCTCTTGGTCGGCGACTGCGAGTGACGTCACTCCCCATACAATCCCGCCCCACAGTATAGACCCGCCCCTGACGCTGATTGACAGGTTTCTGTGTAACGTGTTGGAAATGCAATTGCAAATGGATTAGCGATTGCGTTTGAATTTTGGCCGGCTTGACGCGCGGCGCAGAGAAAGTGAAAAAGCAAACGTGGTGATTGATTTTGATATTTAAATATGACAGGTTCATGACGTGTAAGACCTGGGAAATACAAATGCAAATGGACTTTGTTTTTTCATTTTAAATTTGGCAGTCAGTGTGCGCTCGCAAAGGCGAATCAGCAAACGGTAATGCAAAGTTTGCAATTGCATTTGAATTATGGCACACTTTGTGCGTCCACATATGGGAAACGCAATTGCAAATGCAATATCGTTCCATACACCCCCTTAAGTGAGGAATGACAGAAAATGTTTGAGAACCACTGAATAAGTGTGTGTGTGTCCTGCAATGACCTGCCACCCTGTCCGGTGTGTACTTCGTCTCCTGCCAGATTGATCTTCTGCAGAAAGTATGCTGAATGGACTGCTGAGGACTGAGGCAATGTCATTCTCCGATAAAGCCGCTTTCCGATTGTTTTGGGCATCTGGGAAAAGGCTTGTCCGGAAAAGAAAATCAGTCTTGTGTCATGCCAACAGTAAAGCATCCTGAGACCATTCATGTGTGGGGTTGCTTCTCATCCAAGGGAGTGGGCTCGCTCACAATTTTGCCCAAAAACACAGCTATGAATAGAGAATGGTACCAAAACACCCTCCAACAACAGTTTGGTGAACAATGCATTTTCCAGCACGATGGAGCACCGTGCCATAAGGCAAAAGTGATAACTAAGTGGCTCGGGGACCAAAACGTTGAAATTTTGGGTCCATGGCCTGGAAACTCCCCAGATAATAATCCCATTGAGAACTTGTGGTCAATCCTCAAGCCAAGAGGCGGGTGGACAAACAAAAACCCACTAATTCTGACAAACTTCAAGAAGTGATTATGAAAGAATGGGTTGCTATCAGTCAGGATTTGGCCCAGAAGTTGATTGAGAGCCCAGTCGAATTGCAGAGGTCCTGAAAAAGAAAGGCCAACACTGCAAATACTGACTCTTTGCATAAATGTCATGTAATTGTCGATAAAAGCCTTTGAAACGTATGAAGTGCTTGTAATTATAGTTCAGTACATCACAGAAACAACTGAAACAAAGATCTAAAAGCAGTTTAGCAGCAACCTTTGTGAAAACTAATATTTGTGTCATTCTCAAAACGTTTGGCCACGACTGTATGTGATGTTTAACATGAGGTTTAAACCCCGCTGTAGTGGGCCAGACAGGTGTGATAACACGCGGCCGGTCAGGACGTGTCCACTAGGACACATGAGCAGACGTTAAGGAAGGAACTGTACATGCTGAACAACTAGATATCTCACGAGTCTCCAGAGATCTGCTCCAGCTACGTGACACACTGTCTGAGATCAGCAAGCTTCTCCAGGTTTTACTGATGTACAGCACACCAGCTTTTAACCTTCCTAGCCTTATGTTCTCTTACTGTCTTTTGTTAACGGGTCAGTTTTGACCTGTGTCTTTAATCAGTCATATTACCCTCAAAACAATTATTTGTCATCCAAATTTTTTCCTTACCTCTTGTTTACTTTGTTACTCTTCCTTGTCCATTAAAAGAATGTTTTTAATATTTTTGATGTGGCCTCATGAGCTTTTTCTTTACCAGCATACCTCTCGTTTTCAATTAAAAAATTATTAAATGAACCTCAAGAGAATTATTTAAATAAATAAAAGATTCTTATGTTACCTGACTATTACTGAGGGGTATTAGAACACATCTCTTAAATAAATTATATATATATTTTTTTTATTATAATATTAATTACTACAGTAACATCTATGGTGTTGCTGGTCAAATTTGACCCATATATATTTATTTAAAAGAAAAAGGCAAAAAAGTATTTTCAAAAATAATAATATAAATGGAAAGCTAAACAAGTAAATCTCAAAATGTGGATTTGCAAGATCAAACAAACAACGAACAATCAAGCAAATCAAACCAACAGAAATGAGGCACTAGTTCCAAAAAACGTCTTTGTGTGCAAGAACATGCATGTGCATTTAGATGCATGTGTGGCAAAAAGTGACACTTTTAGTGTGTTATTTGCAAATATATTTTTTGCAGTAGAAGCAGAGTACGTTTGTCGTTCTGTCTTTATTGCTAGGGCAGACCTGACACCTCTTTCTTTTAGAATCAGGTGGCCTCAGTGGGGTTGTGGCTGTTGCTGTGTACTGTAGGTTGATGTTGAGGCAGCGCTGGCCGAAGAGGATGCTAGCACTGATGATCTTTGCGTTGCTGATGGTGTGGAAGGAGTGCTCTGCAGCTGCCTGACCCGGGGCACCCGTTCCCTTCACTCAATGTGTGCCTTGACAAGGGAACTTACTAACTCCTCAAGAAACATTCTCCGCTTGTTTTTTCTGGTTGAGTTCCACCCTAGGTGAATGTAGGTCCACATCACAAATGCATTGTATGCAGACACATCTAGAATGTTATAAAACACAACCACTGGCCATCTCCTGGTCATTCTCTGGCAAGTGTAGGTGGCAGTCCAGGTTGTCCACTCCACCTTTGTTTTTATTATAGTCCAAGATTATTATGGGCATTTTGCCACTTGCTGATGACACAGCTGCGTCTTTGTGAAAAGTGGACATAAGTATCACACTCCGTTGTTTTTTGGACAATATGAAACAGCCGTGGTGATGTTTGTAAAAGCAAATTTTGAAGAAAGTGTAGCCCTGTCCTTCACCTGCACAATTTCTGCAGGTAGCTCAGGTTAATTTTTTTTTCCTGTGCCCACCATGGTAAGTTTCCACCTGAGAAGTTCTTGTCCAAGGTCATAGCTTGTAAAGAAATTGTCACATGTGATATTGTGACCCCACCGTCCAGTAGTCATATCGAGGACTATACGTTTTCCTTGATTTTTCTCAGGAATGCCACTTGAATGTTTGCCTGTGTAAATCTGAAGATTCCATGCATAGCTGGTTTTTGAATCACAGGCTGCCCAAATCTTTATAGCTGTATTTCCCTGACTTACTAGGCATGTACTGCCAGAAAGGGCATTTTCCACGGCATTTTGCCTGTCGACGCATCCCAGACACTATCAGTGGATTTGTAAACACCAGCAATAAGAAGAACACCAATATACACTGTGTTCCAAATTATTATGCAAATTGGATGTAAGTGTCAAACATTAAATGTTTAGTGTATAAATTAAACTCATGGATGGTATTGCGTCTCAGGGCACTTTGGATTAGTGAAATGAATCTCAGACATGTATGTTAATTAGTTTGCCAGATAAGCCCAATTAAAGAAATAGTACTGGAGAAGGTTGTTCCACATTATTATGCAGGCCACAGGGTTCAAGCAATATGGGAAAGAAAAATGATCTCTCTACTGCCGAAAAGCGTCAAATTGGACAAGGTATGAAAACAGATATTTCACGAAAGCTCATCGTACTGTGAAGACATTCGTGGCTGATTCAGAGCACAGGCGGGTTCGTGCAGATAAAGGCAGAATGAAGAAGGTTTCTGCCAGACAAATTCATCGGATTAAGAGAGCAGCTGCTGAAATGCCATTACAAAGCAGCAAACAGGTATTTGAAGCTGCTGGTGCCTCTGGAGTCCCGCAAAGCTCAAGGTGTAGGATCCTTTAGAGGCTTGCAGTTGTGCATAAACCTACTATTCGGCCACCCCTAACCAATGCTCACAAGCAGAAACGGTTGCAGTGGGCCCAGGCATACATGAAGATTAATTTTCAAACAGTCTTGTTTACTGATGAGTGTCATGCAACCCTGGATGGTCCAGATGGATGGAGTAGTGGATGGTTGGTGGATGGCCACGATGTTCCAACAAGGCTGCGACGTCAACAAGGAGGTGCCGGAGTCATGTTTTGGGCTGGAATCATGGAGAGAGAGCTGGTAGGCCACTTTAGGGTCCCTGAAGGTGTGACAATGACATTGGCAAAGTATATTGACTGACCACTTTCTTCCATGGTACAAAAAGAAGAACTGTGCCTTCTGTAGCAAAATCATCTTCATGCACGACAATGCACCATCTCATGCTGTAAAGAATACCTCTGTGTCATTGGCTGCTTAAAAGATGAGAAACTCATGGTGTGGCCACCATCCTCCTGTGACCTCAACCCCATTGAGAACATTTGGAGAATCCTCAAAAGATCTATGAAGGTGGGAGGCAGTTTGATTCAAAACCGCAGCTCTGGGAGGTTATTCTGACATCCTGCAAAGAAATTCAAGCAGAAACTGTCCAAAAAATGGCAGCTGTGGTTGTCAGAAGTTTACCGAATTTTTTTTTTTACATATTTTAATTGTTTTTTTATGGTTTTTATTAGACATATTTTAACTGTCTAATTAACATGTTTATGTTGTTATAAAAACAGTTTATTCCCTCCAAATTCCAGGGTTTACATTGTAATAATAACGGTTTATTTCCATCTTTTTTACAGCTCAGAACTCACCCATCATCTATACAACTTTATCCTATATATTGGGGTGGGGGGGGTGACTAGTACCTGGAGGAAACCCACCAAACATGGGGAGAACATACAAACTCCATGCACACAGAGATGGGAATCGAACCCGGACACTGGTGGTGGAAGGCGACAGTGCTAACCACTACACTACCATGCTTGCTACACAATTGCTGTCGTTGTTGTTGGACTATTTGTTTTATTATGAATAACCACAGTGAATTCATTCAGCAATTCTGTGAAAGCATCATTTTATCACACTAGCTGGGAGCTAAAAGAGATAGAAGTTACATTGCTAAGCATTCGGATTTTACCGTTAAGAAACTATTAAGAGTACTTTTATACTAACTGATGAATACAAACCTAAATCAAATCATCAAAACCCATCAAAAGTTATTCAAGACTCGGACATCAGCATGGCCCCATGTATTTTTTAAGAAAAACATTTTTTGCGCATTTTTTTGGGCAGACAATCTAAGTATTTACGGTAAATTTCTGGCAACCACAGCTGCCAGTTTTTTACCGTAAAATTTACGGTTTATTTATAAACTGTAGAAAAAAATATTGTTCTTTGTCTTTCGGCTGTTCCCTTTCAGGGGTCGCCACAGCGAATCATCTGCCTCCATCTAACCCTATCCTCTGCATCCTCTTCTCTCACACCAACTAACTTCATGTCCTCTCTCACTGCATCCATAAATCTCCTCTTTGGTCTTCCTCTAGACCTCCTGCCTGGCAGTTCCAACCTCAGCATCCTACTACCGATATATTCACTCTCTCTCCTCTGAACATGTCCAAACCACCTCAATTTGGCCTCTCTGACTTTATCTCCAAAACATCTAATATGGGTTGTCCCTCTGATGAACTCATTCTTGATCCTATCCATCCTTGTCACTCCCAAAGAGAACCTCAACATCTTCAGCTCTGCTACCTCTAGCTCTGCCTCCTGTCTTTTCTTCAGTGCCTCTGTCTATAAGCTGTAGAGCATTGCTGGTCTACACCTTTCCTTTCATTCTCGCTGATACTCTTTTATTGCACAACACACCTGACACTTTTCTCCACCCATTCCAACCTGCCTGTACTCGTCTCTTCACCTCCTTTGAACACTCTCTGTTGCTCTCGACCGTTGACCCTAAGTACTTAAAATCCTGCACCTTCTTTACCTCTGCTCCCTGTAGCCTCTTGAGTTCCTCTTGAGTCCCTCTCATTCACACACATGTATTCCGTCTTGCTGCGGCTAACCTTCATTCCTCTGCTTTCCAGAGCGTACCTCCACCTCTCCAAATTTTCCTCCACCTGTTCCCTGCTCTCGCTACAAAGCACAATGTCATCTGCAAACATCATAGTCCATGGAGACTCCTGTCTAACTTCATCTGTCATCCTGTCCATCACTAGAGCAAACAAAAACGGGCTTAGAGCCGATCCTTGATGCAGACCCACATCCACCTTGAACTCTTCTGTCACACCTACAGCATATCTTACCACTGTCTTACAACTCTCATACATGTCCTGCACCACTCTAACATACTTCTCCGCCACTCCAGACTTCCTCATACAACACCACAGCTCCTCTCTCGGCACCCTGTCATACGCTTTCTCTAAATCTACAAAGACACAATGCAACTCTTTATTACCTTCTCTGTACTTCTCCACCAGCATCCTCAAACCAAATACTGCATCTGATGTACTCTTTCTAGGCATAAAACCATATTGCTGCTCACAAATTCTCACCTCTGCCCTTAACCTAGCTTCCACTACTCTTTCCCACAGCTTCATTGTATGGCTCATTAGCTTTATACCTCTGTAATTGCCACAGCTCTGCACAGCTCCCTTGTTCTTAAAAATCGGCACCAATACACTTCTCCTCCATTCTTCTGGAATCCTCTCACTCTCCAAGATCTCGTTAAACAAACTAGTCAGAAACTCTACTGCCACCTCTCCTAAGCACTTCCATACCTACACAGGTATATGTCATCAGGACCAACAGCCTTTCCACTCTTCATCCTCTTCAACACCCTTCTCATCTCACTTTTACTAATATTTGCTACTTCCTGCTCCACAACAGTCACCTCTTCTACTCTTTGTTCTCTTTAATTTTCCTCATTCATCAACTCCTCAAAGTACTCCTTTCATCTTCCCATCACCCTCCTGGCATCTGTTAGTACATTTCCATCTCTATCTTTAATCACTCTAACCTGCTGCACATCTTTCCCATCTCTATCTCTTTGCCTCACCAACCTGTACAGATCCACCTCTCCCTCCTTACTGTCCAGCCTAGCATACAAGTCCTCATATGCTCTTTGTTTGGCCTTTGCCACTTCTACCTTCACCTTACGGTGCATCTCCATGTACTCAGAGGTGGAAAGTAACGAATTACATTTACTCGCGTTACTGTAATTGAGTAGCTTTTTTGTGTATTTCTACTTTTTAAAGTAGTTTTAAAAATCTGTAATTTTACTTTTACTTAAGTACGTTTTGTTTGAAGTATTGTAATTCGCTACATTTTAAATCATATTCGCTACTGAGTAAAAAATAAATGAATGAAAATGATAAAATAAAAATATTATGCTTTATACAGTGGTGTGAAAAACTATTTGCCCCCTTTCTGATTTCTTATTCTTTTGCATGTTTGTCACACCTAAATGTTTCTGCTCATCAAAAACCGTTAACTATTAGTCAAAGATAACATAATTGAACACAAAATGCAGTTTTTAAATGAAGGTTTACGTTATTAAGGGAGAAAAAAAACTCAAAATCTACATGGTCCTGTGTGAAAAAGTGATTGCCCCCCTTGTTAAAAAATAACTTAACTGTGGTTTATCACACCTGAGTTCAATTTCTGTAGTCACCCCCAGGCCTGATTACTGCCACACCTGTTTCAATCAAGAAATCACTTAAATAGGAGCTACCTGACACAGAGAAGTAGACCAAAAGCACCTCAAAAGCTAGACATCATGCCAAGATCCAAAGAAATTCAGGAACAAATGAGAACAAAAGTAATTGAGATCTATCAGTCTGGTAAAGGTTATAAAGCCATTTCTAAAGCTTTGGGACTCCAGCGAACCACAGTGAGAGCCATTATACACAAATGGCAAAAACATGGAACAGTGGTGAACCTCCCCAGGAGTGGCCGGCCGACCAAAATTACCCCAAGAGCGCAGAGACAACTCATCCAAGAGGCCACAAAAGACCCCAGGACAACATCTAAAGAACTGCAGGCCTCACTTGCCTCAATTAAGGTCAGTGTTCACGACTCCACCATAAGAAAGAGACTGGGCAAAAACGGCCTGCGTGGCAGATTTCCAAGGCGCAAACCACTTTTAAGCAAAAAGAACATTAAGGCTCGTCTCAATTTTGCTAAAAAACATCTCAATGATTGCCAAGACTTTTGGGAAAATACCTTGTGGACCGACGAGACAAAAGTTGAACTTTTTGGAAGGTGCGTGTCCCGTTACATCTGGCGTAAAAGTAACACAGCATTTCAGAAAAAGAACATCATACCAACAGTAAAATATGGTGGTGGTAGTGTGATGGTCTGGGGTTGTTTTGCTGCTTCAGGACCTGGAAGGCTTGCTGTGATAAATGGAACCATGAATTCTACTGTCTACCAAAAAATCCTGAAGGAGAATGTGTCGTCTGTTCGTCAACTCAAGCTGAAGCGATCTTGGGTGCTGCAGCAGGACAATGACCCAAAACACACCAGCAAATCCACCTCTGAATGGCTGAAGAAAAACAAAATGAAGACTTTGGAGTGGCCTAGTCAAAGTCCTGACCTGAATCCTATTGAGATGTTGTGGCATGACCTTAAAAAGGCGGTTCATGCTAGAAAACCCTCAAATAAAGCTGAATTACAACAATTCTGCAAAGATGAGTGGGCCAAAATTCCTCCAGAGCGCTGTAAAAGACTCGTTGCAAGTTATCGCAAACGCTTGATTGCAGTTATTGCTGCTAAGGGTGGCCCAACCAGTTATTAGGTTCAGGGGGCAATTACTTTTTCACACAGGGCCATGTAGGTTTGGATTTTTTTTCTCCCTAAATAATAAAACCCCTCATTTAAAAACTGCATTTTGTGTTTACTTGTGTTATCTTTGACTAATAGTTAAATGTGTTTGATGATCAGAAACATTTTGTGTGACAAACATGCAAAAGAATAAGAAATCAGGATGGGGGCAAATAGTTTTTCACACCACTGTAAATGCTCCATTGCGTTGCGTGTGTGTATCATGTCCTGGTCGCGCGCCGCTCCAGACTCCACTCCAGGTTTTCTGACTGTCCCCACATCAGCACCTTCCACACGGTCGCTTCCGCCCTAAGAGTGACGTCATCGACTAGCGTGACTATAGATAAATAGGAGAACGACGCGGGAAAGAGGTTGTGATTTTGGCGTTTTGATATTTGGTTGTATATTCCGGGTTTGACTTTTTGCCTCCCATTGACTTTGATTATTGCTTTGTTCCTTTGGTTTGGTTGATCTTTGTATATATTTGTAGATAATTTCACTGTTTTTGATTTAGGGAGTCCGGGAAGGTACCTGTATTTTTATTTTTTATGGAGGAAAACTAAATTAGAAGTTTTTCGAATTGCGTATAAAGACAGTATGTGCAGCTATAGACAGGCTCTAAAAACTGCTAGGACCGAGCATCTTAGCCAACTGATAGCAAGAAACCAAAACAATCCCAGGTTCTTATTTAGTACAGTGGCTCGCTTAACAAAACCTAAGATGCCCGCAGAGAGTATCCCATCACAGTTTAGAAGTGAAGACTTTATGGACTTCTTTAATGAAAAAATCAATAATATCAGGAAGAAAATAATGGAGGTTCAACCTCTAATAGTATCTCACGATCCAGTTCAGCCTATAGCTTCACATTTAGATTTTCACTGCTTTACAGGTATAGAACAGGAAGAGCTGTATAAACTCATCACCTCGGCTAAATCAACAACGTGCCTGTTAGACCCAATCCCAACCAGATTTTTAAAAGAAGTGATGCTTACGGTTGGAGAGCCACTCCTAAACATTATTAATTCTTCATTACATCTAGGTCACGTCCCTAAACCTTTCAAGTTAGCAGTTATTAAGCCGCTTCTTAAAAAATCTAATTTGGACGCGAATGAAATAAAAAATTACAGACCGATCTCAAACCTCCCGTTCATATCAAAAATACTAGAAAAAGTAGTATCAGCTCAAATTTGCACATTCTTGCAGGATAACAACATCCTTGAAGAATTTCAGTCAGGTTTCAGGCCCCATCATAGCACAGAAACTGCACTAGTTAAGATTACAAATGACTTGTTTTTAGCTTCAGACCAAGGCTGCATCTCATTGCTAGTCCTGCTCGATCTTAGTGCTGCATTCGACACTATAGATCATAATATTCTCATAGATCGCTTACAAAATTATATAGGCATTCAGGGACAGGCACTAAAATGGTTTAGATCTTACCTGTCTGATCGCTACCATTTTGTAGATCTAAATGGAGAACCGTCTGGTATAATGCCAGTGAAATATGGGGTCCCACAAGGGTCAGTTTTAGGACCTCTGTTGTTCTCAATATACATGCTTCCCTTGGGTAACATCATTAGAAGACATGGGATTAGTTTCCATTGTTATGCTGATGATACCCAATTATATATCTCAACTAAACCAGACGAAATACCTAAGTTGTCTAGATTAACTGAGTGTGTCCAGGACATAAAAGATTGGATGACCAATAACTTTCTTTTACTAAATTCAGATAAGACAGAGATATTACTTATTGGCCCAAAAACCAGCACACAACAGCTTTCACAATTTAGCTTGCGCTTAGAAGGATGTACTGTTATTACCAGCTCAGCAGTAAAAGATCTGGGAGTAATATTAGACAGTAACTTGTCTTTTGAAAATCACATTTCAAATATCACAAAAACAGCCTTTTTCCATCTTCGAAATATTGCTAAACTTAGGAACATCTTATCCGTATCTGATGCAGAAAAACTAGTTCATGCATTCATGACCTCCAGACTGGACTATTGTAATGCATTACTAGGTGGTTGTCCTGCATCCTCAATAAACAAGCTTCAGTTAATCCAAAATGCAGCTGCCAGGGTTCTCACTAGATCCAGAAAATATGATCATATAACCCCAATATTATCATCCCTGCACTGGCTACCTGTTCAGTTTAGAATAAATTACAAAATAGTATTACTTACATACAAGGCCTTAAATGGTTTAGCTCCCACATACCTAACCAGTCTTCTGATGCGCTACAATCCACCACGCGCCTTAAGATCACAAAGGTCCGGACTTCTGGTAGTTCCCAGAATTTCAAAATCTACAAAAGGGGGTAGGGCTTTTTCATATTTAGCTCCAAAGCTTTGGAATAGCCTTCCAGACAGTGTTCGGGGAGCAGACACGGTTTCTCAGTTCAAAAGTAGACTCAAGACGCATCTTTTTAATCTGGCATACACATAACTCATCCCAGTACTCATACTCCAGTACACCTATACCGAATGGCAACTACGCTAATTCTCCCCATCTGTTCTGTATTTCTCTACCCATCCCGAGGCATCGGGAGATTTTGCCAGCTTCAGTAGACAAAGGCCGACCCTGCGAGGTTCCTGAGGCATCCAGAGAAGGACCAGCTCCAACTGGATTCAGCTTTATGATGGAGCTACACATGCTGCTCCTGTGCTTCCAGTGATCCAGACCTCATCTGCCCTCTGCACCTACTGACTCGTCCCTATGCTGAACTGGTCTTCATGACAATTTAAATAATTTCTGTCATATTGAATTTTCACCTGCACAACACACAAGATGTTATATCATTTCTATCTGTTATCGCCCAAATGAGGATGGGTTCCCTGTTGAGTCTGGTTCCTCTCAAGGTTTCTTCCTAATGCCATCTCAGGGAGTTTTTCCTTGCCACCGTCGCCGTCAGCCTTGGCTTGCTCATCAGAGACATTTCATTCATTCATCTCATTATTATCTGCACATTTCTCTCACACATCCACACTTCCAATTATTTTCTTTTCTATAATTATTATTTGTTTTTATTTATTTATTTTCTATTATAATTTTATTTATTTATTTATTACTTTATATATAATTATTCTATATATATATATATATAATCTATAATTTTTTTTTTTTTTTTTTTTTTTTGTTTTGTTAAATTTCTAAAATTTTTGTGAAGCTGCTTTGAGACAATGACCATTGTTAAAAGCGCTATATAAATAAAATTGAATTGAATTGAATTGAATTTATTTATTTATTTATTTATTTATCTAGCTACTAAATATAAATACCATTTTGTTTATTATTTTGGCCTGGGTCCATCCTGAATCTGATCCTCTTCCTCCTGTTATGTGTGTGTGTGTGTGCGTGTGTTTTTGTATATACAAACCTCATTATTTCATCAGTTAATGATTGGATCTAGTTCTTTCTGCCATATACCACCATTTCCATACAGTTTAAAATAGAACCCTGAACCCTGAAGTCTTTTGCTGTATGACCCTAGACTGGGACGTAACACCATATTTAAGTGACCACTTTGATTTTCAAGCACAAGAAAGACAACAGCTTTATTATGCAAAGGTGTTCAATCAGTTAAAAACAACTAGTTTGAGATTTATATCTGCTCATCTTTTTTGAACTACGCTAGAATGCCTCATCCCACCCCCGCTGTTAAAAAATAAAAATAAAAAAGTAACTCGGTAAATTTTACTCTGAGTAAATTTTTTAATGAGCTACTTTTTACTTTTACTTGAGTAGATTTTTGTAATGGTAACTTTACTTGTACTTAAGTAAAATTTCACTGAAGTAACAGTACTTGTACTTGAGTACAAAATTTTATTACTCTTTCCACCTCTGCCTGTACTCCTGTCTACTCTCTTTAGTCCTCTCAGTGTCCCACTTCTTCTTAGCTAGCCCCTTTCCCTGTTTACACTCCTGGACTTCCTCATTCCACCACCAAGTCTCCTTGTCCCCTTTTCCCTTACCTGATGATACACCAAGTACTCTCTTACCTGTCTCCCTGATCACATTGGCTGTAGTTGTCCAGTCAACTGAAAGCACCTCCTTACTACCCATAGCTTGTCTCAACTCCTCCCTAAAGACTACACAACATTCTTCCTTTCTCAGCTTCCACCACTTTGTCCTCTGCTCTGCCTTTGTCCTCTTGTAAATTGTCTAGATTAACTGAGTGTGTCCAGGACATAAAAGATTGGATGACCAATAACTTTCTTTTATTAAATTCAGATAAGACAGAGATATTACTTATTGGCCCAAAAACCAGCACACAACAGCTTTCACAATTCAGCTTGCGCTTAGAAGGATGTACTGTTATTACCAGCTCAGCAGTAAAAGATCTGGGAGTAATATTAGACAGTAACTTGTCTTTTGAAAATCACATTTCAAATATCACAAAAACAGCCTTTTTCCATCTTCGAAATATTGCTAAACTTAGGAACATCTTATCCGTATCTGATGCAGAAAAACTAGTTCATGCATTCATGACCTCCAGACTGGACTATTGTAATGCATTACTAGGTGGTTGTCCTGCATCCTCAATAAACAAGCTTCAGTTAATCCAAAATGCAGCTGCCAGGGTTCTCACTAGATCCAGAAAATATGATCATATAACCCCAATATTATCATCCCTGCACTGGCTACCTGTTCAGTTTAGAATAAATTACAAAATAGTATTACTTACATACAAGGCCTTAAATGGTTTAGCTCCCACATACCTAACCAGTCTTCTGATACGCTACAATCCACCACGCGCCTTAAGATCACAAAACTCCGGACTTCTGGTAGTTCCCAGAATTTCAAAATCTACAAAGGGGGGTAGGGCTTTTTCATATTTAGCTCCAAAGCTTTGGAATAGCCTTCCAGACAGTGTTCGGGGAGCAGACACGGTTTCTCAGTTCAAAAGTAGACTCAAGACGCATCTTTTTAATCTGGCATACACATAACTCATCCCATAATCTCATACTCCAGTACACCTATACCGAATGGCAACTACGCTAATTTCCCCCATCTGTTCTGTATTTCTCTACCCATCCCGAGGCATCGGGAGATTTTGCCAGCTTCAGTAGACAAAGGCCGACCCTGCGAGGTTCCTGAGGCATCCAGAGAAGGACCAGCTCCAACTGGATTCAGCTTTATGATGGTTGGAGCTACACATGCTGCTCCTGTGCTTCCAGTGATCCAGACCTCATCTGCCCTCTGCACCTACTGACTCGTCCCTATGCTGAACTGGTCTTCATGACAAATTTAAATAATTTCTGTCATATTGAATTTTCACCTGCACAACACACAAGATGTTATATCATTTCTATCTGTTATCACCCAAATGAGGATGGGTTCCCTGTTGAGTCTGGTTCCTCTCAAGGTTTCTTCCTAATGCCATCTCAGGGAGTTTTTCCTTGCCACCGTCGCCGTCACCCTTGGCTTGCTCATCAGAGAAATTTCATTCATTCGTCTCATTATTATCTGCACATTTTTCTCACACATCCACACTTCCAATGATTTTCTTTTCTATAATTATTATTATTATTTGTTTTTATTTATTTATTTTCTATTATAATTTTATTTATTTATTCATTATTTTATATATAATTATTCTATATATATAATTATTTTTTTTTTTGTTAAATTTCTTTAATTTTTGTGAAGCTGCTTTGAGACAATGACCATTGTTAAAAGCGCTATATAAATAAAATTGAATTGAATTGAAATTCACCGTCCTCACCACCAGGGTTATTTTACACACCACCATTCTGTGTTGTCTGGCTACACTCTCCCCTACCAACACTTTGCAGTCACTAATCTCTTTCAGATTACAACGTCGACACAAGATGTAGTCCACCTGAGTGCTTCTGCCTCCGCTCTTATATGTCACCCTATGTTCCTGCCTCTTCTGGAAGAAAGTATTTACTACTGCCATTTCCATCCTCTTTGCAAAGTCCACCACCATCTGTCCTTCTACATTCCTGTCCTGAAGACCAAACCTGACAATCACATTTTCATCCCCTCTGTTCTCTTCCCCAACATGTCCATTGTAGTCTGCACCAATCACAACTCTCTCACCTCTGGGGATGCTCTGCATCACTTCATCTAACTCACTCCAGAATGTCTCCTTCTCTTCTAACTCACATCCTACCTGTGGAGCATAACCACTAACAACATTGAACATCACACCATCAATTTCCAGCTTCAGACTCATCACCCTATCTGATACTCTCTTCACCTCTAGGACATTCCTTACAAACTCCTCTTTCAGGATAACTCCTACTCCATTTCTTTTCCTATCCACACCATGGTAAAACAATTTGAACCCTGATCCTAAGTTTCTGCCTTTGCTACCTTTCCACCTGGTCTCCTGGACACACAGTATATCCACCTTCCTTCTCTGCATCATATCAACCAACTCTCTTCCCTGCCCTGTCATGGTCCCAACATTCAAGGTCCCTACTTTCACTCCTAAACTCTTGCCTTTCCTCTTCTCTCTCTGCTTTCGAACACGCCTTCCTCCTCTCCTTCTTCGACCAACAGTAGCCCAATTTCCACCAGCACCCTGTAAGTCAACAGCACCAGTGGCGGTCGTTGTTAACCCGGGCCACGACCGATCTGGTATGGAAATGATATTTCTGATTTGCATCATTGATTTGGCAAATGTTTTACGTCGGATGCCCTTCCTGACACAACCCTCTGCATTTATCCAGACTTGGGACTGGCACAAGAAGACACTGGATTGCGCCCCGCCATGGTTGCATTGTAGAAAAAAATATTAAAATCCGTAAAATTTACAGTATAATGAGTGCAGTCCCATACAACCAATAACGTTGCTCCGTATTTTTTATGGTAAATTTCTGGCAACCACAGCAGCCAGTTTTTTACCATAAAATTTTTAAGTTTATTTTTTACAGAGCAGATATTTTTCTGATTTTTAAACTCTATCAACAAAGGTTTAGTACAATATAAACTGATGCTTCATGATATTAGTAACAAATACCTTCTCTGAGAGTTTCCTTTTTATAAATACAGTATATCATAAATTTTACTGCAATAAACCATATTTTCATATGTTTTTAACTGTTAAATTTAAGGTCTTACTCTGTAAAACTAATTACAGTTTTTCACTGTAAATTCTACGGTTATCCCAAGTTTTGTGAAATACGGTTTTATTCTGTAGCATTTATACGGTATTTTACTGTTAGAATTACGATTTTTTATAGTGAAGTATTCATACTTCGTTACTTGACACCTCTGCTCTGGAGCAAATATCAGCATTTTAACAATTTCTTTATTCCAGTTAAGTGTAGTCAGCTGTTGCTATGGAAACCGTAATGCATTAGAGCTGCTGTTATATAGAATATAAACACTATATAGTGAAACCTCAGATTGCAAGTAACGCGGTTTGCGAGTGTTCCGCAAGACGAGCAAAGATTTGTAATAAATTTTGACTTGAGAAATGAGCAAGTCTTGGTTTACAAGCACCGAGTATCATATCATTTTTAAAGGTAAAGTGCAGGTTGATTTTTACTTTATATTTTGTATTAATTATTTTTATGTATTTATTTTTTGGGCTGTGGAATGAATAATTTGAGTTTCCATTATTTCTTATGGGAAAATTACATTTGGTTTACAAGTGTTTTGGAATATGAGCCCGCTTCCCGAACGAATTATGCTCGTAATCCAAGGTTTCACTGTATGTACCCTGACAGAATTGCAGGTTTATATTAATTAAATGCATTACTAAAACTACAGTATACAGGGCTTTTATAAATAATATTACATAAATTACAATAAAAATTTTTTCTATAGTTTATTCTTATTTCACTTAATAAGTTATTTATTATTGATAATCTTGTTTTTTAAGATCACAGGCCGTTCACTGCACATTGTGCTGTGTGACTGTGTATGTGACAAATAAAATTTTAATTTGAATTAATAATGTCACATTATAACTGTGTATTATAGAGATACAGATTACAGATACAGATATTATATACTCTTCAGCCGAACGATGTGTGTGTCATCCGTGCAGTAAACTCCAGCACTCTGGATCTTTTAATGATGTTGCCCAATGAAGACGTCTCGGTTTTCCACCGACACGCAGTGCAGTCTTTCACAACCTGTTCATTCTGAAGTGTTAGCGGTGTTTCCTGCAGTCCTGAACTTAAGCTCCTGACGGTGTTTAGTCGTTTAGGCTCTGTGACAACACACGCCTTAAATCACTGTTGAACTGACTGTGTGTTAGCGACGCATTATTGAGATGTCCTGAGGATCATTCAGGTCTCCGCTCTGTCACACCAAGCTGTCAGGAATCACACCTCACCTGTTCCTCCAGGAGAATGTAAAATCTACAGGCTGAGTTGAACTCTGATGTCTGATGAATCTCCTACAATTTCAGTTCAGGTAGATAATATGAAGCTTAAAATGACAGGATGTTGTTTTGTTTGTTTAGCTGAAGTCTGTTTCTGTGCCATGTTTACACTTTGTGTCTGTGTACAGTATTTTACTGTAGTACACTGTCACTATTTATCACAATTTTTATTTATTAATCATAAGTTGATGTGAACGTGGGGTGAGTGAGGAGGAGGGGTTATCATTAACTCATAAAATATACAATTGGTAGGACTCAGAGAGAGATTCCTAAAAACAGGAAATTCTACAAGTAAGGCTCGCAGACTCGTCACTCCAAGATTCCTACAAATTAAAGAATATTTATTATTAGAAAATCACCAAGAACCAGCCGATACGATATCATCACGATACTCGGGTGCTGTTTTAATTTTTACTTTATTACAATTATAAACTAAATTAGCAAACTATATGCTGTGCCACATGAACAGTATAAACCTGCAGGTTCTTATCAGGATTATAAGAACAGCAACATTTTACCCCCTGAGTATGAACACCAGAATATCAGCCACGCTGCACACTGGGTAATGGACACGGACCAATCAATGTGTGTGTGCCCTAAGAGGAGGCCAATCTACAAAGTCAATATTCTCTAGTTATTTGATTTTTTTGTAACCCAAATAATTACACCTATATATCACTTTAATGTCTTTCCCTTTGACCAGCAGGGGGCAGTATTTACCAGACCAAAGAGATTCCCCGCTGTGTGTTATTGGAGTCACTGTCCTGTGATTTATTACATTTTAATAAATATTATATTATGTCAGAAATTTTGATTTTATTATTTTACATTTTTTGTTACCTTTGTTTTTGCGAACATTGATGTTTTAACTGAAAATACATTTATTTGAACAATTCAAGTAACAGACACAGAATGAAAAACAAGGAACACTTTGTCTCCTTTCATCTTCTCTCTGATTAGCTGATTAGAAAACTGGTGTGTGTGTGTGTTTGTGTTTTTGTGTGCGTGTGTTGGTTCTGTATGTGTGTGTGTGTTTGTGTGTGTGTGTGTGTTTTTGTGTGCGTGTGTTGGTTGTGTGTGTATTTCTGTATGTGTGTTTGTGTGTGTGTGTTTTTGTGTGCGTGTATTGGTTGTGTGTATTTCTGTATGTGTGTTTATGTGTGTGTGTTTTTGTGTGCGTGCATGTGTGTGTGTATGTTTGTCTTTGTCTCCTTTCATCCTCTCTCTGAAGGCTGATTAGCAAACTGGTGTGTGTGTGTGTGTGTGCGTGTGTATGTGTTTTTGTGTGCGTTTGTGTGCGTATGTGCAGAGGTGGAAAGTAACGAATTACATTTACTCGCATTATTGTAATTGAGTTGATTTTTTGTGTATTTCTACTTTTTAAAGTAGTTTTTAAAATCTGTAATTTTACTTTTACTTAAGTATGTTTTGTTTGAAGTATTGTAATTCGCTACATTTTAAATCATATTCGCTACTGAGTAAAAAATAAATGAAAATGATAAAATAATAAAAATATTATGCTTTTGCGCTCGCATGTGTGTATCATGTCCTGGTCGCGCGCCGCTCCAGACTCCACTCCAGGTTTTCTGATATCGGCACCTTCCTGACCTTCCACACGGTCGCTTCCGCCCTGAGAGTGACGTCATCGACTAGCGCGACCATATATAACCCGGAGAGAGACGCGGGAAAGATGAAAGAGGTTGTGATTTTGGCGTTTTGATATTTGGTTGTGTATTCTGGTTTTGACTTTTTGCCTCCAATTGACTTGGATTATTTCTTTGTCCCTTTGGTTTGTCTTTGTATATATTTGTAGATAATTTCACTGTTTTCGGTTTAGGGAGTCCGGGAAGGTACCTGTATTTTTGTTTGTGTTTTTTTTTTTTTTTGCAGGTAATCTAGCTACTAAATATAAATACCACTTTGTTTATTATTTTGGCCTGGGTCCACCCTGAATCTGATCCTCCTCCTCCTCCTGGTGTGTGTCTGTGTGTGTGTGTGTGTGTGTGTGTGTGTACAAACCTCATTATTTCATCAGTTAATGATTGGATCTAGTTCTTTCTGCCATATACCACCATTTCCATACAGTTTAAAATAGAACCCTGAACCATTCTTTTGCTGTTTGGCCCTAGACTGGGACGTAACACCATATTTAAGTGACCACTTTGATTTTCAAGCACAAGAAAGACAACAGCTTTATTATGCAAAGGTGTTCAATCAGTTAAAAACTACTAGTTTGAGATTTATATCTGCTCATCTTTTTTGAACTACGCTAGAATGCGTCATCCCAGCCCTGCTGTTAAAAAAATAAAAATAAAAAAGTAACTCGGTAACTTTTACTCTGAGTAAATTTTTTTAATGAGCTACTTTTTACTTTTACTTGAGTAGATTTTTATAATGGTAACTTTACTTGTACTTAAGTAAAATTTCACTGAAGTAACAGTACTTGTACTTGAGTACAAAATTTTATTACTCTTTCCACCTCTGTGTGTGTGTATGTGTGCGTGTGTGTTTGTGTGTGTGTGGTTGTGTGTGTATTTGTGTGTGTGTGTGTGCGTGTGTTTGCGTGTGTGTGTGTGAGTGTGTGTGTGTATGTGTTTTTGTGTGCGTTTGTGTGCGTGTGTGTATGTATGCGGGTGTGTTTGTGTATTTGTGTGTGTGTGTGTGAGTGTGTTTGTGTGCGTGTGTGCTTGCGTGCGTGTGTGAGTGTGTGTTTGTGTGTGTATTTGTGTGTGTTTGTGTGTGTGTGTATTTGTGTGTGCATGTGTGTGTTTGTGTGTGTATTTGTATGTGTGTTTTTGTGTGCGTATGTGTGTGTGTATGTGTCTTTGTTTGTGTGTATGAATGTGTGTTTGTGTGAGTGTGTTTGTGTGTGTCTTTGTGTGTGATTGTTTGTGTGTGTGAGTGTGTGTGTTTGTATGTGTGTGTATATGTGTCTTTGTGTGTGTGTTTGTGTGTGTGTGTGTTTTTATTTGTGTCTTTGTGTGTGTGTATGTGTGTTTGTGCATGTTTATGTGTGTTTGTGTGTGTGAATGTGCTTCACATTGTTCATATGGAAATGAGTTTGATCTGCTCAACTCCGCCCCTACCACTGACTCATCTTGGAGGACGCTACCAGCTCAAGGCTAATGGCTGTGTAAAAGCTAAAGTTTCCTATGATGCTCAGCGCTGAATGAAGCTATTAAATCGATTAAAGTTCTATCAGTGCTGTAGCCGCGTGTGATGGTGAATCATCAGGTGATTAGCCGAAGCGCTGCACTGTGTCCCGACCCTGTGTGCAGATTTATCAGGTTTATCAGATCGGCTCAGCTGATTAACAGCTCTATAAATTCATTAAACAAAGATTTTCCCACGATACGAGCAGCAGAATTACTCACCTGTAGAGGGCGATGATCAGATCACAGCTAACACATCACATCATGTTGCGTAACTCCGCCTTGTGTTTTGTGTCGTAAAATGTTCATCATCTGAATCGTCCAAGTTCTCACTTCAGTCAGGTCATGAAGGTTGGAGCCGCAGTCTGTGGAAACACTGGGGGAGTGCAGGTGTAGACAAACAATAAACAGTGTAATTCAATTACTAAAAGTTCATTAATGTTCACTGACAAGCATTCGGACCTGAGTGTGCTGAGTGTGTGTGTGTGTGTGTGGGATGTGTGTGTGTGTATGCAGCATGTTGAAATACACAGAGAGAGAAGTCAAGCTCAGTGTGAATCATCTTTAGTCAATCTTAAATAATAGATAACATTTAAAGTCCAATCAAACAGAAGCACTGTAGGACACTCACACATATATGCACACACCTCATTGTTACATCATCTCAAACACTCCTAAAAGAAAAACCTCAGAACTTTATAGTTTAAATCCAAATTAATTTGTTGTGCCAGTTCAGTTTCACAAAAAACACAAAATAACCGCAAAGTTAATATTCTCAGTATTCAATTATATATTATATTTATTCCTGCGCTCTGATTGGTCAGAAGGTGTTGATTAATTCTCTGACAGCAGACGATTCTCTGACGAATCTAGCTATGTAGACAAACTTTTTTTTTTTTTTTTGCCATGCTGTATACATATTTATTTCTGCTGTACACTAGGACACTATAACATGGGGGCCTACGGGAAGTGACTCACTGTGGTGGCCTAGTGGTCACGATGGGTCGTTCATGAACGATTCGTTCTTTTTGAACGAATCTTTAACATGACTCAGATGAACGAGTCGTCTCGGAGAGTGATTCGTTCATTTTCTATTGGGCGCGCATGCGCAAAGCATCGCAAAACCTCCGTATGTTATATACAGGAAACAGTATTGAACGATTCTCAGCAATAAGTCTTTGAGTCTCGAGTCGTTCGTTCCTTTGACATGTGACTCCCATAGACGCTATGCAGTGCAATAGATTCAAAAGAACGAACGACTCAGACTGGAGGGTATAAGAGGTGAGCTGCACATTCTGTTTATTATAATATGTTCTTAGTTACATTGTAATATTTTCATAACTGGAACTATAGCCAAAATGTGTGCATGTTGACGTATTGGGGGTATTTTTATTGAAAACGCAACATTTCTGATCAAAAGAACGAAATGACTCAAAAAAAGATTTGTTCATTTTGATGAACGAGATTCAAAGAACCGAATCACTAAAATTATTCGAACTTCTCATCACTATTCCATAGTAACATCATGAGGAGTGAAGGAGCAAGAACTGACGTGATGTTTTAAGAAAATAATTACATTAATTGCTTCATTGTATCTCTTCATCATACACACACATGCACACACAGAGTGTTTATTACTTATTTATGGCACTATACAGCTATATTCAAATTATAGTATCATTTTTAAGTGTGTGTGTATCGTTCCAGCTGAATAATTCGGCTCTAATTGGTTTTATCCTCAATTAACGAGCGAGACATTAACGACGTCTTTCCGTCAAGTTGCCTGAGTTTATAATTAACAGCGTTTGATTGATAACTCAGACCGAGCACAGGTTTGGACTTTAGCTCCCTGCTGTGTGTGTGTGTGTGTGTTTGTATTTGTGTGTGTGTGTGTTTCTGTCTCCACACACCTCACACATTAATAACACACTCCTACATCCTCTGTGTTTGTTAAAAAGATTCAGCCGTTTTCATGAATGAGTTATGCGTCTCATTATCAGAAGGACGAGACGCTGTGTGTCTCCTGGAGCCGAGCCGAGGTGCGTACATGACGACTCACACGTTACAGCCGGTAAACCCTCCGGAGCTGGCACAGAGCCAAACAGTCAGCTGTAATGAGGTCAAAGTCAACGCTACTTTTTCCACCAGCACACTTACAGAGCTGCTGAGTGGAAACCTGAACCCACTCACACACACACACACACACACACACACACACACACGACCACACACACACACAGGTGTACGCTAGTTAATTAGTCATTAAACCTTATTGTACAAATATAACAAATTAGCTATAAATATGTTGGTAGTGTTCAACACACACACACACACACACACACACACACACCCACACAGTCCTGTCCACACTGATAAATGCAGTAAGGTAAAGCTGTTGAGTGTTAGACAGAGACGCCGGCGAGTTTCCCATCACAGCACGCCTTACCGTAAATCCAGCAGGACATTTCACACACACACACACACACACACACAAACACAAGCCTGTGATTTAATCTAAACTCAGGATGAGTAATAGTCTAATTTCCACTTTCACTTTTCAGCAGGTTTCGTAAGCGTGTACGCGGCGGCACTGTGAGGACACACATGTTTCTCTTCTGCACTGGATGTGATTTTTTACCTGTTGGTTTTGGATGTACAGTGTGTTACACTCATACACACCACAGAAAACTACACCGCAACGTGTACAGCGCCAGATTCTGCTTTAATCCCCAAACCAGCCAGAAGCAGATGCACTTAGTCACGCTGACGCTCCGCGTGGAACTTTAGTCCTCCTGAGTGTCAGTGAATCTGTAGGGTGATGTCTCTGTCTCAAAGAACACAAACTCAACCTGCAGCATCTGCTGACACATCAAGTGACAAACCATATATATATAAATATACTGTATATATTATTATTATTATTATATGTGTTTTACAATAAAGTTCTGGGTTAGGGTTCCTGAGTTAAATTTCCTGAAATACAGTTCCTAAGTTATTGTTATGGGTTAAAGTTCCTGGTTTAAAGTTCCTGGTTTAAAGATCAGGGTTAAAGTTCCTGTGTTGTAATTCTAGGTTTAAGTTTCTGAAAAAAAAAATCTCAAATAAAGTTCTTGTTTTAAAGCAACTGAAATAAAATTCCTCGGTTAAAGTTCCTGGAATTATTAATGTTTCCTGATGTAAATGTGTTTTTAGTTCCTGCTGTTGTTGATGTTAATAAAAATCCACACCCCACCCATCCTCTGGTACTGCCTAAGGAAAAAAAAACGCAGTTCCATGTTTGTGCTGAGAGAAGTTCATGGTGCTGAGGAAGAAAACTTCCAGAGACGACATGAGGTTAGAACCTTGAGAGGAACCAGAGGGAACCCATTCTCATGTGGGTGACCCAAACATAACATTTCCATATGTTTGGAAAGTTGCGCATGGAGTTCCTGGTGTACACAGTAGACAGGTTTAGCTCGTACCTTTAAGCCCAAACCCGGTGTTCCAGTCAGTCCATCTCAGCTGCTGTGAAAGGTCAGCGGGATTAGGAGAGAGCTCTGTGGTGCTCTGGGGCTTTGTGACATGTGACATTAAACAACAACCGCTGCGTAATGCAGGGTCAAAGGTCACTGTTACGTTTACTGGGACGAAGGGTAAATTAAGAATCTCTGCTTGGGATCCATTTCTATTTAGGGCTAAGGCACAGAGTCACGTCTGACCACATGACCACATGACCAACACAAACACACTGATTAACACATTAAATATGAAGCATTTAAAAACTAGGGATTTTTATGGAAAATAATGTGTGTGATTAAGACGAATCGAATGTGCTGATTGGTCAGTTGCTTCCACGCCCACAATGATGTCATCTAGTCGACCTCAGTGTTTCAGGGGGAAACTTTAAGACTTTAATCTTAAACTGTTGATATGTGTAGAAACCAAACTCAGCCGCATCTCTCTCTCTCTCTCTCTCTCTCTCACACACACACACACACACACATACACATTATTTTTTATTCTCTCAAGACAGAACGCTTCTTTATTCTAATAATTACTGTCATTTCTGTCTCAGAGCTCACTATATTAGTTTTTCATTTTTTCTACTGCTTATACGTTTGCCAATATTTTTATGTGTGTCTGTGTGTATGGTGTTGCAGTGTGTGTGTATTGTTGCAGTGTGTGTGTAACTCAACTGGTTAAACACACACACTTGTTCTGTAGATCAGTAAATCACTGTGACATTCACACCTGAGAGGGAGATTTATATCCAGTAGATTAGTGTCATCACTAATCTCTCTGCCAACACACACACACACACACACACATACACAGTGTTCCATCGAGGAATGATACACAGAAATAGCAGAACCTTGACCGGTTTATCGGAAACGTTCCAGCTGTTGTGATCATTGAGTATCTGCAGTTTTTGTAGAAGCACGGTGATGATATTAGTGTGTGTGTGTGTGTGTGTGTGTGTGTGTGTGTGTGTGAGTCTGTGGTATGTGTGTGTGTGTGTGTGTGTGTGTGTGTGTGTGTGTGTGTGTTGGTGGGTGTGCGAGTGAGTGTGTGTGTGTGTGTGTGTGTGTGTGTGATGGTGTGTGTGACAATGCCCAGGATGAGTGCGAAAGACAATGCCATGATTGTGGATGTTATAGAAAATGGTATTAGTCCTGTGTGGTGTGAGTCAGGAGTTTTAAACACACACACACACACACACACACACACACACACACACACACACACACACACACACACACACACACAGAAACATTTGCTAATCCCAAAAGTGTGTGTGTGTGTGTGTGTGTGTGTGAGGTCTCTCCTGACACTGTGTGAGGTCTCTGCCAGCTGAATGCTGATGGATTGTGTGTGTGTTTGTGTGTGTATGTGTGTGTGTGTGTGTCTGTGTGGTTCAGGCCATGAGACTCAGCTGCAGGTCGCAAGGTTAAATGAGGACACAACAGTGTTTAAGGTCACATCATTACGTCAGGGCCTCGACTGACGCCCTGCTGTGTGCGTGTGTGTGTATGCGTGTGTGTGTGTGTGTGTGTGTATATATACACGCTGTATTCTCCGTCAGTGTATTCATTCTATTCAAAAGATTTTTGCTGATTACAATACGACGATAAGTAAATAAAAATATGAGACTTCATGTTGTGCCATATTCCAGGAAGTTAATCAGCGGTAGGCAGAGTGATGGAGCGAGACGCTGTTACCACATGGAGTTGATTATTTTTCTCCAATAGCACAACCTGAGTGTTTTATTACACCACTCTTACACCTCAGCAACTTATCAATGATCCCAGTATTAAATATTCATTAAATCCACAATAAGGAATTGTTTATGTTTATAATTACACGCCTCTGCGAGCTAAACAAACCGTACCGTATCAGAGAAAGAACATTAATAAACCCCTGCAGTGTGATGATGTGTGTTATTTAATCAATACCACACTCAAGGCCAAGATGTTGTACTAATTATCAGCACAGTTGTGAGATGCGATTGTAGGCACCTGGGCGTGGCCTGAATACTGACGATATCGCAGCCTTGCTGATATTCAGTACAACAGCACGACCTTGAGTGTGGTATTGCTTTTATTTAACAGTTCCGTCAACCAAAAACAGTTATTTAGCTCCGCCCACACATATCCTTATGTGCCTCATTGAGTTAACTATCCACCACTTGTGGAGCTGGATACTGACAGTTGGCAAGCGACAGTTAGTGTAATTAACAGGAGGTGAGAGTCGAGTTAAACTCTTAGCGGAACTCTGTAGTCAGAAGGTGATGGGAATAAACCATGGAGGTGGTGGACAGTCCTGAGAAACTCACCAGATTTACTTTATATTTACACTTATTACACTTTAGAATATCAGCTCCATTAACTTCAGGGTTCTGGGGTCGAATCCCAAATAGTGAAACTATGTAGCTAGTGCACCATGTAGGGTTTAAAATCCCTTGTTCCACACAGCAGGTAGTGCCCTTGATCAAGGGGTAGAGAGAGATTTGGGATTCAGCCTTGTGTTAGAAGCTAGTTAGCTTTGTAGCTAAGTGTTCGCCGTGAACAGAATGACACGGAGGGTTCAGAGGCGATACAGAACGACTTAGAAGTGATTAGTGCAGAGACGGCGTGTTGTTTAAGACGATATAACGTTATCAGAATTATTTTTTTCTTTTGCAACAAGAACAGGAACTAATAAAAAAACATAAGAGCAGCATAACATGGGCTAGTTGTGATTCAAATGATTAAGACTCTGAGTTCCTGATTGGAGCATTTAGGGTTCGAGCCCCTGCACTGCCGAATTGACCCATGTGCAAGACCTTTGACCCTATCTACTTCAGGGAGCGCTGTATCCTCTCTGACCTGCACTCTGACCCCGGCTTCCTAAGTGGGATATGTAAAAAAAAAAATAATAATAAATAAATATATATATGCGGTGGTGTAGTGGTTAGCACTGTCGCCTTGCACCTCCAGGGTCTGGGTTCGATTCACCGGCCAGAGTTTGCATGTTCTCCCCGTGCTTGGTTGGTTTCCTCCGGGTACTCCGGTTTCCTCCCACAGTCCAAAGATATGCAGGTTAGTCTAATTGGCGTTCCTAAATTGCCCATAGTGTGTGATTGGGTGTGTGAGTGTGTGTATGTGTGTGTGCCCTGCGATGGATTGGCACCCTGTCCAGGGTGTACCCCACCTAGTGCCCGAAGACTCCTGGGATAGGCTCCAGGTCCCCGCGACCCTGAACACAGGATTAAGCGGTATAGAAAATGAATGAATATATATATATTTCAGTGTCCTGTAAGGTATGTGTGACAATCTATTTAATCTTAATAAAACCCCAACAATCATAGCGGATGAGTCTGAGTACCCATCAGTATTTTAGAGCTTTGGTGTGTTGTGTGCTTAAATAAAGTCCACAGCAACACAATCCAGCAGGACGTTGTGATAGATTTCAGTGTGGATTTCATGAAGAGTTGGAGTGAATGAAGCAGAGTTTCTCTGAAGGCAGCGCGCTGTGTTGAACCGCACGGCTCACAGTCTCGTCTGAGCTGCTGGAGTGGGACACCGCGGGAGCGCACTCGGCTCTTTCCCAGCCGTATTGTCTCTTACGTTAGAGAATCCATAAACGCTCACCACAATAAGCCGGGTCTCAGCGTTTTCTCAGACAGAATGACGAGGTCTGTTTTTCTCTAATTGGTGATCAGAGTGGAGAAGAAAGCTAACGATGGCGGTGTTGTTGAAGTGTGTGCTGTGGATGACAACGTCTCTGACCTCAACCTGTCATTACTGTCTCTCCACTCTTGTCTCTTTCCATCCTTTCACTCTCTCCTGAAATAAAGCCCACGCAAACACACAGCCCACTTTTAGACATAACTGCATGTTAGCATATTTAGCGACGCCTTTTATAGCTAGCAACAGGGAGACTGGCGTGTTACACGGGACATGGAAAAGCGAGCGCCTCACCTCCAACACAGTTAAAGAACTTTAGAATCTCAGGAGAGCACAGATTTCTGAAAAGCATTTCTGGAATTATTTTCTTCAAATAAATTCTTTGTCTACTGCAGAATTTCACAGAATTATTTACTCATTAACATCACATGATTATAAATAAATAGAAACGATGATTTATGTTAAATAATAGATTTCAATCTATTACAAATGGTTGAGAAACATCTCTACACTTTTATCTTCATGAAAATGTTCCAGGATCTTTTTTTTTTCTTTTTTTTTCCATACTTTATTTATAAGTTTTTCTAGCATTACAGAGTTATCAAAGACATGTCGAAAATACAGTTTACATAACCCTTCACCCTGACTATACATAGGAAAGGTAGTTAGAATGTAAATAAGGGATTATCAAAATAAAATGCAATCAATAACCTCTTAATAATAAAGAACAGTTATTGTGACCCCCACCCTCCCCACCCTCCCCCCTCCTCCCCCCTCCTCCCCCCTAAAAAAATTTAAAAAAAATAAAAATTGTACACTTGTGCCATAGACATTTTAGAGCATTTAACCCTTGAATCAAACATACATATCAACATAAATATAAGTCCTCCACCCGGGGGGACAACATAGACATTATTTTCAATTGAGCAGGGGAGTGTGTGTTTCCATGTACTCAAGAAAAGAGCCCCAAATCTTACAGAAGCTCTTGGAAGATCCCCTAAGTGCATGCCTAATTTTTTCCAGTTTGATGAAGTGAAAGATTTCTTTAATCCACCTTGAATGGGTAGGTGAGTCAACTGATTTCCATTGCATTAGAATCAAACGCCTAGCCAGTAGGGATACAAAGGCCACAAATTCTGCCTTGTAGCCTAGAAGATGAACTGATAAGGGAAGCACACCGAAGAGTGCTGTTATAGCTACAGGTTTGATTGCTGTCCCAACTACCTGAGATATTGTTTCAAATATTTGGACCCAATACCCATGTAAACTTGGGCAGGACCAGAACATATGTGTCAGGGTCGCTGGACCCTGATGACAACGGTCGCAGATAGGATCAACATCAGAGTAAATTTTGGAGAGCCTGACTTTAGTCCAGTGAACACGATGGAGTATTTTGCATTGGATCCATCCATGATTGGCACATAGAGATGAAGTATGCACCCTATTCAAGATATTGTCCCATAGTTCATCTGGAATCTCTTCCGATAAGTCTTCCTCCCACTGTGTTTTTAAAGATGTTAGTGAACTACTATGCAGGAGACATATTTTATCATAAATGTAGGAGATCATCCCTTTCCCACTAGGCCCTGGTTCAAGGAATGAGTCCAAGGGAGTTGGAACTGGCAGATTAGGAAACTGAGGATGCATATCCCGAATGAAACTGCGAACCTGTAAATACCGGAAAAAATTATTTTGGGGCAATAAAAACTTATCTGAAAGCTGCTTAAAAGATGCAAAAACATCATCTATATATAAATCTCTAAACACAGACAAGCCGTAGGTTGCCCAATGGGAAAAAGTCCTATCCATCATGGATGGTGGGAAAACAAAGTTTGAAGCTATGGGGGCTGACATAGGGAAAGCTTGTAATCCTTTATGCCATCTAAACTGTTTCCAGATTCGCAATGAAGTTTTTACAATTACATTTTTAGCAAAGAGAGCGTGTGAACTATTAATTGGGGAATGTAACAGGGCTGCTAGTGTAGTGGGCAGACAAGAGGTTATTTCCATAGCAAGCCACATAGGTAAACACTGAGGCTGGCTTAGCCAGTACTGAAAGACTCTAAAGTTAGCCGCCCAATAGTAGTACTGAAAGTTGGGCAAGGCCATACCTCCAAGAGACTTAGGACGCTGAAGAAGTACTTTACGGATTCTAGCAGTCTTTTTATTCCATATAAACTCTGTAATTAGACCGTCAAGTCTTCGGAAAAAGGACTGAGGGAGAAAAACAGGGATGCACTGAAACAGATATGAGAATTTTGGGAGGGTATTCATTTTCACAGTATTAATTCTGCCTGCCAAGGACAGAGGGAGCACTGACCACCTCTCAAAGTCTTTCTGAACTTGGGACATCAAATTATCAAAGTTAAATTTTGAAAGATCTTGAAATCTATTGGTTATCCAAACCCCAAGGTATTTAAATTTACTCTGTGCCATTTTGAATGGCAAAGTATGTAAGGGATATTCTTTGGCGGCTGAATTTAGTGGGAAAATTTCACTTTTGGATAAATTTAGTTTATAGCCTGAAATAGAACCAAAAGATTGCAGAATATTAATAGCTGCCGGAACTGACACAGTAAAATCTGAAATATAAAGAAGAAGATCGTCTGCATATAGCGAGACCTTCTGCTCTGTACCCATTCTTGTTATTCCTTTTATTAATGGGTTGATTTTCAAAGCAGTAGAAAGGGGTTCGATGGCAATGGCAAAAAGAAGTGGGCTCAAGGGGCATCCTTGACGAGTGGATCTATGGAGGTTAAAGTATTCAGACCGAGTATTATTAGTTCTAACTGAGGCTTGGGGAGCGGAATACAACAGTTTTACCCATGAGATGAATCTTGCACCAAAACCAATTTTTTTTAAAGTATAAAACAAATATCCCCATTCCACCCGATCAAATGCTTTCTCAGCATCTAATGATATTACAGCTTCCGGGGTAGAACAGGATGAAGAATTGTACACAACATTACATAATCGTCTAACATTGAAAAAAGAATGTCTACTCTTTATAAAACCGGTCTGGTCTGGAGATATAATTGATGGCAATATAGATTCCAGTCGCATTGATAGTAGTTTTGACAATAACTTAAAGTCTACATTAAGTAAACTAACAGGCCGGTATGAGGAGCATTCCAAAGGGTCTTTATCCTTTTTAAGGATCAGGGAGATTGAGGCTTGATTAAGTGTTTGAGGAAGTTTAAGTGACTTAAATGATTCGTTATACATTTCTATTAGTATGGGAGCCAATTTACTTATGAACTTCTTGTAAAACTCTACTGGATATCCATCGGGTCCAGGACATTTGCCACACTGTAAAGAGGAAGCAGCTTGGATCAGTTCTTCTATACTAATGGGTGCTTCAAGTTGATCAACTGAATTAGAATTAACTCTTGGGATATTAAAGGCACTGAAAAAGTTATCAAAATCAGATGAATTAGCAGTTTGCTCAGAAGCATAAAGTGAAGTATAATAGTCCTTAAACTGATTATTGATTAATATGGGATCTGTTGTTATTCCTGTAGGTATTCGGATTTGGGGGATAAGGTGGGAAGTTGATTCATGCCTTAGTTGTAGGGCTAGCAGCCTACCTGCTTTGTCACCCTCTTCATAATACCTAGACTTGGTTCTAAGTAATAAATTCTCTGCATGACTTGTTGACAGAATATCAAACTCTGCCTGTAATGACTGGCGTTCCTTATAAATATCTGAAGATGGGGTAACCGCATACATGTTGTCTAGCTGAATAATTTTTTGTGTTATCTCCGTGCGTCTCTTTTTGTTTAACTTTCCCCTGTGACTAATATATGAAATGATTTCTCCTCTAAGAAATGCCTTCAAAGTCTCCCAAAGAAGAGATGCAGATATCTCTGGGCTGCTATTTGTGGATATAAAAAAGTCTATTTTATTAGAGACATACTCTACAAAGCTTTGGTCTAATAGCGTACGAGTATTCAGCCGCCACAATGGACGTGTGCCATCCGACCCCTCCAAGTAGATATTCATAGTTACTGGTGCATGGTCTGATATTAAAATAGCATTATAATCACATGATTCTACAGACTGAATAAGTTTATTATCTATTATAAAGTAGTCAATGCGTGTGTATGTTTGGTGCACATGAGAAAAAAAAGAGAATGCTCTACCATGTGGATTGAAAAAACGCCAGGGATCTGAAACTGAAAATTCCTCCATAAATGATTGAATTATACGAGCAGATTTTGAGGGTGAATTGCGTTTGAGAGACGAACGATCAAGATTCGGGTTAAGCCAACAATTGAAATCCCCTCCTAAAATAAGAAAACTTAAAGATACATCTGGCAGTGAGGAAAATAAATGTCTAAAGAATTTGTCATCGTCCCAATTAGGAGCATAAATATTGACCAAGAGAAGTTCAGTATTTCCAATTCTCCCCGAGACAATGACGTACCTGCCATTTGGATCTGTTTTAACATCTGAACATACAAATTTCACTGTTTTGTGTATAAGGATTGCTGTCCCTCTAGCTTTGCCCTGAAATGAGGAATGGTAAACCTGTCCAACCCATCTTCTTTTTAACAATAAGTAGTCTTTAGCTTTAAGATGAGTTTCCTGGAGGTATACAATATGTGCACCTAAGTGTTGAAGGTGATGTAACACTTTGCTCCGTTTCACTGGTTCGTTTACTCCCTTACAGTTCCAACTTACAAATCTTAGGCTACTACCCCCCGGCCTAAGCGTCACCTCAGGTTGAGCCATATTTATAATGATTGTGTAAAATCAAATGTACAGAAAAAATAATTATAGAATAAAATATAATACAATACTGATAAGAGCTTCTGAAAGAGAGAAAACTGTAGTTGGCACAAGAAAAAAAAAAAAATAATAAAAAAATAAAATAAAATAAATAAATAAAAAACAAAAACAAAAACAAAAAAAAAAAAGCATCTCCCCAAACGAGATACATGCATGACCCTTCTTTAACGTTAACTTTCTTACTAAACCTACTGAGGCAACGCAAGTTTAACTCTAACTCGCAACTTGTCGCCTCAGAGAAGGCAACGGTATTTTAAATAAAACAGGGAGCTACACAGAACAGCCCTTGTGAAATTATGTCTAGCCTGGTCCAACCCCCATATACAATATTTTACTGAAATCACAATACCAGGACCATTAATACAAATAAAAGGGCAAAAGGAAAAAAGAGGTTAAACCTCAGAGTACACTTGGCATCCTTTGTGAATTGCCTATAATATAAGGTCAGTGCTACCAATAGACATAATGGTGACCAGTAAGGGTATTCAGACCAGTCTATGAACTATGTGTCATTACCTACAGCTTCCATAGATTTCAGGTTTTTGCGAATGAAGTCCAGTGCCTCGGACGGTTCCACAAATTTATGTGAAACTCCATCAGCTGTAGTAATCCTTAGCACCGCGGGGAAAAGTAAGCCAAACTTGATTCCAGGACACAAGTGGAGTGCACGTTTGACATCTCTGAATGCAGACCGCTTCTTGGCCACCGCCGTGGTGTAGTCAGCGAAGATAGACAGTCTCTTACCGTCATAATTAAGAGGAGAGAGTTCCGCAGCCCTTTGAAGTATGTCAGTACGAACATGAAAGTAATGCACTCTAATGACGAGTGGACGAGGAGGCTGCCCTTTCTTCGGTTTTTCGCGTAGTGAACGGTGCGCGCGATCCAATAAGGGCTTATCCCGTAGTTGTAGTACATCTTGCAGGAGTTGGGCCACATATTCAGTTGGACGAGAGCCTTCGTTGCCTTCCGGGAGCCCCACTAGGCGAATATTGTTCCTCCTGGCACGGCCTTCCAAATCTTCGCATTTAGCATCGAGTTGAGTTAAGCGATCATTAAAAGTCGAAATCAAATTCTCCAGCTCTGTTATGCGATCGCTATGATCAGAAGAAGAGCACTCTAATTCTTTGATGGTACTAGTATTGGATTCGACCCTCTGCTGTAAAGGCTCCAACCAGCCTTTGACGTCTGATCGCACTGTGACAATCTCCGAGCGTAAGTCAGTAGATAATGAATCTATTTTCTGACATATCTCATTCTTGACAGAGTCCAGCATCATCTGAAGACTAGTGATATTCCCGGATGAGTTATCCGCGGTGTATTCTTTTCCCGGGGATCCGCTAGTATCACCTGTAGAGACCGGGGCTTTGTTGCGGCCTCCTCTACCCGTGTCGGTTTTGGAACGAGACGTCGCCATGTTTATACTTATGATTTATATAAGCGTACACTTAAAGTCTCTGAAGCTAGTTTTTTAACACAATTTTACAGAAACAACACAAAGAAAGAAATTTTTTTTAGCTGTACTATTAAATAAGTGAACAAATATGTTGCCTTCCCTGGGAGCGTTTGAAAACACGTCTTACATGCTTAACGCGCAACAGCGCCCCCGCTCCTTTCTCATGTTCCAGGATCTTTAATGAAAATGCAGTCTTATGCAGGGTAAGAAGGGAAGTGCATGAAACAATGCACCCATCATGCATAGTGTCCACTGTACAAGCCTCTGGAGGCGGGGTTAGGATCTGGGGTTGCTTCAGTTGTGTATTTACATCCTCCGGTACAGCAGATGGCAGTATGCACCTACTTGGTTTGTGAGCTGCCATTAAAAACAAGAGAAGAAGAGAATGAGGAGGTTCACAAGCCAAGTAGGTGCATCATAAGACCAGGCCCCACCATGCACTGATAGCGTCGTGTCTAAACAGCGATATATGTCCCTGATAGATAGATTTTGGGATCAAAAGACTCTGAAACGATCCTGGGGCTCTGATGTGAAAAGAGTCTTTGTTTAGTGAATCGAATCTGTAAGCCACCTCCAGGGTTGAGTGTTCGAGTCCCTCTTTGGGTCTGTGTGTAGAGTTTGCTGTCACATAAAACTCATTTCCAAGATGTTGTATATGATTCATGGCTCTCAAGGAATTGATATGAATTTTCAGGAGGTCTTTTATTATGATTATTACCATAAGATCTAATTACTGTATGATGTCAAAAGTGTGAAATGTTGTTGTAAAATGCAATGAATGGAGAGTTCCTGTTATTTATTAGCTACATCCACCCCTGGAAACTGTAATTCATCCTCTATTAACCACATCACTGTTCACTTGAGGAAGTATGGAGCGATATCGCGGACAATATTCAAATGCAATTGCAAATTTCATTTGCAATTGCGTTTCCCATATGTGGACGCACAAAGTGTGCCATAATTCAAATGCAATTGCAAACTTTGCATTACCGTTTGCTGATTCGCCTTTGCGAGCGCACACTGACTGCCAAATTTCAAATGAAAAAACAAAGTCCATTTGCATTTGTATTTCCCAGGTCTTACACGTCATGAACCTGTCATATTTAAATATCAATATCAATTATCACGTTTGCTTTTTCACTTTCTCTGCGCCGCGCGTCAAGCCGGCCAAAATTCAAACGCAATCGCTAATCCATTTGCAATTGCATTTCCAACACGTTACACAGAAACCTGTCAATCAGCGTCAGGGGCGGGTCTATACTGTGGGGCGGGATTGTATGGGGAGTGATGTCACTCGCACTCGCCGACCAAGAGGGGGATATTTGAGCACTGGAGGTGAACCGAGATTATCTCATTTGTTTATCAAGAAATAAACACACAAAAATGACAAATCACATATTTTCTTGCTCCGGAGTGGACAGAGAAGTTTTTACAAATAAAAATATTTTTAGATCTTCTCCTGTTACAGCCTGCTGGAGCTAAATCTTTCAGAAACGCTGCGTACCGGTGTTATGCGCTAAAAAGCCTCCCTGCCACGGATTGCACCCCCCCAACATAACCTCTATCAAATATTATATTACAAAATAAATTAATAGGTTTATGATTTACAAATTGCACCAAACGAATTTGATTATAAAATAATCTATATAAAAAAACACGTAGTATAGGGGGAAAATATATTAATTATATATTATTTTCATATACAACCCCTGGCAAAAATTCTGGAATCACCCCTCTCAGAAGATGTTCATTCAAATGTTTAATTGTGTAGAAAAAAAAACAAGCACATACATGCCACAAAACTATTTTCACTCAACAATCCAAACTTCTGGCTGTTTAAAACACTTAAAAAAAAAACAAAGAAAGATAACTATAGTCAACGACAACTGTTTTAACAGTTAAAAAAATATGGAATCACCAAATAATAACACTACTTGTACTTTGTTGCAGCACCTCTGGCTTTTATAACAGCTTGAATTCTCTGAGGCCTGGATTTAACTAATGTCAAACAGTAGACTTCATCAGTCTGTCTCCAGCTTTGTCTTATTGCAGTTGCCAGATCAGCTTTGCAGGTTGGAGCCTTGTCCTGGACCAGTTTCTTTAATTTCCACCACATATTTTCAATTGGATTAAGGTCCGGACTATTTGCAGGCCATGCCATTGACATTATATGTCTTTCCTGTAGGAATGTTTTCACAGATTTTGCCCTATGGCACGATGCATTATCATCCTGAAAAATGATGCTACCATCACCAAACATCCTTTCAATTGATGGAATAAGAAAAGTGTCCAAAATCTCAACATAAACTTGTGCATTTATAGAAGATGTAATGACTGTCATGTCTCCCATACCTTTACCTGACATACAACCCCATATCAATAATGATTGTGGAAATTTGCATGTTTTCTTCAGGCAGTTGTCTTTATAAATTTCATTGGAACGGCACCAAACAAAAGTTCCAGCATCATCACCCTGCGCAATGCAGATTCGTGATTCATCACTGAATCTAACTCTCATCCAGTCATCCGCAGTCCAAGATTGTCTTTCTTTAGCCCACTGAACCCTTGTTTTTTTCTGTTTAGATGTTAATGATGGTTTTCTTTTGGCTTTTCTGTATGTAAATCCCATTTCTTTTAGGCGATTTCTTACTGTCCGGTCACAGACATTGACTCCACTTTCTGCCCATTTGTTCCTCATTTGTTTTGTTGTGCATTTTCTGTTTTAAAGTCATATTGCTTTAAGTTTTCTGTCTTGGTGCTTTGATGTCTTTCTTGGTCTACCAGTACGCTTCCCTTTTACAACCTTTCCATTTGATTTGTACTTGGTCCAGATTTTAGACACAGCTGACTGGGAACAACCAACATCTTTTGCAACATTCCATGAAGATTTACCTTCTTCAAGAAGTTTGATAATTCTCTCCTTTGTTTCAACTGACATCTCTCGTGTTGGAGCTATGAGTTATGTCAATCATCTTGGTTCAACACATCCCTAATGTGTGCAAGCACTCTTTTTTAACTGTAGACTAATTAGCAGTTGTAGAAATGCAAAGTGCATGGTGATTCCATATTTTTTTCCTCAGATTTGTGTGATTCCATATTTTTTTCCTCTGTTTGAGCTGTTAAAACAGTTGTCGTTGACTATAGTTATCTTTCTTTGTTTTTTTTTTTAAGTGTTTTATACAGCCAGAAGTTTGGATTGTTGAGTGAAAATAGGGCGGCGCGGTGGTGTAGTGGTTAGCACTGTCGCCTTGCACCTCCAGGGTCTGGGTTCGATTCCCCGGCCAGGCTCGATTCCCGTCTCTGTGTGCATGGAGTTTGCATGTTCTCCCCGTGCTTGGTGGGTTTCCTCTGGGTACTCCGGTTTCCTCCCACAGTTCAAAGACATGCAGATTAGGCTAATTGCCGTTCCCAAATTGCCCGTAGCGTGTGATTGGGTGAGTGTGTGTATGTGTGTGTGCCCTGCGATGGATTGGCACCCTGTCCAGGGTGTACCCCGCCTAGTGCCCGAAGTCTCCTGGGATAGGCTCCAGGTCCCCCGCGACCCTGATCACAGGATTAAGCGGTATAGAGAATGAATGAATGAATAGAGAGAGTGAAAATAGTTTTGTGGCATGTATGTGCTTGTTTTTTTTTTTCTACACAATTAAACATTTGAATGAACATCTTCTGAGAGGGGTGATTCCAGAATTTTTGCCAGGGGTTGTATATGAAAATAATATATAATTAATATATTTTCCCCCTATACTACATGTGTTTTTTTATATAGATTATTTTATAATCAAATTCGTTTGGTGCAATTTGTAAATCATAAACCTATTAATTTATGTTGTAATATAATATTTGATAGAGGTTATGTTGGGGGGGTGCAATCCGTGGCAGGGAGGCTTTTTGCATAACACCGGTACGCAGCATTTCTGAAAGATTTAGCTCCAGCAGGCTGTAACAGGAGAAGCTCTAAAAATATTTTTATTTGTAAAAACTTCCCTGTCCACTCCGGAGCAAGAAAATATGCGATTTGTCATTTTTGTGTGTTTATTTCTTGATAAACAAATGAGAGAATCTCGGTTCACCTCCAGTGCTCAAATATCCCCCTCTTGGTCGGCGAGTGCGAGTGACGTCACTCCCCTTACAATCCCGCCCCACAGTATAGACCCGCCCCTGACGCTGATTGACAGGTTTCTGTGTAACGTGTTGGAAATGCAATTGCAAATGGAATTGATTTTGCTATTTAAATATGACAGGTTCATGACCTGTAAGACCTGGGAAATACAAATGCAAATGGACTTTGTTTTTTCATTTGAAATTTGGCAGTCAGTGTGCGCTCACAAAGGCGAATCAGCAAACGGTAATGCAAAGTTTGCAATTGCATTTGAATTATGGCACACTTTGTGTGTTCACATATGGGAAACGCAATTGCAAATGCAATTTGCAATTGCATTTGAATATTGTCCGCGATATCGTTCCATAAGGAAGTGTGAACACCTAACACGTCTCAGTGTTCTCCTGCTCGGGACAGAACACACAGTACGCTTTGGTCTCTGGGTTTAAATATCTGTAATGATCCCAGTAGGTGATGTGTTTAGTAACGCTGATGTAATTATGGGGTTAATAATCAGATTGTGGACCTGAAAGATGGAACGTCAGTGAGGTGAAGGAAAATCACACCACACATTACTTAAGGTTCTTAATTAGCTATCTGTTTTGCTTTTCGAACATTGATTGTCACCATGACTGACGTCACTTCCTGTGCTCATGAATATTCATTAAACTGGTCTGTAGTGACATCACACTCGGAGGTTGTAGTGGACGGCAGCCACTAATCAGTGCTGTGCACAAATCTCTCACCTCAGCTCTAAAACAGGTTCTGTTAAGTCTGACTGTGGACAGAGATCGCACGTCTCTCAGATTGTTGTGAATAAACAGCGCCGTGCTTCATCGATTGTGAACATGATATTCCGTTTCTTATCTCACGTGTTGCTCTTACTGACACTAAACACTAAAACTCGGTTGATCCTGTCCAGATGGCAGTGTGTACAGAAGGAGACACAAATGTCCATTTGTGTTCAGTGAGGGTGTCCGTGTTAAGCATTAGCATTAGCATGCCATGCCCAGTGCAAACACTGCTCGTCCCTAATGGATGCCATTTGTCATGGTGAGTCAACAGAACCACTGATTTGCTTTTGTAAGTGGTGTGATTCTCATAAGCAGCATCGGGTTACAGATGACCCACAATGCACCAGGGCCATTATTCCACAAAAGGCCTGTAAGAGCTTAAAGAGTTCCTGCTGTTCAAACATGACACGATGAAAAATGAGCCGATGACCACAGGGAGAGTCGGGGACAGAAAGCTCTACGTTCCTAAAGCTGTACATTTGTAGAGTTAAATATTCATGGAGCTCTTTAATACTAAAGCTCATTGTTTTAAACGTTTTATATATAAAAGTTCTCTATTCCTAAAGCTCTTCTATTCTATATTTCTGATCTGCTGCACGTCTCCACTGCTATGTCCCCACCGTGTTCCCAGTATTAGTATTAAGATTACTCGCAGTGAAACTCTGGAAGTATTTATGATTAATCACACACATTCCGGAACCTCACATGGGTCAGAGCCATGTGTTTATTATACCGGAGTGTTACACAGGACGCTGGTGGACGTGCACTACTGATTAGACTGAAACAAGTCTGTGGCACAAACCAGTTAAAATGAAGATGAGTGAGCAGGACGGATCGTACAGGAGACGAAGATGATAAAGATCACAGTGTGTGTGTGTGTGTCTGCACTTGATTCCCACACGTATCCGTTTTAATGGAAGAAGGTTTAGGAGCATGAGTCACGCGACGGACGTCCTGTAGCCATTTAATAAAAGCTGCTTCAGTAAAACAACCTCGACGTTCATCTGGACCTCATACAGAAAATCCCTTAAACCATCATATAATGCAATATAAAGTAATAAAGTGTAATAACAGTATTATTAACATATTAACCATAAAAATATGTGAATACCCCCCTGCGCTCAGAGTTTAATAATATTTTAGAGTTCTGTTTGGGTTCAGATTCTCTGTTTCTCAGTAGGAGACTCTGCAGGGTCAGTGAGGGTCAGAGAGACGTGGGCAGACGAGAGGGGCAGAAACGAAATCACTCCTCGGGGGGATTAAACACCCGGTCACACGACCAAACTCCAAACTTCCTCTAACTATGGAAACACCTGGAGGCTCTGACTACTGAAAGGCATGTGACATGCAAAACGTCCTCCAGAGACGCAGGGGACAAAATAAGCCCCACACACACACACACACACACACACACACACACACACACACACACACACACACACACACACACACACACACACACTTGTGACCATCAGCAGGTGTTTGGCATGTGGAGATGGAAAGACGAGTGCAGACGTAAAGGCTAAAACGTGTAATTAACAAAACAAGTGTGATGTAATGGATATAAAACGTGTTAGGGCCGAAAGCAGCAATTCATTAATGAGCTTAAAGTGCAAAGGTGAGAAAGAGGAATGTGTGTGTGTCTGAGAGAGAGAGA